>VZRS01010586.1:398657-451346 GCA_013398055.1 Ifrita kowaldi | reverse complement strand
AAAAAAAAAAAAAAAACTGTAAGATTTTTTTTTCATGTTCTTCCAAATATCACTTCTGCTTGTCACAATATTTATAAAAACCCTCTTGCTATCTCAAGCTGCACAGCCTTTGGCTCAGGTTCCTGCTTATGCAAAACAGGGTCATAAACATGTCACTGTGTATTTGATAAATCCATCTTCCTCTTGTCATTGTCACCAAGAAGCTGAGATGACGGGAGATTACTCCGTCAAATCGCCGTAGAAACGCCTGCAGAGTTTATGAATTTTCATAGGATGCAAGCCCTCTTTAATGGGAAGTGGGGCCCAGTGAAAGCTTGCTATTTTTAAGGAAAAGTACGTGCATCTGTGTGCCTTCATCGGTGTGTGGGAATACACTGCATGGCCAAAACTTTACCCACCACACATTAGGAGCTGTGCCAATGCATCCTACTTGAGAACATCGTCGTGAGTTTGTGCCCATTTCCTTGTAGCTGCTTCTCTTGCTGTGACCCCAATTCACATTCATATTAAGGCTTCCCTAAGCCATACTGGATGTGTAAAAGAGATGTTAAATAAGTGCAAATGCCATTAGAGAGTATTTACTGATCTAACATATTTCCTGTGAGCATTTTCATTACCACATCTTGACATGCTTGTCTCTGCCCTTGCCTCCTCCTTTTTCTGCAATCTAGTGAAGAAATCAACCTATCTTCAGTGAGAATTGCCTCTGTGTCAGGGTTCAAAGGCCATCTGGGTTTCTCTTTCTGTAGCAAAACTTAAAAGCAAACACATTTCACAGTTTTCCAGACAGGAAAAGTGTTCTTTTGTCACTCCTTACCAGAATAAAAAAAAAAAATGTCTGATGGTATTATGGTCAAATTTTAGCAAAACAGGAGAAAACAGATAAATATGGATGTTAACTTTCAGGTATGAAGCTCAGTTGAGCCAGGTGCTGAGCTCTGCTGAGGACTTCCTAAAACCTGGTGACACCTTCTGCAGTTCAGTGGGATTTTTTGCAACTTTCCGCTGTCATTCATGCTGCTGCAATTAAACAGCTAATGCCCAACCTGGGAAGCTTACAGTTAGGTCTTTTATACAGACTCTTCTTTGTGAGTTGAATTTTTATTTAGGACCTATGGTAATGTTTTCTGTGATCCTGGGACATTCTCTTTGCATTAAAGTTGTTTTGGCTTCATTTTCCAGCACACCCAAGTAGTTCAACCTCCTGCAGGGCTGTTGTGGCTTAAGCCCAGCCAGCAACTCATCCCCATACAGCTGCTCACTCACTCCCTGCCAGTGGGATGGAGGAGAGAATCAGAAGAGTAAAAGTGAGAAAACTCAAGGGTTCGGATAGTTTAAGAAGTAAAGCAAAAGCTGCACATTGGAATAAGGCAAAGCAAGGAATTAATCCAGCACTCCCATGGGCAGACAGGTGTTCCATCATCTCCCCAAGAGCAGGGCTCCCTCATGCAGAATGTTGGCTTGGGGAGACAAACGCCATCATTCCAAAAGTGCCGCCCTTCCTTCTTCTTCCCCCAGTTTTATAAGAATTATCCCTGTCGTCATTTGGGATCAGCTGTTCTGGCTGTGCCCCCTCCCAGCTTCTTGTGCATCCTCAGCCCCCTTGCTGGTGGGGAGGGGTGAGAAGCAGAAAGGGGCTCGGCTTCTCTGCAGTGCTCACACAGCAGTGCCTAAAACATCCCTGTATTTTCAGTGTTATCTCCAGCACAAATACAAAACACAGCCACTGTAAGGAAAAGCAACTCCACCCTGGCCAAAACAAGCACGTGGGGAATGAGTACAAGAGGCTTTTAAGCCAGTACCATGGGCATTAGCTCCCACGGCTGAATAAAAATCCGTGTGGTGCCGTGGTTGTTGCAGTGCAAACCAAAGCAGAGCCCTCCCCAAATAGCTGTGCACATGTGAAACTGCAAGAGGAGGACCTTGCTGTTTCTCAGCATCCCAAGGCTTAAAGGGAGGCAATAACACAATTTTGATTCTCATGGCAGCAGTTACTGCCGTATGCAGCCTCAGTGTGTTGGTGCATTTACCCAAACGGGGGTAGAAGTAGCAACTCTGGCTCAGACTTTAACAAAGGGACCATTATTTACAATCTGTCTGCCCTGAGTTCAGCTCTGTGTGTCTGTGTCCTCCAGTGCAGTGTCCAGGAGAGCTGGACTTCAATGGGATTTTCATCCAAGTGATCATGCAAGGGCAGGGCCACCCATGTGCTCTTTGTCAGGACCTTCGGTGAGCATTCAGTGAGCAGTTTCCCCGAGCAGTGACACCAGGGGATGATGTTACCTGTGTTGGGTCTCGGATTACACCACCTGGGCTTCTGTGACCGGTGCATTTTGCTCGCCATCACAGATTTCCTGCAAAACCCAGGAATCTTGATCGCTAGAAGTGAGCTGCCGTGGACACATTGGATGGAATCTCTTCCCTGGTATCTTAGGACAGTGCTGTGAATTTCAGCAGCCATCAAAGTGTTTTAGAGATCATGCACGCTGAACTGCATTACCAAGTCATTAGCAAGCAGAGTAAAACTTAGAGGAAAAGAATGAAAATCTGGCAATTCCATATATTTTCTAGAAGCATCTATAGTCCACTATATTTTTCCTTTGGTGAGAAGGCATACGGCATAAGGAAGTCTAACAAAAGCAGGAATATAGCCTTGATCTGGTTATTTAAAAATTAATTTTCTGCTTTACAATGAAAGGATTCTGTCTTATTGTTTTGCAAGCAAACAGCAGCTTATTCTTCTGAAACTTAGCATTCTTACTTTTGGAGGATGAAAGAAATTTTCAGAGAATTTACAAGAGAAACCTGTTCATTAGATTATAAGTTAAAATTAATTAAAAATTGGATTTTCTAAGAAATGTATCGTCTGTGCTCACATTCTCTTCATCCAAATGATGTCAATAAGAGAATAGCTCAGACTTCAAACTTTCTGTATAGTTGCAGTTAATTGAATTCTTATGCTTGGGGTATTCTTGAAGAAATTAGGAAGTAATTAGGCTATGCTATTAACCATTGTATATAATTGATCTGATGATATAGCCAACAAACAGGCCAAGGTCAACAGCTTATTCAGCTCTTAAGCGTGATGTGTTCTCCGAGATGAGGCTCCATTCCTACCTCTGTCATGGATCTGCTTGCTGGGGTTCTACTGGCTGTACTGGGAGTTATGACTTTTTGGGGGGATTAAATCTACCTTCTGCTATACAAAACATGCCAGGTTGGGCAGCTGTGCTTGGGACGATTTATATGGCTTTGCACCTCACTAGGCAGCACTGCTTCATCTCCTCAACTCTGCCCGCAGTGGGGTATCCCAAAGCCCCTCTGAGCAGCTCTGAAACAGGTTCCTGCTCGTAGGGCTAAACCAAGCAGGTGACTCCCAATCCATAAACAAACTGTGTGAGTGGAAAGGGATGTCCCAGGCCTTCACCCACCTCTAACACACGTTACCCAGCCACTAAAAGGGCATCCAAAAAGTAAATGTTAAATTCAGCAGTACAGTTTGGCTCCTTGCATGGCTGTAGCTCTGAGCAGCAGTTACAAATCCAGTTTAACAGGCCAGTGCTCTGACTCTTTGCATTGATTCAGCACACCGGTGGATTTGTTCTTTAAGAATGAAGTCAAAACTCCCTTTGGCTTTGCCAAGGTCTGGCTTTCACCCTACAGAGCTACAAATCAATAGAAGCAATGGAAGGCAGAACTCACTGTAAATGCCTCTGAAGGGGGAGGTATGGAAAACGCAATTACCCAGAGAAGGAAATAACAAGTCAAGCTTTTATTTATTTGCCCTTATTTTTCCCTCTCCTTTCCTCTCTTGGTGAAGAGTACTATTGCAGGAATAGTCAAAAAAATGCATTTTGAACATTTTATAAGTTTTCTAATCTGAATGCAGGAAATTTGCTTACAGACGAATGCAAAGATGCAGATGTGTGACAACACAGTATTTTTCACTCTGTTCAGAAATAGTATTATTAGTAAAACTTGTGTATCTGTAAAAACTGCCACAATGTGGAATTAGAAGAACATGACTCAGTTACACCATGGTGCCACTGATAACCAAGCATCACTGTTAGCAGTGTTAGTAGTGGGTATAACACAAAACTTGTCTTCAGGGGCCTTAAAAATTAATTGCTACCAGGATTATGATGGCACCCCTTTAAGAATATTAATGTAAAGATCCATACAAGAACATATACAGCATATATTCTGGTGCATATACTCTTAACCTTTAAAATAATTTCAGTAGGGATCTTGGCTCCCGGGGTGCTGCTCTGCTTTGCCTTTTTACACGCGTTGCAGCGAGGTGCTTTGGCATTGTTGTTCCTCATCCAGAGGTAGCCCTTCTTTGGTCCCTCTGGAAAGGGAAGGAGCACAGGAGATGGTTTTCTGTACGTGCATAGCTCTGTTCCTGTGTTTAAAATGCAGCTATCTCTGGGGTTAAACACGACAGCATTTTAACAACTTTCAGTTGTGAAGGATAGCTTCTGCAAGTCAAACTGATTGAGGGCTATCTGACAAGGGGAAGGGGGAAGCAAACACCATGAATTATAGATGGCAATCTGTCTATTTTACCATTACATACCCACAGTAGGAGCAGATTCATTCCTCTTGCACCTCCCATTGTGCAGTTATCCCCACTGTACATTCATTTCCATTGTTTCTCCTTCCATGTATTGTACATTCAGACCCTGTCTCAACTGTACATTCAAGCTCCGTGGCAGGAGATCCATCCATGGGCTCAGCTGTTTCACAAACAGATCTAATAGCTGTAGTGTGCTCAGATGAGCATGATGGGTAATAGCAGAGCAGATTGAACTATATTGTCCCAGGAGTTCATATATTTTTATACACTCGTAGGGTACACATCATCTTGCTATGACGATAAGGCTAAGTCAAGCATCTCGGGATGCAATAAAGCAGATTACAATACCGTTCTTTCACTCATTTTCACTACACTTCCCCTCCCACTTTCTTTTAACAATGCCAGGCTACTTTACACACAATTCCAAAATCATGGCTTGCTCTATGTTCTCCTCTTTCCCCACAAAAAAATACTTGGCTCTTATTCCTCCTGAAACAGTCTTCCACGGAGAGGAAACTAAGAATTTCTTAAATATCAAAGAAAGTTAAGGACATGAATTTCAGCAGAAAAACTGCCAGCAATTCAGGTCTGAAAATGGCAAGGTCAATAATTTTTCCCTTCCCAAGCCATGTCACATTATTAAGTGAAATAAAGCTGACAAAGAAAGTGATATTCAAATAGCCAGTGTTCTCATTTACTGCGTTATTATTACCATACACCTTTCTCATGCAGACATGCTAGGCAATTAAGAGCCCAATTAGCCCCTCAGACACAGGCAAAGGGCTCCCCAGCATCTCAGTGTGAGCTATGGATGTTCTTTCAGAGGGTGAAGGTGTGACCCCGCATGGGTTTGAATCACAAACTTAGCCAAAAGCTGAAGAACATTTGTATCCTCTTCCCAGTCCATGCCCATGAACCCGAATGACAGCTGCATTCAACTCTTGTCACTGATGCTTTGTTCAGCTTGTCCACTTCCAGTTTGGGCAGGGTAACACTCAGTGCTCACATGAATGAAGCACTTAAATTGGCCCATGATTTTCCTTGCTGGTTCCCACTGTAGAATTCCTGATCCCACACACTCAAAATCAGGAATCAAGCTTTAGTGAAGCACAAAAATTGCTGAAATTCTTGAGATGCTTTTTAACAGACACATGAGGCATTCTTCGACTTTAGATCGACTTTACATGTCTGGCCTTATATGTTTTGGTTTTTTTCATTCCCTCAAGAGCTGAGAGGTGGAGTGAGAGGCAGATCCAGTGACTAGGGTGCTTCAAAACTTAATGCAAAAATAAGTATATGATGCTCTCTTTATGACAAGATTCCAAGTGCCAGTGTAAAAGAAATTGGCTAAATGAGGTAACATTTATGATAAGGAAAAATTTACTCATGTCAACAACACTGTAAAATGGCAAAGTCCAAGAAATCTGAAATCCTTTGTTCACACAGGTGCTCCAGGACTACAGACCCAGAAGAGCAGGATAAACAAACTTTTGTCTATAACCACGTAGATATGGCTGATCCTGTCTTCTCACAAGAAAAATGAGCTCTTTCTGGGTGCCTTCGAGCCCAACAGTTGTGACAGTCTGTGAACTCAATTCCACTTTGTATTCAGATAGTTCTTCCCACCTTGAAATATCCCACTGAGTGCAGCAAACCATATATGAGGAAACACATCTTCCCAACACTGACATCCGTCCGTCCCGAGGTAGCCACAAGCATCTATCTTAATGACCCGCAACACCACCAGACAACAAATATCAGAGAGAGAGTCTGAGATGATGGGCTGGTGTAAAATGAGCCAGAGCAGGCTCTGTATAGATTTACACCACTGGAAAGTCAGAGCCAGGGACAGAAAATCATTACTACATGCTTTGGAAAGTAAATGTGTACCTTGGAAGGCCAAATACTGGATTGGAACTGGAGATTAATTGTGGCATAGATGGGGCATTAGGAAATGTATCGTGAGGTGCAATTGTCCTTAATGATATTGACCCCTCTCACAAGGGTGCTGTGAAGCTTCACGAGGCTGGATAAGCAAGAGGTTCAGAGATGCTCCACAAACAGGATCCATGAGAGCACAACACAAAAAGGACACTGCCTTCATCTTCAGGGCCAGAGTAACAAAGGGAGAAAAAGATCGGTCTTAGAAGAATGGAGAAATTGGCTAGTGTGACATGATGGCTGTGATTTCCTCTTTCTTTTCTACCTTCTCTTTATTCCACCCCCCATTTTCTGCTTCTGAACCCAATGGGACAAACACAAAAGTATCAAGTCCCCTGTTACATCTCTCTTTTCCTCCCTTTATTAAAAGGAGGGCTTTGTCATGGTAAAACATATGTAAAATCTATGGCTAGAAATTAAACCACATCTAGATTTAGGAGAACTCAGGGTCAAAGCTGAGCCAGAACTTAGCAAATTTACTTCTGAGAAGTTTTGCCAAAATCTTATAAATGTGTCTCCAAAGTGACAGAAACTTCCTAAAATCAGGTTTTGTGAAACTTTTGTGGGATGCAGGGCAAGTGGATAAAAATAAACAGGCCAGTGCTCCTTTGTCTATCCCTGATTCAGGCCACATTTGTAACTCTGTGGACTTGGAGTGCTACTTTACCCCAACCACCAGTCAATAAAGTCAAATATGTCAATAAAGTCAATAGAACCAATAAAGAAGTCAAATACAAAGATTTGAGACAGATAAATGCAAATATTTTTCAATATTATTTCCCTCTCCTTCCCCTCCTTTTAGTGAGCCCTCCCCATAAGTTATTATGGCTTATTTCATTAACAATAAGAGATACATTGGAGTTCTGGGAAAAAAACCAAACCAAACCAAAACAAACAACAACAAAAAACCCACAACAACAACAAAAATCTTAATTTATTTAGTGGCAAATTCAGTATATCTTCAAGACCTGCATTCCCTAATCCCTTGTGCCTCACACAACTAAGGCCCAGATCCCAGCCCCTGGTCAGAGCTGCCTTCATAACACTCCACACACCAGTTCTATGACCCCATTTCTGCACCTCACCAGCCTCCCTGTAACCAGGCTGAGTCTATCTTACTGACATCAAGGTATTTAGGCTCCTTGTATGTATTGGACATGGATTTTCATTTGGTCTGATGTGCCTGAGATGGATGTGCTGGATGCACTGCTTCGATATTCTCCTCTGATTGTTAATGTTTCAGTTCCAACATAGAAGTACTGGTTATGCTAGTTTATATTTTTTTTTCTTTTTTTTAAGGCCATCTGACTTCATTTCCTAGATCAGATGTGACAGGCAGGGACTGCATCATGGTTTTACAGCCCCTCATTCGCTCACTCGCTGTGCTGTTGGATGTTTAGTGTGGCTGGAGCAGAGGCAGCGCCGAATACACCCAAACCCCACAGTTCCTCTAAGCAAAGAACCCAGCTTTTTCCAAATCCATTTCCACGCATCCAGTAAGAAAGTACACAGGGCATGTTAACCAGGTTTTGGGAAGGAGGGAAGATACAGTAAAGAAATAGGAGAGTGAACTGCAAGATACAGGGGAGTCACAGCGGGCTGTTAGCAGGGAAGATACTGTTATCTTTAAACTTTCATGTCTTGCTGTCCTGTTATCATTACTGCATGATGCAATCTTAAAACATATATCTACTCTAGCAAATTAAACCAGCCAAGGTCCATTTTGTGGCCCACAGGACAAGAGACATAGCACAACTTTTATCCAGTTGTCTAAAATCTCTTCCACCCAGAACAGAGCAAGTGAAACAAGATTACCTCCTGGAAAGGATGCCTGGCTCATAACAATCTGCATGGCCCCAGCACAGTGCCTGGGTCTGTGCCTACCTTTGGTTTAGCTGACAGATAGACACAAAGCCCAGGACTAAGCCTTTGTGCCCATTTCAAAATTTGGGAAAGGAGAAAAAGCACATTCAACTACCTTTCACATTGGCAAGCTCCATTCCAACTCCTATCCCAGCATTTAGCTGTAAACTCAAGAAAACCCCAAACTTCATATGAGAACAGTTGCAAGAGGATTAAACTGTCATGGAAGGAAAGGACCCGTGTTGTGCTTCAATTTTGATTATTAAAAGAAGAGAGGAGCCTAATTCATATCCAGATAGAGATTTGAAATCCCTACCTACGGGTACCCTGGGCTTTATGTTTCTTCCTGTTACAAAGAACTGAGAGTAGAATGGGATTGCAGCCCAGAAATATGCATGTCTAGTGAAGATCAGAGATGTTTGATCCTGAAAAATGTCTCTTTTATAACAATCACCCTGTAAAAAAAAAAGCCAGTGTATGTGAACATCACGCTGTGTCTTGCTCCTGTGCAGGGGAGTGTTAGAAAAAGGGCAGATGCCTGCAAATCTGTCAATGGGCAGAAAAGAATGAATGGTAGTGAGGGGCTGAGGTAAGAGTAAATTCAGAACAAGGGAAAATATTATTCTGGTAAAAGCAGTTCAGGCAGTGGACTAATGTGTGAGGGAATGGCAGAAGATCCTGTCTGCATAAGACAGTAGATTCTCAGCTGGGGCTGGTCATCAAGTCAACACAAATCCTGCCACTGCAGGGAAGTGAGGTGCTCAGGTGAGTAGCACCTGACCCTGCAAGCCCCAGACTCTGCCCGAGCCACTCCCAGGTGCTGGATCTTTGCATCCTTGTGGAGCTGTCCATTTCCAAAAAAAAAACAGTGCAGAATTTACTACAAGGAGAAAAAAATGGAGCCCGAGTGCCATTCATAGGATGTATGGCAGCATTCTGTAATACATCAGTCCTACTTATAACATAATAGCTGTATAACTCATACAAGGCTCTGGCTGATGTGAGGCATGGAGGTCTACATTCCACAGGGGAGGAATAAGCAACGCAGTTACACACCCTGTAGCTGGGTAAGATTACAACACAAGCAGCAAGATTTCCAGGCCTTAAATGCTGGAGGGAAGGACAAGGCATAGGAACAGTTTGATCCCTGATTTTTATGGAAGTTAGAGCATTTTCACTGCAGAACTGCAGCAATTCTCTGCAAATCTCTCTGTGTATGTGTGTGTGTGGTCAGCAGTAATTTTTAGTTGCCTTAGCAGTGAAAGTAAGGAATGACTCGGTGATGGGAATTAAATTTGCCTTCTTATTCTCTCAAGAGGTGATGCCATCAGTGTCAGTGAATGGAGTGGGGAAATGAGACGCGTTCTCCGATGAGGAAAATTGCTACAGCTCAGATGAAGTAAAGGGAGCTGTGCTCCCTTATACTAGCTGAGTATATATTAGAGAACAAAAATATGAGGAAAACTTTGCTGTTACAGACCAGGTTTCTTTAAGGAATTAGAGAGCTCTGGACTTGCAGTATGACAGCTCTTTTGCTGTTCGCATGGTTAGGCATAGCAGGGTGACCAACTTCAGATCAGCCACAAAATATGTACAGCCTGAATCCAGTCCTCGATTTCTAATTTTTTCTGTAAAACCTGAATTCAAAGCTTTGGTTTTACACTATGGCAGTTGATGAACATCACAAGAAGCTACAAGTAAACCTTTAAAATGCTTTGGCCTTTTAGCAAAAGCAACCTTTTTCTTAGAGGCTCAGTATAAGACCTCAATAATTCATGCATTTTCAACCCAGTAGAAAATGGTATGACAATCTAAGCTAGACTGCTACATAAAACAGGCCTTCAGACTTCTCTGAATTATTTCCCATTTCAAGTCCAAGAGCTATTGTCAAAGTAAAATGTGTATTTTAGAAAAATACCCAATCCCATTTTAAAGTAGATAGTGACAGGTTATTTTCTATAGTCCTTGGTAAAGGCTTCTAATAGTTAATTACTCTAAAAAGGGGCAACTTCTTTCTTCTTTACGTGTCAGACTTTGTCTTCTAGGATTTGGCTTTTTCTGCCTCCCCAACTGCTAAAATAAAGGGCCCTGTATTCCCATATTTCTGTTCCACAGAAAGTGATTAAATAAATGCTTAATTTTCATTTTGTGGAGCTAACTGGCGCCTTTAGTCTCTCCAGATAAAACCGGATTATGACAGATGTACGTAAAACTGAGTGTCTCAGGGAAGATGAACTGAGAATAGTCATTCACTGTTTCTCCCAGTGCAACAGCTGGGGGACATCGAAAAAAATTATCAGCCAGCATGCCTACAATGGATCCAGGGAAATACATTTTTAATGGGACCCAGTCAGGTGGTGCAACTCTTTTTTGCAGAACATAGAAATAGTCTCAAAAAGTCATTAGATGTGTTCCCCTTGCCCTGCTTTCTTCCCCTGCCCCATACATCTGTTCCTGCCAGTCCCACATCAGTGTTGCACGTACCTCCATTTATCCGTAGGTTTAGATGAGTTGTGGGTCAGGTCCAATCCTCAAACTGGGAAATGCTTTAATAATAGATAATGAAAAAAAGGATAAGTATCTTTAACAGGATTAGTTCTAGCATTTTCCAAGTGTTCAAAGTAGTACAAACAGCAATGGAGAGAGGCTCCTCTCCATGCTCAAAATTTCATGGCTCGGGTCCAGCACCCAACATCTGAGTAGAGGTTCCAGCGTCAGTGGGAAGTTTGAGGTACTGAGTAGGAAGTGAGAATTATGTGCCTTCATGGACATGAGCTGCAGAGCCTGCCCCCAAAGATAATACTTGTGAATTTTCTTTTACAGCACGAGGCTGCCCCTGAGGATCCCCACAGGCAGCCAGGCTCTGTGCACAGGGAAGCAGGTGTGAGTACACCTGCATTGCAGCTGGCCAGAGTGAACATGTTCAAGAGGAAGAGAATTACTCTTATCACTCTCCATTCCCAGCCTGGATCATGGGGAGGGTAGATTAGAGCAACAGAGGTTAAAAAATAGAATGCCTACGCTGGAATTAAGCCATAAGGTCTGACTGGACAAGGAGAGGAAGAGGGGGGTATGGATAATTGCACCCATAGGGCAATTAGAGTTACAAGGAGCAGTGGAGCTACACTTCAGTCCCAAGAGTGTGATTAATTGGCACTAACAACCCCTCTGGAGTTGCCTTATTGCTATTATGAAGACAAGTCTTTATTTTTTATTTTATTACTTTTTATTTATAAATGAAATATTTAAGTGCATGACTTTGATCGCCAGGATCTTCTAGTTAGTGCTGGCTTCAGTCACAAGGTGCCAAGATTAAAGATTCATCAAAGGCAAAGGATTAACCCACTCTGCTGGAATTCCAAGTAGCTAGTCAGGAAGAGGATGCTGCATTAAAGCCCTGAGAAGTCCCTCTTTGCTTCTCTAGGGCTGTGGATTTGGAGTCTCCCCCTTCCCTCAGTCCCTGCTTAGTTCATATGCCCTTCTATACCTGTAAATTGCCTGTGAGGAAGAGGATGAGGCCAACATTAAAAAACACAAATACTCTACTAACATGGAGTATTCTCCTTTTAAAAAGAGGCAGTTGCAAAGGTGGCATCTCTAATATCTTGGATTGGGACACAACCTCCTCCATCTCAGTGTCTTATGGAGAAAGGGCTCGGATGAATCTGTGGCTGGTGGTCTTTTCAAGAGCAGCCAGAAAGGAGACAGCAGAAACACCATCATCTCTCTTTAGGCAGAATCACCACAAGTTGACATTTTCCCCTATAGATTTTCTTTGCTTCTGTGTAGAAAGAGAATCTGAGGCTGCTATACATTTTTCTGAGATTTCTGGGTACTCTTTTTATGGGCATTGTCTGTGGCATGGTGACACCGATTGTGGATCAATGCTGAGGTGAACAGCAAAGATCCACAGCTGTGCAGCAGTCCATGACAGAGGAATGGCCATCTGTTTAGCAGTCTAAATCTATTTTAAATCCTTCTTCCTATCTTGGGACTGATGGTTTAGAGGACATGCATTTACATGCCAAGACTAATAAAATAGACTGGTAATTTTTTAGTTCTTCTTTTCATTCTCAGGCCTATTAAAGTGGCATCACTGTTAGAAGAGTGTATCTTGTGACTTTTGGAAGTCCAAACCATTGCCAGGGTCTTAAGATGCAAATCTGAAATTATTCTTCTTCCTTTAATTATCCAACTGATCAGCCCAAGCAAACACTAAATTGTTCCAACACCAGCCCCCACCCCAGAAGGGATCACTGGACAGCAGAGCTGTGTAAGCATCCACTCCTTTGCAACAGGGCTCTGCAAACCAGTTAGGTCACTGTTCATTTAAGGGGATCTGTCAACAGGTGAAACAAATGGGGAAGGAGAGAATCTGCCTTGGATATACACGAGTTCATCCCAATAATCTTGGTCTGTGTGACTAGTGCCTGCCTGTCCTCCTGCACTGCTGGGGCTCGTTCCGGGAGAGGATAAATACATCTACTTCTTCTTTCTCACGTGACAGTGGTCCTTTTCTTTTCTTTTCTTTTTTCTTTTCTCTTTTCTTTTCTTTTCTTTGCTTTTCTTTTCCTTTCTTTTCTTTTTTCTTTTCTCCTCTTTTCTCCTCTCCTCTCCTCTCTTTTCACTCCTCCCTTTTTGCTGCCAAAATAAAGTAATTGGTAGGCTTTGGGAAGCTTTGAAATTTCTCTGGCATCTGGTTAGATAAGGTTTCCTTCTCTGTTGCACTTCCCATGTCTCTTCTATGGTGTAGCTAAGGAGCCCAGCAATCTGCCTTCCTGCCAGATACCATCATTCAATTGGAAATACTATTGTTTTCTTTAGGCAGATGGTTAGATCCTTTGATCCCTTCACTAAACTCATTAGAAAACCTGGCCTCAGATCAAACCTTGAAAAGAAGAAAAATTCAGACGGAAAAATAAATACCATGGTGATGAAGGTGGTGTGTAAGAAGCTGGATAGAACAGAATAAAAGAACTTATTTTCTCTCTGCCTTTGAACCAGGGTTTTTTACTCTCTGAGGTCTGCAACTGTTTCTAATACTAATCAGATCACGCTGGTCTTTGTACATGTGCACACTCACACACATACACATTCCTGTGAATGTTTGTGCGTGCTTGTGTGTGTAGCAGTAACCAAAGGCATCTCCACCTGCTTCAATCCATGCGTGGGCTATAAGAGCCATGTGGGATTGGCTGCACCAGACCCTGTGCTCCTCTGGTACACCTTGCTGTATGTTGATAAGGGCTCTGCTGTATTTCTCATTTTGAAAATAAAGGGTATTTTCAGTGATTTGGGCCATAAGAAGTAGGATGAATCCCAGCCAAGTGACAGCTGACATGGTCTCTGTGTTTATCAACCTGAGTCCAATCCCTCTACACCTGGCAGTGCAGAGTGGGCACCAAGAGAGTGCCCAGCCATAAGTTATCAGAATAGCTCAGTGCCCCTCCCTCGTGTGGAGACAGATTTATTGTGTTGTGCAGACAAAAGGTCCCAGGTGTGTATTTGGGAGAGGAGGATGGAAACAGGGGGAGGTCCAGCAGCACAATTCTGCTCTTCCTTTCGTCTGTTGGAACAAACATCCACGGGTCCCCCATGAAACAGGACCGCTGTGAGGTGACAGGAATGCCCAACAGCATAAAGGGACACAGCGAGGCCAAAGCAGCAGGTGTGGCAACACAGCCTACTTTGAACACAGCCCACTGGCACAAAGGGAAGTGGATTTGTACGGCTTCTGGATTGGAGCTATGTGAGAGGAGTGATCTCCACACCTTCTCTTTTCTGCTGAAGTAGGGAGAGAAATATGAAGGAATTTCCTCAGATCCCCGAAGAGCAAAGGAAACCCCTCCTCCCAGAGACAGTCGGTGGCTGTCTGTACGGCTCTCCACCTCCCAGGCTGAATTAAGAGGTGCTGGACACCCACAGATCCTATCACCGGAGGCACAGGCACATCATTTATCCAAAATACCAACGTAGTGGGGTTTTCTCTGTAGCACAGGACTGGAGTCAAATACTGTGACTGGACTTTTTTTATTTTATTTTTTAATGGATTGTATAATTTTATGACTGTCAAGATGAACAAATAATTTGCAATGAATAATTTATCCAACAGATTTTGATTCTTTTGCAGCTTACTGAATATCCATGAGCAGACCTCGATTTCAGCTGGCTTATTTATTGTTTGAATTTATTTGACATGTTCCCCTTTCTTTTTTTTTTTTTCCAAAAACACTATCAAGTAATCAGAGGCAGCTCCTGAAAAAGTTTGATAGTCTGCAGTTGAAAGTAGTTGTAGCAGCCATGAATCAGGGAGTGGACAGTCCAATGTGTACAAATTTCACTTGAGAAATTCAGATTTAATTCTCAGACCTTTCACAGACTTCCAATGTGACCTTGAGAAAGTAAGTTGGTAACAATGCTGCTACTAAAAGGCTGTCCCTAAGTGACTAATCCAAGGAAGAGGGAGGAACACAAGAATGACCAGACCAGTGCAGTGCATCTGTCTTGCCTGACGTTCTGTCTTTGACTCTGGCCAAGACTACATGACTAACTGTGGCCAAGACTACGTGTCTAAGACCAAATGTAAAATCAGGGCAAGCAGGCAGTGATTGTTCCCTAAAGCATTTATCCCACCTCCCTCAATTTGTAGTTCAAAAGATCTCTGAGACAAAGGTGATGTTTTCCTGTTTGGTAGCCCTCAATGTATTTTTGTTTGACATTAGGGGCATGGACACGAGGCTGGGGAGGGCATAGATTCCTGGGGTAAACTGTGTCTTATTTTCTCACAGACTACCTGGGTTACCTTGATCCAGTCAATTAAGATGAGGTTCATTTACCTTAACTGACATTAACTATTTAAAAGAAAGGTGTCACTGTGAGCTATCCTGCCAGCCAAAAATGGGGATGTGTTGGCGTGTCATGGTTAGGGGACCACCACAAACCCTTGAGAGTGGTTGGTGTCTGTCTGGGAGCATCAGGGTGCAGGCAGAGCTCCACTCATTACAACAGGGAAGATGCTGCCCTCCTCCAGAGATTTTGATTATCCTTGTGTCAGGGGTACACAACAAGTAAGTGGAACAAACAAGCTAGGCGAGATAACAAACTGAACAATACTGGGAGGGAACTGAATCCAGGATTATGTCTGGCTTTGCCCATGAGAGGCAGCGGTGTTTTGAAGGCACTGAAGCAAAAGGTAGATTTTAATTCAGGTTCTTTCCATACACAGACTCTCTGCTGAGATGAAGGAGGTGTTTTAATCCCCTGGGAGCAGATCTATCAAATTGGCTGGATGGCTCCCTCTGTCACAAACAGCATATTTTATGCAATGTACCCACACTCTGCTCAGTTGTGGTAAATCAGCTGTTCCTTCTCTGATGTTGTGTGCTGTTTTGCATAGTTGGGTGGAGGGAAGGTGGGAGGAATGACCCAGTGGACAGAGAAGTAAAATGCTTTCTTGTCTAAGAGACAGAAAGAACTGCTTGTGAACAAGTGGGACTGAAAAACGCTTGATGTCAGACATCTACGCTCGCTGTTCAGGGTGGCCCTGAGAGCTCAAGACCAGGAAATCACCCTCTGTGCAGATAATGAACCTGCAAGAATGGCCCAAGGTGTGTCAAGTGTACTCCACTCCCTCTGCACAAGACCTCACATGCCCAGGGACCCCTGGAGGGCCAATGCACTACCAGGCGGGCCCAAACAGACTCTCCACAGGCAGGCAGTCCACGGGAGCTGGAGTGTGCCACGTTTCCTGCTGCTCCAGATGGTGCCCTTTCAGAGTAATGTAGATGTAGCCACTGAGGTCCTGCCGAGAGACAGCCCTCACCTGCTGGGCAGCTGTACCTGACGTCGGCAGCGCTTCCCAAAGAGCTTCTGCGCTGCCCAGTCTGTCATTGCTCCATTTGGGAGGACTTGCTATGAACCGTCTCCCTGGGAGCAGGATCAGGGCAGCACAGGGTGCTCTTGAGAGAGAAAATGGCCCCACAGCCTTCAAAGCATGAGATCCTCACATTCAGGGGTCTGTTTTCACTAGGCTGATCCTCCCTTCTGTGGAAGGAGGAGGGGAAATAGCAGATTTTATTCCTATCTTGGGACAGAAGGCCTGGGGGATCCTTGAGGATCTTTTAAGATCTCAACAGGTTAGAGTACCTCAGGTGTTCTCAGCACCGCGCTCTACACCCTTCTTCTCCCTGGACCACATCAGGTCTCCTCGCTTATCCTTCTTCTTATGTTTTTCTGTCTGTAAGGAGTACAGCTATGCTCAGCGACCCAATCATCCCTCCAGAACAAGAAGGTGCTTTTCTTCCAGGCTGATGTATTTGTTTTGGAGGTTGTCTTGATTCAGGTGAAAGTGTTTGCACCCTGAATCTATCAGCTACTCAGAGCTGCTCAAATTACTTTCAAAAAGTAATTTGTCGCTGATTCCCACATCCAAAAACTTATTGTCAATCTCGTGTTCTTGGTGACCGTCTCAGTAAAAGATAGTCACGTATCCAAAATTAGAACCCGGCTGTTGCAAGCTCTGGGGAAATAAACCAGAGGTGCAAATGAAAGAGAGGTGTTTAGTGACAAATATAGCTCAGTTTCCAGTGCTCACTTCGATGGCTTGCTAGAAAGCAGTCTCCAAAGTTTCTGGCCCTTCAGCAGCACTTCTGGGTGAGTTACACATTGCAAGTGACACCCTGTGGTTTTCTCCTCATTGCTCTCAGATTAAAGACATGGTCCCACTGGCCCATGAGCAATGTCCAGGAGCCAGCAGATACCAGGGGGCCACACAGAGGGATGATCATACATCTATAACAGGGCTCAAGGGCATTTGCTGCCAATTCAGTTAGGGCAAGGTTCATCTTCCTTGACTTAGTTGTCCTAAAAGCCAGATATCTAATTTGGGTTACTCATACCAGGCTTTTCTTCTAATAAATACAGAAAAACAGGTATCTCCAGAGGTGATTTCATTGCAGCCAAAGACAAATGTGCAAGAAATGCCAGATGCTTTGCCCTCAAGAGGTGTTTATATATCCAAAATAAAAATAAAGGAACCTTAGGATGACCAGCTTAGACATCCAACTTTTAGACATCCTCAGCAGGAGAAGATGGATCCCACACTGTATTGGGAAGCTCAGTTGTCCAAACGAAAGCAGTTCAAGGCAAAATGTTGCTTTCAACATCTTTCCCAGTGCAAAGGATACCAAGAAGAAATTATGCCAATTTCTTTTTTAAGAATTGAAAAATATATATATATATATACTTATGTATGTATGTATATATATGTTTGAATTGGCTTTGGTTGTCAAAGGAAGCATAGACTGCTGCACTAGAAACGTGCTAGAAATGTGTGAAATGCAGGCAAAGCTGTAGGGAAGCAAAGAAAGGGTTATCATAGAAAGGGCAAAATAAGTAAAATGTTAATATCGTAGCACAGCATTGTGGTGTTCACATGGTTAAGGAGATGAGTCTCATGAGCCTGAGCTAAGAAACAGTTCTTTCTTGGTCCTCAGATTTGTTCTTAGAAGAGAAGTTTAGGAAAAAATACTCCACCTTGACCCCAAGTCAGAAAAGGAAAAAAAAAATTGAAATTTCTAAAGCTTACCTCATTCCTAATTTTCCTAATTTTCTTTGAAAATTACCTGTGTTCACACATGGAAACAGAAAAACTGCCTTATAGGACATTTCTGGATAAAGAGCTGAGGTGAGCACAGATAGATGATGTGTATTATGCCTTCTACTAGTGATACGAATTTTCAATTAAAGCAGGGTCTTTTTGACAGCATAAGATGAAGATGTTTTTCTCAAAATCACATTTATTTTCTGGAGGAAGGGAAATGTCTCTCCAACAACATTTAGGCACTTTGCCAGAAGAAAACTTCTCCATTAAAAGGCCGGATTCTGATTGAAAAAACATGAGTGAAAATGGCAAAAACATGTACACAGAGTCTGAGCTGAGGAGCTTGCAGCAGCAAACTGCAGAGCTGAAGCAGTGTAGACCCAAGGTCCCTCACTTAAACTGAGCTTGTCATGCTGACGTGCTGGAGGCATTTAAATATATCACAGAGGCCAGTATGAAAGGGGGAAATGCCTTCCCTTCTTCTTTCATCTTAAAACCTAATAGGTCATTACTGCTCATTCTGACATCAGTGCTGGGAGGAGGCAGAATGGAAAACCTGTTCAAGGGCAGTGCCCAGCTCTCTCTGCCACAGCAAAAATCCAGCTCTGTCTGTCCTCTTAGAAAAGATCCTCCTTGTCATGTAAAAATCACAGCTTTTTTAATCTATCCACAGCATGTACAGTGCCACAGCCAACCATGGCAGGGATCAGTCATTGATAGTACTGATCTGCTCAGCCTCTCTGATAATGCAGAGCAGAGACATGAGCCAGTCCCAAAAATAAAGATGGTTCTCACTGACAGTGAAGCAGTTAAATTTGCAGGGTGAGAAGAATATAGGGTGAAAAGCAGAGCAGACCTGGCCATTGAGGAATCATCCAGGTTGCCACAGGCTTTCTGTTCTTTTGCAGGTGACAAAGGCTTTTGGCCTTATCCAATCTACTGACCCAAACCTACTGTTTAATTTGCCCCAGGGGAAGCCCCACTCCCTGTAGCCCTAATTCCATTTCTGCAGCCAGCCCATGTTCAACAGGCAAGCAAGGAGCCATAGCATTTGGGAGGGAATCAAAGTAGCTTTGAGGCTAAGCAGGATATATGTGAGTCAACTTTAAGAGCAGTGGGAAACTGTACCACATACTGACCCCTTAAAAATGCTCCCATAGCCAAAACTGCCCTTGGTTTTCTTCTAACTGATCAGAAAAAGTGCTTCTCTCAGACAGGGCTGTTTTGTCAGCCCCACAAGAAAGCCACCCTTCCTCTGGATTGTCCCTTACTTGCACACTGAAGGAAACATGCTATTTATGTTTCCAAAAATGTGGAAGTACGTACATATATGTACCTTGCACAGTATCATCTCCCCTGAATAGGAAGAAGCTTAAGATTGGCCTTGTTCCAAATCATGTTGAACACGCCACCTGGAAGGAACAGAGACATCTGGAAAATCATTCCACAATCTCTGAGGAAATTACAGGAGAAATACCGGATGATTGGAAGAACAGTCCTTTGTGGGATTCTTACTTTATCAGCCAATTTCACTTAATTTTTTTTTTCATAAGTAGCATATGTTCAGTACTTTAACAAGAAATCTTTGAGTTCTGGGGGTTTTTTTATTTGTTTATTTAATTTTCCTCGTAAATGAAAAAAAGTTTTAGAAATTTCAGAGGTGGCAGGGCAGAGGGTGAGGAAAACAAAAAAAAAAAAAAAAGAGGAAAGAACTATCTGATAATTCACACTTTAGGGTGCAATAGTGGGGAGGTTCACTCCCTTGCCTGGAACGTGGTGCAGATTAAATGAGCCCACAAGAAGCCTTAGCATGCCTGGCCTGCCGCAGTTCTAGGTGCAGAAGGAAGAATCATTGGCTAGTGCTTCCCAAAGTCCTCCAGCAGACAAGCAGGGTTGTTTAAAAAAACAGCAGAGTTATCTCTGGCAAGAATGAAGGTCTAGGTAAAGCTGAGATTTTGTGTGCCCATGCAAAACACTGACTGCGGCATGCTCTGGGTATGGGAGAACGAGGGGAAGAGCACACCTCCACATGAGCTGTCCTTCTCAGCCATGTGCAGTGCTTCCAATGCAGAGCTGCTCTAGCCTCATGTTTGCAATCCCCCTTTCAATATGTGGATTTTACTCAATAAAGAAACCAAACAAGAAAGAGAGATAGAGCACACAACCCACAAAAATTCAAATAATACTCACCTACTTAAAGCACCTAAGCACTTCATCCTAAATTTCTCTAATGGAATTAGGTATCCTCTCTGTTAAAAATAGTGCTAAAGATGGACGTGCTATCCCTTCCCAGTGACTTTGTTAAACACGGGGAATTGCATGGTATTTACTTTAAATGCCCCCTGGAGATAACAGGTAAACTCTACTCTTCCCGTTGCTATTGTGAGGTGAAGGGCAGAGAAAGCATTAGCTGAGGTCATGTAGATACTTGGGGAAACCAAGACATGTAAGAAAACCCCATGCATCTCCACTTGAGCCTTACATTCGTTCTGCACTTAGCAGAAATGCTTACGATTTGTGCACTGTGCCTATGCAGCTCACCTCAAGATTTAACTAAAATTCCAGTGTCTGCTGTTACTGATTGACTCACGGTGCTGTTCTTGTTTGCGTATACTTGCTCCAGTAACCTGAATAAATTTCTCACATGGACTTCATGCTATACCTCTATATCTGCAGTTGAAATCACACTCAGGCGTGAGGAGTCTACATCTTTCCATTGGTAATAGAGGCAGTTTGCATGGCTGAATTTAGCTTTACTCCAAATTTTCAGGTATTTGCTGCCAGGTGAAATGAATTTCAGAGATTCTTTGAAATCCAAAGAGTTTGTGTTTCTCTTTAAAACCAATAAAGATGAGAGAAAAACTCCCTTTAGGGTCTACATCTAAACCCTCAGCAAAATCAGGCTACAGTTTCCTTCTCCAAGTTGTCCATCACTTGCACAAACATCTCCTCAAACCTTGTCCATGTTCATGGCACAGCTAAGGAACCAGGAGCCATATCCACCCCCAGTACTTTCAGGGGATGCATTTGTACCAGCAGCAAGCACAGGCACCTGCTCCAAGTGGAGAGAGGATCCCTTGGCCTGCAGCTCTGCTCATTGTGTTTCTTGCAAAGCCTGAAACCTGGAAGAGCAGTGTGTAGGTTGGGACAAAGGCTAACCCTACGTGCCACACAATTGCTGACACACGGCCTTGGAGCGGGGAGTCTGCTGTGAAGAGCCAGGGAGTGGTGGCACTGTGGTAGGACTAAGCAGTTTGGGCAAGTAAAACACATTAAGGTCCTAACTCTGCCACAGAATCCAAGAGAAGCATGGGAAAGGATGCTAGCTGAACAACTCACCCAAAGGAAGGCTTTCTCAGTGCCCAGGGTCTCCTCCAGTGCCATGGGTGTGAGACCATTTAAGATCACACTGGCCATTGAGGTACACACTCCTTTTGACAAAGCTCTTGTCTCCCTTCCCTCTTCCTTGACTTATCAATCAGTTCCTTGTGAAATAATGTGAAAGCATCTGTTATCTCTTTCATTTAATTTGTAAACACACTCCCAAAGGGCTGACAGAGTACATGTGTCAGTCCTTGCTTCCAAAGGCAAGGAACGCCAGCTCCTGCCCTCACAGGACACGCCCTCCATCCTCGCAGGCGCCTGCTCACTGTACATCAGCTTGGAAAGATGTTTAAAAATGGGTTTGGGTGATTTCTGCACATACCTAGTGTGTGGAAGTGGTGGAGGGGCGGTGGGGAGCTGTAGACATGCCTCAGATGCTCCCTGCATAGCTGGACACAGAGGATATCAGACACCTCCACAGGGCTCAAATGTGTGACGTCAGATGTATTTGGCCCCACAAGCTGTTATGTTTTCTATGAGGTACAGTCATATATGTCTTTTAGACAAAATAAGTAAGAAAAAACCCCACCCTTCTGTTCTTATTAGCTTTCATGCTAAAGATCACTAAATATGGAGTGAAGGGACAAGACAAACTTTGGGAGTACATAAGCACTTACTCAGATATGTTAGCTAAAGCAAGGAGGGTGGTTGCATTCCCTTTGCCTTATTATTACTTGAGACAGTCCTTGGACTGCAGCTCAGTCATTTACAGAGTCCTTGAGACCACAAACTTGTCACCACAGCTTATGTGGTCGCTCTGCCCCGCAGCAGACTGTTAGAGGCCTGAAGGTTTCACGCATGATTGTTATGATTACTATAAATTATCTTTTTATTGCACATTGAATCCTCAGGCACCGAGCACCTACAAAATCATGTTTCTTTCAGCAGCAGGTGCAGGCTTTCAGTTCATGAACACCCTCGTACGGCTGAGAAGACAGCTGAGACAGCCATCTGGAGACTCGGGAAGCAGCGTACCTGGTTCTCCAGCTCCTCAGCCCTCTCACTGTCTTCATGCCTGACAGAAACAAGTCTTTCCTCTGCCTGGCAGCACACAGACTTCATGGGTGACACAGCTTATTCTGCTGGGTGCATTCCCCACCAGAAATCCAGAGGCAGCATCTTATGCACACACACTGCATTGACCAAAACTGGAGCCAGAAGCCTGGTTTCCCGTTCTTTGACAAGTAAACACTTGGAAAATGTGCTTCTTTCTTTGGAAATCAGTATAGACTGATGGCTAAATAGTCAGTTAGCTCTTGATCATTTTTCCTGGCTGTAATTGTATTTAACTGAGGGTATGAAGTGCCCATGGGACATTTTAAAAGAACCATGTTAATCCCCTATTGATAACATAGTAACATGTTTCACATCATCTTTCTGTGTTTGGTGTGCTCTGGGATTAATCTTCATTCCTCAGCCCTAGCACAAAGCAGGTGACTGAGGCACAGAAGAGTGGGCAACGTGCCCAAGCTGAGCCAGCAGGAAGGCAGCTGAGCCAGTTTTAAAAGTCAGAAGTTCAAACTTGGTCCAGCACTTTGGTTCCCTAAGCTCTCATCTGTTTCTTTCAGTCTCTGACCTGTCTGCCAGTCCCACCAAAGCCAGAAGCCCAGCTGGGGTGGGAGGAAGCTCTCCAGGCAGCAGTGTATTTGCTCCCCTCTCCCTCCTTGCACCTGGAAAACATATTGCAATAAACAGACAGACAAAATCAGCACCTTTATAGACAGGCCTCCATACCAAGAGAGATTTCATCCTTGCCTGCTGCTCTAGATTGGGCTGATTGGCAAAGGCGGGTAAATCCCTACCCTTTGTTTAACAAGATGGGAAAATGATGGAAAGCAGGAAACGCCCACAGCCCTCCCAGGTACAAACGCTCAGGCTGCTTCAAGCCCTTTCAAGTGGTTTTGTCTCCAGCGATTTGCACTTTCCTGCCTCCCAGCCCTTCCCCGCATTCCCATTCCCGCTCCCAACTCTGTCTTGCCAAGTTCTTCCACCGCTGTTATTATTTGTGAAGCGTGAGGAGAGTTATGACAAGGGAGGGATGTCATTAAACCACGCCGGGAGGAGATGTCAGCCGCCATGCAAACATCTTCCTGACACTCCACTTTCAAACGATTTCAGAAACTGCACTCAGATGATTTCAGGTTGGGTAGGCCTGTCAGCTTGGATGGACGACACGCGTTGCTTTGGTGCTGGAGACAGCTCCGGAGCCTCTCTGCCGGCTGTTGTGCACACGCGTACACAGCCCCGTCCCCACGCACACAGCTGCACATCATTATTTTTATGCCACTCCAAGACAGATATCCTTGAATGCCGCTGGAAGCGTCAAACTTTCACTGCAAGAGAAAGCTTTAACATTTAGAGGGTTCTTGTGTGATGCAAATGAACCAGAAAGGTAGGAAGGCATCCCAAATGCCACTCAATGCATTTATAAAAAGATAAGGTGACTTTGTCCTACCCTACCATATCACTTCATTACCAAGTGTCAGCAAAGAGCCTGGCAGTTCGATTGGTTGATGAAATCACATGACCCAAGTGTTATCTTGCAAAAACACATGAAATTACTAAGCTTGAACAGCAAAGAAGTATAAATATCCCTACAGTTTATGCCCGTCAACCAATAAAAGACTATGTATCTCTTTATTACCTTTCAGTTTTTCCTCACATTGGGGAGAAAAAAAAAAGAAATTCCCCATCTAATTTATAATTCAAGATATTTTTCTATCTAATATATTTATATTATTTTCTTCAATATCTAATTGAAGTGCTTTGTTTATGCATTATTCATTTGATCTTTGTTTTCCATCCTTATTGTTAACTTCCAATGCAATTTTAATGGGCTCATGGTCAGAGATCAGGGTGGCAGACACTTTGATGCTGTGTTAACTCACTGACAAAAGGGCAGGAAGAAAATGTGAGTTAGGAAGACTCTAAAGCCATCATTTCTGATCCAGATCTGAGCTGTGCCTTGCTGGTATGTGCCTAATTTCCATGGGGGCAGATTTCCTGGCTTTGCTGTGGTAGTCATTTAGGTGTTTGGGTGTCACACTGCCAGCAAGCAAGAAGAAAAATGTAATTGCTCTAGCTTCTGCAGAAGTGGGACATTAGCCAGTGCCTGCTGAGGTCTGTGGAAATAACGCATCCTGCTGCTCTTCAACCTTTCAATGCCTCTGCTGAATTGCTCACACAAGTAAACAGAGGTGAAGGTGATGGATGTGGAATGTTAGGCAGGAAAATGGGTTGGTGTTCAAGACTTTCTAGTACCTAGAGTGGTGCTGCACAACCAGGAGTACACACTAGACTCAAGCAACACACTGCACAGTAGGCTGGGATTCAACCACTGGACAGCACAGTCTGCTTTGTGCCTGACCAGGTACCAGGTATGGCTTTTTAATTCAAGGCATTGGAGTTCAGATGGATCTCCACCTCTTGAATGTCTTCTGAGTTCAGTCATTCATTGAACTCACAGTTAAGCTGTCTTCCACAAGCAAAAATTCAGCAGTTCTCTTTTAGCTGAAATATTGCAGCCCAGCCCCATTGAGATATGAAAGACTCAGGTTCACTGCTCACTCCAGACAAAAGTTTACCTTCATTTTAACTCTTTTTCTCAGCTGATCTCAACAAAGACATTTTGCAGTAGACAAAGAGTTAATAACAGTGTAGGAACTACGACTCAGCCTAGGAAAATAACTTATGGATATTCTTGGCATTTCTGGATATTAGCACAGCTGTAGCACTGTCTCACCCCTGAACAAATATTCTTGGCCAAGACACCGGCTCTCACAGGCCAGTAAAGGGTTTCTGTCGGAAGGAGGGCATGCAGCAAACAATGCTAACCTGAGTTTACAACTGCTGCCCACTGAAAGTTGGCATGGACAGGTAGTGGAAGTATTAAGTGATAGAAGACATAGAGCATTGAAAGTGACAGGCAGCAGATGTAAATAGAGGTAATTTTGTGCAATAACCCACCAAATTCCCTTTTAATGAACTTAGCTCTCCAGTCTCCACAAGACGAGACATTACTAGACAAGAGAGAGTGAGAGGGAGGTCCAAAAATAGTGTCATGGAGACAGAGGCTGCTAAAAAGTTGCAGCAGCAATCCCGCAGAGCGCAGACTCCTGGGAGTAAATCCACCAGCCAGCTTCAGTTTGCACCCGCGACAGGAATGGCAGTGACACCAAGGATGCCTAAGGAAGAATCCGTACTCACAGGATGATGGAAGGAAAGACACGAGGAGTATATTATGCATTACACATTCCAACAAGAAACCTGGCAGCGGATGGTGGAAACAAGGGAGATTTGTGGGATCGATGTTTGTCTGGGACCAGTGTGTCTTTGACTTCCTTCTTTCCTTTGTTTTGCACATTTATTCCTCTTGAATTAACTCATGGAAGAGGAACAGATGCTATCAGGATTGAAAACAGCATTTTCAGTAGCTTGAAACTAGTGCTTGAATGGAGGATGTCAGCATTTCCTCTGAATTGTACAAATCAGTGGCATTGTAACAGGGCCATTGTTTATAGATTTTTTTATTTTATTAGAGATTCTTAAGGTCAGTTGCTGACAAATGTTTTTCAGAAATATTGGGGACCGTTTTAGGAATTCTCTCTCGTCTAATGACACATCATTTTCAAAAGCTGGAAATAAAATCTGCCAGGTGTTCTGGATTTTCACACTGAAATAAATCTCCATGTTTTCCGGAGCAGATATTCCTGACTTTGATTCCCTTTTCCTCGTGTTTGACTGACAACCATTGACACACAGTTGTGAATGAAGAGTTGCTGTCTATCTGAACTCAATGGCCTCAGACTTTCCCCTAGATGATTCATGTTATTCAAATGATCAGAAATCTATAAATCTCAGAAATGAAAAGTGCAGAAATGGCATCTTCATTATTCTTCTGGTTCTTTTTTCTCATCAAGGATATAAGAGTCAGTTTTTCATATGTAGTTGCTGTTTCAGATTCAACATTCTCATCCTCAAAGTTTGAAATTCCTTCACATTAGTCTTTGCCTGTGGTTAGAAGAGATGACCATCTCTGTTAGAAAATATTTTTGCACAAAATGCATCAAATGCAAATAAAATATCCTCACACAAACTCTTGCTAGCTACTTTAGAACCACGCTGGCAAGTCTATTTCTGAACACAGGAAAGAAGCACAGTATAGCTGATGGGCTTACCATGGGAGAAAAAGGAAACAAAATGAAAACATCAGTGAAAATATTACCCTTGCCTGTAGAAAATGTAATTTTAACGCATCTTCTATCTGTTGTAGAATCAACTCCTTTAATAAGGCCACATTCTTCCAAAACCTAGACAGCACTGGAAATTAAATTGCCTATCTCAAAGTAGTTTTCATGGGGAATTTTCAACCTGCTCCAAAACAGCAAGTGTGGTGAGACAGCTGTCCCAGTCAAGCCCCTGGTTGTGCTTGGTCATTCTTAAAAGCTGTTAATGGCAATGCAAAACAGTCCTATGCTTGACTGTGTGAAAATGCAAAAATCACCAGAGGCTTCATGTGTGAAAAGAAAAGGGATTTCTCCTCCCTTTCCCCGTGGATCTGGTCCTTTCTCAGGGTTCAAAAGAATTTGAGTGCATGGTGGGGAAATATCTTTCTAGCATGAGAGAAGGAGTAAAGGGGGGAACAAAAAGAGACAGAAAAGGAAAAGAAAATTCTACTTGATTAGCTTCTTAGCATCAGTTGGATGTGACAACTCTTTGAATATGGATGAAGTCTACAAGAGGGATCATCTGCCAGCAGTAGTTGTTACCAAGGAAGTAAGTGATGCTGGAGGTCGGAGGGCACCTGTCTTGCCAGCTAATGAAAGAATTGTGGGAGACAGAGCTTTTCTAGCTGATTAGTATAAGGGCTGTAATTCCTGTCCTTCCCACCCCCACACCTTCTCTGCTCTCTCTTTTAAAATGATACCAAGGCTATTGTTGTTATTGTAAGTGGGATGTGAAACAGATCATCCTAGGAAGAGCTTTGACTCTCTTAAGTCATACTTTGGCCAACAGCTTTTGCCAATATCATCATCCCACACAGATTCTGGGAGGGAAAAGCAACTCTTTTCTTTAATCTCTGCCAGACTTTTTTCCCAATCACGCTGGGAGCTGAAAGTCATCCTTGATTTTCAAGGGGGAGAAATGCAGTTGTTGGAAGCGACTGATTAAGCAGGAATGTATATATGGGGGTGGGAGTGCTAGAAGAAATAATTCAGGAATGCTTTATCTGTAAGGGCAACAAAGAAAGAAAGATTTTTGATAATCACAGGCTATTGCTTCAACCCACTTTTCTCACCCAATTTACTGCAGAGATAACCTAAATAATCCTATAGTTAGTCCTCCTTTTAGGTGTCCTGGGAACTCCATCCTCACCCTTCCAAAAATCACACGGTACAAACAGACCTTCAGGCAGAACCACGGACACAGACCAAAAACTGGCAATTTGAGGATAAAGTATTTGCAAGTCTGATTTGAAAGCAGATTCAGGCATGCAGCATTGTACACTAACCAGTGCATTTCAAACACAGGGAGGCAGAACATATAAAGAAAAGGGTGCAGAAAAGAAAACAGACCCAGGACTTTTAGGGATCACTCCATGTTTTCCAAGGCAAGGCATAAACCAGAGTCTTCTCGTTTCCAGGCAGAAGATCCCTCTGGTTATCTCAATCTCTGTCACTCTCTGGTTCAGACTTTCCCTTACCTGCAAATTTGTTACAGAAGATCATCCTTTCATGGCGTAAATCAGGAAGTTTCAGGACAGCTTTGGTGATTTTCAGGAGCAAATTATTTGGCCCATGCATTTCACAGACAAACCAGAGATCTTGCTTGACCTCTCTAAAGCAGTGCTGGTCTGATCCTCTTATTTATTTACCAAGTAAATGCCAGTCAGTGAATTTAAGATGTTGTCAGAGGGTGTGAATCTACACACAGGTCTTCCACAGCCAGGATCAGGTTTCACAGAGTTTAATTAATGCTGAGGATAAGACATTTTCCCTTCCACTAGCAGAGGAAAGAGAAAGGAAGTCTGGAACTTCTTCATTGTTGAGCTATCACTCAAAAACTTTGCTTCACCATCAATCAATACCATGCAATTGGGAAAAGATGGATATAGCGAGGCAGTTGCTCCCATGATAACACCCAAACATGGATAGTTATCCGAGGCTGCAGTGAAAGACACATCTATACCAAGGCACTGTGATTGAAGTGTCCTACTGCAGATCACTGTGAAAAGTACAGAGAAATGCCTAAAAACCCCTTGCCCTAACCAAGGTCCTCCAAAAGTTTTCACTGCTGTTCTGTTGAGGGTGGATAAAAGTTAATTTACAGGTGTAATATCTTATCGGCTCACACTTTTAAAGGTATTTACGTGTAGTATTTACTAACAGAATTTATACTCCATTGGTGTGAAAGTCTTAATTTGCCACCTGTTGAAAACAAAAGCTGCATCATGATTATAGATTGCATTTTTAAGTGGAATTTATCTTTTGTATATATACATACATACATATACACATACACATGTATATATATGTAGCTTACCTCTTTTGAGTGTGTTTTCTTACGTAAGTGTAGGAAGAAGGGAAGCTGTTTATCTCTCACTTCTCATTTTTCTATGCATTTTTAAGTCTTGATAATATTAAAAGAATGAAGATGAGTTCAGAAGAGATGGGACACAGCTAATAGTGTTTCCTCTACAGAGTATCTGCAATTGCAAATAAATTGTGCACTATTGTGCGCATTTGGTGCCCCTGCCCATAGGCATTCAATCTGAAATTAGAAGTATTTACTTTCATGTGCTGTTGCACGGCCAGCTTTAGGGAAACCACGGCCCTGTTAGGTTCTGCATAATCCTGTTAGCATCCTGAACAGCTTTAAGGAACAAACTCACTTTTAAACTAGCTGGTCAGGTTTAATGTTCCCTAAATTTACCCACATCTAAGACATCTAATTAAAATGCAGATCCTTCCAAGGATCCTCCCAAGTCAGTCAAGACTTGCAATATAGAAAATGGAGAGAAAAGTGCTTTTTTAGGGGAAGTGTGATTTAGCTGAAAGCAGATTACTGTATTATGAGGAGAGTTGTGCCCTCGACTTTGCAGAGCAGATCCCTGTTAACTACAGAAGAAAGACAAGGGTGATTATCTCAGATAGAGGCAAGTCTTGTAGTAAACACTTAAATTTCTCCAAATGGATCCCACCCTTTCAAAAGCAATTAGTCTGCATATTATTGAAGTTTATATTTCATTTTCTTTTCATACATAGTGAAAATGCTATTCCAGATTGCCAGTGAGGAAAGATTTTGGACAAATACTTTATTCACTGGGGAAAAAATATTTAAGCATGGAACGGAAATATATGCATGCTCCTATCAAATAATAAGATACCACAATCAGTTTACTTGATGGAAAATGTGAAAAAATTTGCTGATGAGGTATTTTTTTAAGCAAAGCTATTTCTTTTCCTTTTTCTCAATTTCCTTTATTAATCTGCTTGCTTTTAATGAAACAGGAACAAAACAAAATGAAAAGTTGTTACATTTTGGGTCAGGAGAGACACTCTTGTAAACTGGAAATATATTTTTTAAATTATTTTTTTGATGTGCATTTTGGACAGTGAAGTAAACAGTATTCAGACACATCTCAGTCCACGTGTATGACTGCCAGCACCTACCCCACAGACCTGGGGAAGAGCTGCCCAGGGCAGTCTTTAAGGATAGTGAAGGTCAAGAGGATGCAGGGTCTGGTTAGTCAACATCAAACAGATATAATAGATATTATATTTAGATTGGATATTAGGAAAAATGTCTTCATTGAAAGAGTGATCAGGCATTGGAAAAACCAGCCCAGGGCAGTGGTATAATTCTATCTTTGGAAGTGTTCGAAAGGTGTGTGGATGTGGCCCTTGGCGGACACGGCTTGGTGCTGCTGAGCTAAGAGTTGGACTGGATGATCTGAGAAGTCTTTTCCAGCCTAGATTTTTCTACGATCCTATACAGACCCTACGTTCATTTATATAGATATAAATGAAAGGAAAAGTCACTCCCTGGGCAGTTTTAGCTATCAGTTTCCTTCCCCACAGGAAGGCGCAGTCTGCCACAGCAGATGGGACCAGCGATCCGTCCTGTCGGGTACAGAGCCTCCAGCAGTGGCCTGTGCCTGGTGTGCGTGTGAAGCCCTCCGTCCTGGCAGCACCTGGCCACATGCATGGTGCTGGACAGAAAGGACAAATCCCTCCTCAGGCCCTGCAGTGCTGACCTGGTGTGCTGCTGGCACACACAAAGACAAATGCTCTGTCCAAATCTTGGGCTGTTGCAGGTCACCTTTGCACCTGAAGAGTCAAGACAGCCCCCTGGGTTATGTCTGGGCACAACACATGCATTAAGTCAGGGAGTTCCAGAGGCAAAAGGCATCTGTGGGGACTGAAATGTGGCCTGCAGGAAAGGCCTGCAGCAGAGGACAGCCCAGGTCCAGGACATCTCCCTCCACCATGGCCTGATCGTCGTTCATAGCAGGAGAGCTTGACGTGGAGGATGAGCCTAACCTTGATTTAGATTGTCTAAGGCACCATCTCTCTGCTTTAGATTTTAGGACGACTGATTATCTGGGTACTGCCAGTTGTTTGCAGCAAATGAACCCCCACCTCTATGCACTTACCTGATTCTGAAGAGAAAAGGTCCAGGGAGCCATGTAGACATCAGACAGAGCACGGGAGAGGGAAAGAAGATGGACCATGTGCTCAGTCCTGCCCAGACCCTCAGAACCCAGTACCAGGTGCAGCTGTGGCAGGCTGGGAGCACACGTTTGTCTTGGGTATTCATTATGAAAGCCTTGTTAGGAACCCCTTAATCTTGTGAGGAATGGGAACAGCCAGGGGAGGGTTTGAAGAAGAGAGAATCATGGAATCTCCTGAGTTGCAAGGGACCCACAAGGATCATGGACTTCAACACCTGTCCCTGCAAAGGACAGAGGAAGGAGATTGGGGATTCAGATCTGCTAGGTGAGGAAGAAGAATGAATATATTAGGAAATGCTTTCTTGATCATTTTATCAGAAACTTAAATTAGTGGGGTTTTCTGAAAAAAAAAAATTTAGAAGGTATTTAAAAAAAAAAAAGGAAAGGAAAGCTCGCCATTCAGCAGTTCAGCTCCAGATTTCCATAACACTTCCAAATGAAGGCATTACCACAGAGCACATTTTATTCCCAGAGACATTCTTGAGCTTGAGCAGAGGGGATTTGCATCTGTAAAAAGGACGGAGAGAAGGAGACAGCAAGGCTTAGCCTTTGTATCCCGCAAGAGAGCTGGAGGAGGGGAAAACCCAAGGAAGGAGGTGTTTGACCCTCACCTGGGTAGCAAAGAGATTGGAGACAAAAATATTTTACACCAACAGGCCCACCTCCTTTTTGCTCCCCCAACTCCAGCAGAGAAATCAGAGCTGCAATCTCCTGTTGTCAGGGGCTAATACATAAATAAATAAAGGCCCAGATAAGATAACAACAGTCACAACAACAACAAAACATGTAGCAGCATCAGGGGCAGGAAGGATCAGCATCTGCTTTAATTAAAAATCTGCCTTCATTGATTTTTTTTTAAAGGAACACATTTGTAGGGATATGAAGAAAATGCTTCCACTCCATCTCAGTTCAATGAGTGGTGTACGTCCACTGTTAGCTACAAATAAGCCTTTGATCATTTTACTGCTGTCTGTAAAAAAATAATTTTCCTGTGTATTTTCCTTTTTTTTTTTTTTCCCTTTAAATTGGGAGCTTGAAGAGGGGAGTGGCAATAGACAGATCTACTTGGGAAACCTCTGAATGAGGGTGGGGGAGAGAGCAAAGAGAGGAGAAATGAGAATAAATACACAAAGCAGCATCTAGCAAGGAGGGATCAGATTGCCAGAGCCCAGGGGCTGAAACAACAAACTGTACCAGCCTCAGCTCAGAAAACCCAAAATACTGTGCCTGCTGCTCCAAGCTGCCTACACTCCTCTCCAAACATAACAATTAGATGCATGTTGGTGCAATAAAATTGAAGGAAAGCATGCATTTGGGCCCAAATTTAACTGGAGTGCTTCCTTGTGCTCACTCTCAGAGGAAAACTGAGGGATGAGGGAGAAGGCAGTGTGGGAAATGCTGGTCCACGTGGAGGTGGGACATGGAGGACGGAGTTTTCATTGCCAGAGATGGCACTCAGCAGTGAAAAGCCAAACATGTGAAGATGGAGGTGGGCGGCAGAGAGCTGTCCTCCTTCCCAGGAAGAGAGCCTTGGCGGATGCAGTGTGGGTCCCACCTCTACTGCCAACTTGAGCAGTATTTGTATGGAAATCACTCATGTTTCCCGCTGCAAAATGAGCTTAAGACCACTTTGCCTGTCTCCCAGGGCTTCCTGAGGGTAAGCAGATTAAAGGTTTGGAAGTGTGTGGGCGCCACAGCAGTGGGGAGCAGAGGCCAGCGCGGCACAGCCGGGGCTTGGGGTGATGCAGGGTCGATTGCAGCCACCAGGATTGGGTCCTGCTGCCTTCATGTGTCACACAGGTGTGAGAAGCCATTGCAGGTGGTGGCTCTAAGGCAAAGTAGGCTCACTGCCTGGTCAACAAGGGATTTTAATGCAGCTTCTATCCGCCTCCCTCCTCTTGCCCCCAGCAACGGCAGCAGGCTTAGCACAATGGGGCTCTCTACTGCTTTGTGTAAAATCCCTCCCCATCCTCCTGATAGCATCAGTGACCTATCCTAGGGCTGGCCATGCTCCCTTATGTTAAGGGGAGAGCAGAAAAAAATCAGTTTTTCCTAAAGCGCTGAGGAGTCTGGAGCTGGCCTTGGTGGGAAGGCAAGGGGAGCAGTCAGGAGGCAGGAGGGGACAAAGTGGGGCTTCTCTGCTGGGGACTGTGTGATGGCACAAACTGCTCCAGGATCCCAGTGAGTAGATGTGTCCCTTTTGGCTGTGGATGTCTTTCTGCAGGGTCTCTGAGAGGTGTTTTTCCATGGTTGTACGTCATCACGACCGTCAGCCCATGACTTCCCAAGGGTTTGGGAGGGGCACGGAGTAGGACACGGTGTGTCACCATACAGTTGCAGCTTCCTACCTTTAATCCGTGTGCCTCAGAGCTCAGTTTCTTCTAGTGGTTCCTGCCAAGGAGAGGAGGAGGGTTTTCCTGTCCCCAGGGGCACGGCGGCATGGGACATACATCACAGGGTCAGAGCACTGCATCTTGCTCCTCTGCGGCCTCACCTCTGCTGGCTCTGCACGTCCCATCCATAGGCAGCAGTGCCAGCGTGAGAGGGTCCCTGCATGTGCATGTGTACCCACTGCATTAATACATATGTATGTGTATTTTTACATATCAGTTCTATAGGGCTCAGCAACATCAAAAGAAACCTGGATAATCAGAGCAGAAGATATAAAAGATCAAACAGAATATCTTTTAAACAGATCTGAGAAGCTTAATTTTCATCCAATGTTACTGCAGGAGCTTTTCCTTCTTTTTTTTTCTCCCTCTCTCCATTTTTTTTCCCACTTCCATGAGTTTCTTTGATCTGTTTTGATGTCTTTTTCAGCTCCTGTTTCAAAAAAACTCTTTTAAAACCTTGTTTTTTTTTTCTTTTCCTTTCCCCGAAAGTCATGGAGGCTTCTAAGAGTAAGAAACTAGCTACATGCAGCATCTCCCCACACACTTTCCTCCCCACAATGCACATGCACTCCACAGTCCCTGTTCTGCTCAGAAACCTCTGACTCCAGGGCAGAGGGATGAAATTAAAACTGCACTGAGTAAAATGTTATTTCCTTCATGTCAAGGGTTTTCAACTCGGTCACTTTTGAGTCTTGTTCAGGGTTTGAATTGGACTACATTTGTGGCAAAAGCTGTTCCCTCAGTTGTATGTCTAGCAAAAGGCCAACTTCACAGAGAGAAACCCAGCAGGCTTCATTTCAGACCTGTGCTATCAGTTCACATTGACAAGGATGTGAGTGTAGGGTCAGGTCACCTGAGTTTTCCCTTTGATTTCATTGAGGCCTGGGCAAAGTTACTTAACTTTTCAGCCTACCTACTGAAGAAATCACTAACTTCTGCAAATCTGCAATGCCTATAGGCAACAAGGAAAAATCAAATTTCACCCATGGATGAAAGCCACCGGAGAGGAAATGCACTCTTCACTGCTCTATGGCACATTTTTCACTCTGGTTAGGGGCACACCAGTACATCTCCTCTTAGTTCTCCCCGGTGGTTTGAGGTCTGGTGTCCCCTCAGCATCCTGCAGTACCAAGCTCCCACACACAGCATTGCCCTGTGCCATGTTCAGATGTACCACCTCAACCTTGACACCCTGGCATTGCATCCCAGCAGTTCTCCACTGGTCACTTGGCCACACGTGGGGCAGCTGACACTCCCCATGTGCTCCCAACAGCTTCAACTCTCTCAGGTGCCTATCCCACTCCTGCTTTTGCTCCTCTTTCTGTAGCAGACACATTTTCAAAAAGCCGTTCTCCAGTGAAAGGAGCACTCACCAGCACTTCAGAGCAGGCTCTCCACAGCAGGCACCAAGCACAGGCAAGAGCTAAACAATATCAGTTGAGTGAAGTCAGGTGAATATATGTGGCAGGGCACTGCAGGGGATGGCTGTCTGCTGGGCACAGGGCAGACAAAGCCAAAACTCTTTTTACGCTAGCCTTAAGCAGGCTGCAAGCAACTTCTCAGGATGTCAATGCTCACATTCCTGCATTAAGGCTCTCCCTCCCTCAACAGCTAGTGCCAGAGCAGTAGGAATGCTGGTCCTGTTCTTCTAATTAATATGATTTCGATCTCTCAGTGTCCTCAGAGCCCAGATAAAATGTAGAAAGTGTAAATACTGTGCAGAGACACACAGACTCACAAGACTGCCTCGTCTTTCAAGCCGAGTTAGCCTTTCTTGCAGCAATCAGATGAGCTCAGAGGAATGGAAAAAAAAGCCTGAACTACTACAGCAGAAGTTTTGTGTGAAACCAAAACTGCCCTGCAGATTGGAAATCTATTTTCAGTCATTCCAGTTCTTTCCAAAATACTAATAATAATAATTGAAGTTCTGAGGCTTTTCAAGTAATTTTTATCCACCAGCCTCCTCTGAAGTACAAAGCCAGCTCATGCCTGTCAGGCCAGCTGGGCTGAGCTCAATCCGAGACACAGGGTGCCAGAAATTTAATCCTGAATTTCCCAAATCTAATCGAAATGGCGCAAGCCGTGATTAATAATTCACTACTTTATTACTGATACGATGCCTCGGACTATCACAGCGTCTGAATAATTGATTTGCCAAGAGGGGCGACATGTCCTTTCCTAAAGCAGAGAAAGTTTGACCAAAGAGTTGCTGTGTAAAGCTGGCTAAATGTTTTTAAATAGTTTGAGACTAGATCTCTGACATTCACTTGGTGTCTAAGGACAAACTGGGAAGAGGCAGACAGGAAGTTTTATACCATCCTCCACAGTACAGAGCAGTCTGTACACTGTCTAGAAGCAAAGGGAAAGAAAGGTGAGAAAAGACTGGAAGAGAGGGAAATTAAGTTACCAGAAGAAACAATCTTTATCCTACAAACTATGCATAGTATGAATATTAGCTGCCTTTAGATTTCATTCATTGGGTCTGTGTCCCCTTTCTCCCACACTGACCGCTGCTTTGACTAATGATGGTTCAGATCCCATTGAATCTAAGGGATGGTGAATGTCCATAGAGGAGCTGAGCAAAATTTGGTGTAACACAGCCAGACTTTGTATTTTCTCCTCCTGGAAGGCTGACAAAAATCTGGATGACGGTCCTACTGTGCCTTAGGATTAGAGGCAAATTTGGGCTAGAAATGGTGTTTCAAAGTTCTCCAGAACTGACAGACGCATATCTGGGTCTTGAAAACCCCTAGAGTCAGTATTTCAGTTTGAACAGTGAACAAAATTTCCTTGTCCCATCAAAACTGGACCTCAATTTTCCCATTTGTACTGAGATCTGGTGCACTGTTTTCCACATATTCCTGTGGATGGACAAGAACTTGGAGTACTTTAAACCACTGCTATCATCTCGACTGGTGTGGCATGGTGACAATACCATGCAAGTAGAGTTCTGAAGAATCAGAGGGACCTTGGTGAGGGAAAACTGTGGCCCTGCACTAAAAAAAGGTATTATTTGAACAGTTTATTTCCTACCATATACACAAGGTGACAGGTCTACCAGATAGCAATCCCATCTACATGCAGTTTTGTTGAAATTTGCAGAGCAAATGGTAGCCTCTGGCACTTTTAGGGAGCAAAACACAACAAAACAAAGCATTTTAACTGCTACCTGAAAAAGCAGTCCTCTGCCTTTTTTATTCTCCTCTTATTTTAATACAGAATTTTGTGCTTTTATGAAACAAGTCACCTACTCAGCTAGCAGCAAAGGGGTTAACATAATTGGGGCTGTTTTCTCCCCCTCTCCACTTTGCCTTTGGTAGTTAAATCGAAAGCAAGCGGTACTGCCTTATTACTATCATTGCGCTGAGATATTGCATTAAAGGAGTTTAGGGTTTCAAATTGAATGTCAAATATAATATCACAGTGGAAACTTGAAGTGCACAGCTGAGCTGCTCAGCTCCAGAGGGTTAACGCCTCCCGCCCGCCTGCCCAATAGCACGGCGAGCCCCTGATCTCCATTTCAGTCCACTGAGCTATCTTCAGATGCTCACCACGACTTGCAGGCAGGAGAAGGGGGCCCTGATGGATGTCAGGCAGCTGCAGATGGAGAGAAAGAGAGTTCAGTGTAACGAATTGATTGCTGGGGAATTGATTGGAGTTCTGTATTGCCTCAGCTGTAGCAGCCGATCATAACTAATCAACCCTTTGTCACTTCAGACTGGAGCAGCGTCATGCATGGACCAGGGATGGGGAGAATGTCTTTCATTTTCCTTGGTAGAAAAGTTCCTTGTTGGAAAAGAACCGTGGCCATTGCCGTATGATTTTTCTACCTCAGTGCTTAGAAGCTGAATAGTTTCAGGTTTGGAGTCATTTTCTAGGGGCATAGACACAATATTGCCAATGCTTTCCTCTAGTTCTTTTTTTTTTTTTTTTTTTTTTTTTTTTTCACTTTCTTGGTCTGATTTATCCTTTTTCTGCAGGGAACATTAATGAAGTATGCTGTATGACAGAAAAAAAATGCATAGTACCACATACAAGCTTAATACTGGAAACATGTTTTTATCCTCTTGTTAATGTGAACTAAAGTGTATTAAATCAAATCACTGAGAAAAGCAGATTAGACCTATTCACAGTTTGGAGGAATCCATATGTAGCTTGGAGAACAAATTCCCATTGAAGCAAATTTTCATTCAGTGCAATGAGTTGTCACAGTAATGAGTTCTTGGGGTAAATACTTTATTCTGGTACCTTTTCTTAAGTGCTTGGAGGACTGCCAGTGTTGTTCATCTTTCCAGCCTCACTGACATCACTGCAGTTATGTCCTCCTTATACCAAAACTAGAGCTGTTTAAAAAACTGACCTGACACCACAAAATTGTCCTTCAAGTGCTGTGAAAATCTTAGACTTAACCTATGCTTTTAGTCTGCTGAAATAATTTGAAAGTGCCCTGGAAATCTTGTTCATAGTCTTTGTGCATGATCAGTTTAAGGATCAAAACTCTCTTCTCATCCTCCTTCTCTCCCTACTTTCCTTATAAACCCTCCCAGAGCATAGCCCCTGTATGACTAAAAGGTGCCTCTCTTCCTGATTCCCTAAAGGACTGTCTCCTGAGATGTCAGGCGCAGTCTCAAACTGGTATCTCATACTGCCCAGAGGGACTGGTTTACAATTCAGTGTGGGTAGGAGCTCATTAGCTACTTGTCCTGATAGCGGAGACAGGTAATACAGGGCACACCTCACTCACCACATCATTCCGAAATCATTCCATGAACAAAAACACAACAAAAACACGTGCTGTGCCTGTGTGTCTTTTGCAGACAGGACAAGGGAGGCTTCGTCTCTCCAAATTCTCTGTTCAGCAAAGTTACATGTGTCCATGGAGCTCTCTGCTCTGCAGGGAGCTGTGACACATGCTGGACTTAACATGTATGTAACCACTCACAGCTTTAGGACAGGCTTCAAGTCACCTATGTGTGTCAATGCTTTGCTGGACAGGAATGGATCAAGCCAGGCTTCTCTACGGAAAAAGCATTGCTAATTCTCAAAGAGTACTTTTGCGCTTGGCATCATCTTTTGATTACAAAAATGTCTACATGCAATTATCAAAATAAAGTCCACTCATCACATGAATTGTGGCATATGCACTGTTGACTCATTGCGAATTAAAAGGGAATTTTGTCAATGTAAATGTCTGAAAGAGATAAACCATCCCCAAAGCAACTGGAAATGTATAGACAGAGCTATAGGCCAAGTCTGCTGAGAGTGAGAACACCTCACGTAGGAAAGTCTTGGATCAACTCCACAAGTGTGATACAGCTTTTTTCCTTTCATTACTCCACCTCTTTGGAGTACAATGAAGAAAGGTGGTAACTTTAGTTGATGCTGTGTCTTTGTGTTTGTTTACCATGTTGCACATTGTATTGTAAAAGATTAAAAAGAAAAGAAACCTAAAAACCTGCAGGGTTAGGTTAGAATTTTATAGCCCTGTTGGGAAATAACATGGCAGGAGCAGCAGGCTCATCCTACAGATGCATTATATTTTGTGACAAACTCTGGTGCATGCAGAACATCCATCAATCATTGAGATAATTTTCCATCTCATCAATTATGCAAATTAAACCAGAAAAACTATGTTCAAATAACGCTAAGGGCCTGACATAAACCCAGGAAAGCGAGGCAGCTTGGAGCGAAGGTTGAAATCCTACCTTCCCTCTGGCCTGCCATGCACTGGCTTTTCAGGAGACAGGCTGCGCATGACCGCCATGGCAAAGCAGTCTTTTTGTTCCTGCCAGGAGCTCCAGTATCGGTAAACCATGCCATGGCTGCTAACAGGAGCCTGAGGGACAGACCTTCGGATTCCTTTGGCTGATATTCAATATCCATTCTTTCCAGGCTGAATAAGGCCAGGACCTACCTAAGGTGATTGTGAGGGTGTTCCATGGCCTTTAGCACCATGGCCCTGAATACTGTGATGCTGATGGACAGGCTACGACCCACCCACTGGGTGTGTGAAGTCAGAGGGTGGAGCGAGAAGCCTTAGCTCTCGGCGGTTGAGTTTATCTCCCATCTCCCAAAGAAGTGTCAGCAGGAAGAAACTCCTCCTACTATGGTGGTCCTGCACCTCTCACAGGACTTAATCCTACTTTTCTAGTTTTTCTGTAATATGACATGACTTAATGAACAGAGCCACACCTGGAGAGAGGAAATCCATTCCTTTTGAAAGAGTGGCATGGGGCTCATGCGGGTGGCAGACGCTGCCCACGTGAAGATATTGTCATTCTCCCAGCAGATCTTCCTCAAAGGCAGAGCAGCATAGTGCGAGTTAAATACCGCAGAGCTCAAAGCTCAAAGTGACAAGAATGACAGTGGATAAGACATTTGTTAGCTTTTCAGGGCTTTGGAGCAATCTTGCAATCAAAACTGCTGTCTTCTCATTGATGCCGTGTTGTCACCATGAAGCCTTGAGGAACTGCAAACATCAATGCGGATAACATAAAGCAACTGCTAAGTCATGGAATAAGGAAGACTCTCCAATATGCTGATTACTTATTATTATTCTTATTGTTGTATGATAATAATAATAATAACAATAACAATAATAATAATAACCACCTGCACAGTGCTGGCCTTCATCTCCTTCTGTTTTGTTTACTTCAAAATCAAGGCAGTGATTCCTTTGACTGAGTATGTGTATCTGCAGGGTATACATCTGTACCAGAGCAAATCTCTCTTGGCTGCCTCTGTAGTCAACAGGGAGTTAGGCAATATGGTCAGTGGAGTTTGATTAAGATTTATTTCAGCTCAAAGTAAGCCCCCATCATTCAGTCATAAGAATTTTATCCTGCATAGTACTGACTGTATTGATGAGATCTCAGTTTCTCTCAGGGCATCTGGACACCATTTGGACAATGTCTCAAATATTCACACCTGCACTATAAAACCTGCTGTTAGCTGGGATCCATTTCATGATTGTTCCAGGTCTGAAGCATCTAGTTTTAAACACTCCCAGAGTTACTTAATACTACAGAGAGGGCAAGTCAGTGATTGTGGGATCCCTTTGTTTCTGCAGCACCCTGCTCTTGGAACTTTCTTCCAGTTTCCAGAGAACTTACTACTTTTCATCAACAATAGAGTGATGCTTTCTCAGCTGGTATATAGAGCAGTTTTGCTACAAGAGGAATCAAATAAAAATGTGCAGAGGAGTAAATGCTATCCAGTCAAAAAGAAAAGATTTGCAGACAGAAGGAAAAAAAGAATGTAGTTCCCTTGCCAAAGGACAAAATGCTTTTTAATTCCAAATGCAAGCATCATAAGACAAAAAACTCATTTAAAAAAAAAACCCACTCTATCTATTTAGCTAGCTAGCTAGCTATCAGAAAACTTGGAAAAAACCACAGAAATCAAAAAAGATTACTTTTACCAGTGCACCCACACCACAAAACTTTTTTTCACCCTCCAAATTATTGCTAGTGAAGCTGTTTGGCATTATTTTTCCTCCTGCACCTCCATTTCTGATCACAAATGCATTGCTTGTACTCCCCGTTGGTTACACTCCACATTTGGTATGCGACCACCAGCTCTTAAATGTAAGTGAAGAACTATACTCCACTGATTTGTGTCAGTGAAGCTGTGTTTGGGAGATAATTGTTCACTGGGTTTATTTATTACAGTCACTCTCACAGGATCTGCATCACAGTATGGTCACAGCATGTCTCTGGAAATAAAGCAAAATGAATTGTATAAATAAATCGGGTACATTAACTCAACATGAGCTTTGCAGGAGCAATATAGTCAATAGAACATACTAGTAAAAGTGACAGGACATTATATATTCAATGATACATGCTAACGAAGGTAACAAGAAGCATTTATTCCATAAAGCATACAAATATCATGTAGAGACAGAGGAAGTTTGAGTCACATCCAATTAAAATGGCTCGTTTCTGGCAGGTCAGCTGCACTTGACAGATGTCCTCATATACAGCAGCACCTTGCAATGATCTTTGTACCCAGCCCAACTCATCTCTCATTAGCAAGACATTTCATTACCAGTCTGTGGGACCATCCTCTCAGCATTGCTGATTTCTGTCTGCCCAGCAGAAATGCTGTCGAAGCCAAGAGCTTCCTGTAGGTGACTGTCTAGCCAGAGAGGGAACTTGGCACTCAGTAAAACCCACCTACTCAAGAGGCACCTGAGGCACTTTCAGCCAAATTTCCTGAATACTACTCTCTGCACTCTTTTCTGAGAAGGTAGTTGAACAACTTGTAAGATTCTTTTTTTTTTTTTTTTACCTATTTTTCACCTTTTGTCCCTCCTTTACCTACTCTTTACCTCATGAAAACCTCCTAGCAGGGTTCTGATACCTGTTTTTCTTTGTGGAGAATATCAGCTGAGAGTAGGATCTTCTGTGCTGACTGGAGAGCACAGGAATAAGAATAGGAAGATATTACAATGTTCTGCTTCTCCCGCTGGGAAACAATCCCTCTCCTTTATGTAACTCTACCCAGTTATGTAAAGAGTTACCACAGGAAAAAAGGGAAACTACTCACGCATTTGTCTGTCAGGTAGAGGTATACATTACCTCTGCAGTAACTTATGACTGTGCTCAAAAATACAAGCATACTTAGGTAGTTCTTTGCATCTACAGAACTTATTCAAAGAATTCAGTTCTGGGAGAGCTGCCAGTGACCACAGTAGCACCCCCACATTCACCAGCAAATTAAATAAGAAAAGAGCCGATTTGTGCATTGGTTTTGCCAGAATGCTGGAGGGTCTGTGTAGTTTAGCTAGTAGACCATAAAAAGTACTTAGCGATTCTTTCATTCTCTTTCTTCATACTCAGCTTGATTCTCTCAGCCACAGGTTTTAATTAGACAAAAACTTTGCTTTGACTGTTTTCAGCCCATGAAAATTTTGTAGAAGTAGAACAGAAGTGATTATTGACTCAAGGAAGGAATGGCTGGTTTTAGACTAAAGGAGCTATGTGTGTGTGCATATATGTACTAATGTAGCAGACATAACTCAGATGGAAACAAAAGCTTCAGAAGCACCCTGCTGCAGCTCCAGCCTATCAGGAAGAAGCATAATTTTATGTTACTTTAAAAAATATACAAATTATATAGTACATATATTATATATACATACAATATGTGATATATGTATAGTATGGTTTACTGTCGCTATCTCCCATTCCTTCCCTTTTCTCATACCTACCATTGCTTTTAAGATGTGGTTAACACTTGATCCCCAAACTGGTGAGCAAAGACATGATTTCAAGGATTACATTTCCACTGTTACCTAATGTATACCATAGTGTTAAGCCCAGGGAAATCTTTATCCCTTCAATTAGTGAACGGCTCAGTGAGACACTTTTTAGGTAGCTGCCCATGACTGACATTCCCAGTTTGGCATTCCTGTTACCTCCAACACTCTTCCCTCACATATGCACTTTGGCCAAGGCCAGAGACACCTGCCTTTCACCACACCAGTAAGGGAGAAAGTTGATTCTTGTTTCTGTGTCCTCTGAACCAAATGATATCCACACCACCACACACCCCTTTAGCTAATGAAAGCCTTCCCAGAGCCACTGCTGCTGGTGAAATCGACCTGTGATTTATGTTCATTAACACCATGAACATTACGGTGAAATTTTTCACCCTGGCACTGTCTTTTTCAAGCAATAAAAAATGAATGACTTCCACCAAAAACTCTTCTGTCACAGCAACAGGAAAGCCATTTTCTGAAAATGTGGTTACTCTGCCTCAGCTTGGAGCAGAAGTCAATGGGTGCAGCTCTCTAGATTTATAAATATTTCTTAGAATTAATTTATCTGTGAAGTCTAACACCTTCAATGTAGTTGTACCTGTCAGATACAAATGATTCAGCTATGCAAGATGAAATCCCAATATGTCGATATGATCTACTGTAGAAACAGGTTCTTTTTCTTCCCCCTTTTTCCAATATTAGATAACTAAGTCTCCATCCAGACACAAAGAAACAAAAGAAACCACATAATATAACCAATAACATTCAAATGCAATATTTAATAGAAGTCTGACCAATAGGGTGAGAAAATCTTATGAAAGCATTACTGTTTTTCAGTATCTCAGCTCTGCATGCTTTTCCAGACGCCCATAAAGGTCCTCGTTGTCGTGGTGATGTTCGTATCTCTCTGGCCCAAACTGATTTGGGTCCACCCTGGGGTTCCATCCCTTTGTGACACTTCTCTCTTGGTTTTTTTTTTTTTCTTTCTTTGGTTTTGTTTTGTTTTGTTGGGGTTTTTTTCACAGTACAGCTGTGTTAACTGGAGGACTATAGCACATATGATTTGCTCTTACAGAGCTTTTTTATTAATTCACAGCAGCAAAGTTAAGATCTCATATTCCAATTTGTAGGAGGTAATCTTCAGAAATGAAATTTGCTGAGCATTCATTTTGTATCCCTCTTATGTCAGATGCAAGAAGGAGATGGAGCACCTTGCATCCACTTCTGCAAGAGCCTAAGATTAGAAGGAAAAGATACTGCTTGTATTTCCATTTCATTTTCATTTGGTCCAGGCTTCGAGATCAGTTTGTCTTCTATCATTCCATAAACACTTCAGTAGTGAATAACACAGCAGTGAAAAGATTTTGAAAAAGCTGCCCCCAGATTTTAGCATCTCCATGGTAAATACGTGGCATATGCAGAACAAAGGTGCAGCTGTGATATTACTCACTGCGTAGATTGTCCTCTTGAGGGCCAAAGTAAAAGGAGGGTAACTGAGCACACAAGACAGAGAAAGGCATAACAAAAGTTTTCAAGGAAAGGTATTTATCACTTCAAGCAGGAAAGTCATAACAACTTTATATCAATGGGAGGGGGCAAATTGAAGATGTGGCACTTTTGTGATCACCAAATAAATTGCAATTAAGAGAAGGCTGAAAATGAAGAAAACCTTAGAGAGTGTGACAACTATGAGATTCTCTTTTGATGGTGGAATTATGGTCCTTCCAGTGAAGTGGCAGAGGCTCTTCTGATAATGTTGCCTAATTTGAAATTGGATTGGACAAAGTAGCTAATTTCCAGTAACAACAAGCTGTGCTGAAACTTAGGCGAGGGAAGTTATTCTAGTGGGCTTTGGGAACAGAAGGAGGGAAGAGTCTACTGTGAGGATCAAAGAGTTCTTCTTTGGGGATCACTGTGCAGCAAATTGTTCATTAAAACAGTAACTACTTCTGTCTAATTATTATACTTAAAACACTTCTGAGCACCAACAAGAAAAATTCCCGATAGCAGCATTAGCCTACCTCTGTCCTTCACATTTTTCACCCCAACCACCTACAGTGAAAAGTGGACCTTGATCTCAGTACCTACATGATCCATCTACATGTAGCCCTTCTTGCTCAGTCTCAGCCCCAACATAATCATATCCTGTCTGAGAAAAGTCTGGTGCCACTACCAGCCCAACACTTAAAGTTCAAATAATGAGGAAAGTGAGGGGAAAAACACATGGCTAGTGGAGTAGAGGTGGTAGTAGCAGTAGTAGTAGTAGTAGTAGTGGTAATAATAATAATAATAATAATAATAATAATAATAATAATAATAAATCACTTCCCTTACAGATTATGATTTTAAGATCAAAAAGTACATTATAAACATTCAATCATTAAAGTTGCACAGACTTTGATAACCTGTGTTCTCAGGATTTGAATTCTGGACTGCTTATTACTAACACTCTTAGTAATACTGTTTTGCATTAGAGCAACAAATAGAGATCTCAGTCAGGGCCTGGAACCCTCTTTTACTACATCTCACAAACATATATCCTTAAAACAATTACTAGTTTCAGAGCTACAGCTTTGCGGGGTTTGGGTGGGATTTCTCTCGCCTTTCACTATCTAAAAGCAGGGATCACAAGGCTGCAAAATGAGCGTGAGTGTCCCAGTTAGCAGCAGACAAGCTGCATTTCTGCCAGCCACAACTTACTGGGCTTCTGCAAGGAAATAAGCACGTGGGTTAAGGATATCCAGGGACTGAGATAATATGCTGTTATGGGTCTTTAAGTGTTGTAAATCCTTGAAATGCAGCAGTCTGATTTGTGTGTGTGTACTTGAAATGGTTTGTGTGTCCATCTGCACACAGAGAGAAATGTCTATACAGATACATGGATATTTTATATGAGTCATTCCTATATTGCCATTCCTTAATGGATGCTATTTGCTTCTTTTGAAACCATCCCTGACTAGCATATCAATCCATATTATATAGACATCATTGAAACAGGCATAACAAGGAGCAATGACTTGAATCCTAAAAAGGAAACATTTAGCTTAGACATTAGTTAAAAAAAAATCTTAATGATAAGGCCAATTAGGCACCAGAATGAGGCACTGGAGGTGTTTTCAGAGGAGGTTAAAAAAAGGACTTACATCAGGGGTGAGGAAGAAAATTATGCTTGTAATAGAAGTGTTTCAGATAGATAGAGAGATAGACATGTTTGTGTGTCTGGACATGTACATATATTATATATATATGTAAGATGCACAAACATCATTGTGCACTTTGTATATGTGTTTACACATATGTACACAGATGTGTGTAAATGAATTGGCCCACTGAATATTTGTAACAGGTGACCTAAAAAAATCAAGTAATGCAATAGGTTTTATTTGTCTGCTAATCTGACAGTCCAAGAGCTTTTTTAAACCTTGTAAAAAGCAAAGTTTATGGAGTTGGAATGAAATATGGTGAAGCAGCACCTTTACCTCTTGGTTCCCAAGAAATGGCTTCTTCAGTGGTTAATGATGTCTGCAAGGGCACTCTGAGTCCATACCTACCAAGCAGCCCTAGTTTAACCTTCAGTAGTTGTCCACATCAATGCTGCAAGCCCTGCTTGGTTGTCATCTCTGTTATTTGATTCACCAGCCCAGTTCCCCTTTGTGCTTGCCCTCTTCAAAAATGGGGTGTTCTTCTGTTCTCTTCTTTCTTTCTTCTATCTGGGGTAGAGGAAAGTACAGACAGAGAAACATTTCCTCTCCAGTTTAGGAGTACTCACTGGATGCATAGCTAAGGAAGAGTGATGAAGCACACCACTCTTACCAGACTTTACAGTAAAAAGCAACTTTCATATAGATTTTGTGTATCTGTGAAGATCACCACCCACTGGTATCTGAAAATACCCAAATGGAACTTACTACTATTCATTCTGTTTCCAGATCAGCTTCAAGGCTCAGGTTATTGAGCAAATCTTCCCTGGCCTAGCCAAGCCTGTATGCACATGCTTCGCTTCAGAGCTAGAGTAAATCCTGTGGATTCCCAAGGAATAGTAAGCAAAGCTGGTAGCAAAAAGCAAAAAGTGGTGTGCCCCAGGCCACAGAAATTTGTGTCAGAGCCAAAGCTAATTCCAAACTTCCCAAATCCCAAATATTGCTGTAACTGCTGGGAAACACATGTAATGCTACAGAAAAGGGCCATGCTGTTTGAATGTGGCCAATACTGAGTATGTCCAAAAATCCCAGTCTGTGATAGCATAAGGGGAAGGAGGAGAAAGAAAGTCCTGCTCACACTCCATCAATCCCTTTCCCTGAAAATGAGATGGACTATGTAGATGTTCACGGCATTCCTAGACATCTCTCCCAAACAGCCATCCCTTCCATGCCAGGAGAATCTGATGCCCAGCACTACTTCACTCTGATTTTCTTAAAAAAGGAGAGCAAAAAAAAAAATCTGGATGGCAGCCTCTGGCACCCAGCTCTTCATATTTCTCTCACTTACTCGTCCCATCTCTTTTCTTTTTATTTCTTTCGGACTGTAAGTTTCATTCCAGCTGGAAAGGCCCAAAATACATCTGTTGGATATGCACAGCAAAAGACACCATTGTGGAGGAAAAAGACATGCAGAAATAAAGACAGACCTTTGGGCTCTGCCAGGATAAACACTGGGGCTGTTTGTGTGTGTGTGTGTGTGTGCAAAGAGAACAAGCATAAACACGTGCATGTGTCCACAGGTGCCATTTAATTCTCTAAAGCTGAAACAAACAGGCTCCAAATTTCCCTTCCCTGTTGTGGCGAGTAGCCAGGCTGAGAGCACCCAGCCCCAGCACACTGGTGTCCTCCACCAACATATTTAATGAGCAGTAAGAGAGTATCTGCTCTACATCATTTTCCACCAGTTTACCCATACCCTGAACTTCCCTGCACTGAGACCACCTGAGAACCCGGGAGATCCTTGTATCCTTAACTGTTACATTTGTCTAATTAACTAGAAATGTGATGGAAAATATTCTTTTAGAGACTATAAAAGTGCCTATGAAAGATACATGCTTCCTTGCAGAGTTTGTTCGGGCTGGTGTAGATCCAGCCCAGCTGCCCTGAAATCAGCAGTGATGTCAGCAGCACACGGTTCCTGTCATGGGAAATGAAATTTAAATAGTGTATGGGCAGTGCAAGAAGCCTTAGAAAGTATGGATTTGGTCAGATTGACAGGTTTGTCTGTGACTGCTTACCTGTAATACCTGGACAACAAATTTATTTCAGAGGGAATCTGTGGGATTCATTTCATCACCACATTTTCTGCAATTCCCTGACAGAAGCTGGACAGTTCTACGTATTTATGAGTAAAGGTGAGGGAGACAAGTGACTTTGGAGCAGTGTAAAAGCTGGGAGCAGAGGTCTGATACAGCTTTGCATGGTGAGACCAGTGCATGATTCCTTCCTACAAACAATATTTCTGCCCAGCTTGCAAGACATGACCCCTGCTGCAGCCGCTCGCTATCCCACAGGAGTTCAGCCTTGGCAATATACTTCTGTTTTCTTTCTCCAAAAATCACATAGTGAAAAACCCACATGAAACCATGGTGAAGGCTGCAAAATTGTCCAGTGCTTCACTATGCGGCAGTGGTTCACCTCACAGTCTTTCTTTTCAGTACAAAGTGAGACTTCTCAGTCACCTAAATATGAAATGGCCAAAATGATTTTTTTTCTTCTGCTCCGCACTGATTTGGGTTTCTGTGGACCCAAAAGAGAAACACTTCTTTCTGACAGAGCTTTGCACTTATTAATTGCACCCTACTGCCCAACAGAGTAGTCCTTCAGGTGCAGACCTGTTTTCCATAAGGGAGATTAATAGGCAAACCCTGCTTCAGCTGAGCTCTTTACTCTGGCTTCCTTTCCTTCTGTCTTTCATGTTATTTTCTGTAACAGATGTTTTGAATTATTTGGGAACTTGGTAAATTAGATTCATTTCTAGTGTTATTTAAAATAACTAAATAAATGTGCTGAGCACTGCTTAAGAAAGACCATGTCTTCCCAATCTCTGACAGGGATAAATTCTGTGAAACTCAGCTGAGCTGATGTCTTAGTCAATGACAGAACTAGGGTTTCTAGATACAGATTTTTTCAAATAATGATTATGATATCCTATATTTGCCTAGTCTTTTCCATTCCAGTATTCCCCATAGCACATCCCAAGTGTCTCGTCAACTCCCAAAGCACAGATTTTTTATTCCTATTCAGCTAAATCTTTCTTCTCTGCCATGGGCTTTTGCTTGAGTTAAGACTTCAAGCCATGCTCCTATGTACACTCTAGTTTTGCTTTATATGGTACTCAGAGGCAATTTCCTGTGGGATGTAATACATCAGCTGCTCCAGCAAGGGAAAGCCACATATCTGCCCAGGGGTCTGCTCTCCAGCTGCTATAAGTCAATGGAGATGCTCCACTGGGCAGAAGAGGAATTCCTTCAACACTGTGCTAGAAACAAGGCAGGGAAGCCTTTACAACCTGCATAGTAAGGGTTTTTTCTGTCACTTTTTTTCTCCTGGCCAGCAAGCCACCTGCCTAGCAGACCTGCCAAAAGGCCTGAGAGGGATTTATGTAATTCAGCTTGGACAGTATCTTCCACCTTGGCTTGAGCTGGTAGGAAAACTTTCACAGTTTTGATTAATTTTTTCCTCTCTCAAAAGCTTGTCTTCCAATTAGACATTGCAGAAATATTCTTGCAGAAGTTCTTGAAATCACGAGCTTGTCTTGTTTTTTGATCATCCTGCTCACAGCCTGAGAAACAGTGTCAGTATTTCCCTCTCCCTCAGCCAGCTTAAGACCCTTTGTTTAAGGGCAAGTGTCCTCCAAGGAGAGAATGCAAAGCCCAGGAAGACTGACGAGCAGCACTCGGCTGTTTGCAGAGCAGTGTCAGGCATCAATAGGCTCTGCAACGGGGAATGGGCAAGAGCAGTGCCAAAAGACACCTGTTCTCTCTCTGTCTCCGATGTCTCACACCTCTCCCTCCTGCTTTCACTCACCTCTCACTAAAAGCCCTTTTTTAACACAAATTAATTGCTGCTGCAGAAACCACTGATAGAGCCAGTTAGCTGACCCCAGAATGCATATCAGCTCCACTGGGGTGGAAAGGGAATGAAAAAATAAAAGCCTCAAAGGGGTGATCTTACACAGTGCATTTTAGCAAGTCCCCAGGACAGTTGCTTTTTTGGTGCATTCCTGTCACACTCAGGGCCTGCACCAAATTGGAAAGAAGGGCAGGCTGTACTTTATCCACATCTGCACAGTGAACTGGCAAGGATGTGACACCATGGGTGGAAGAACAAAATTAAATTCAGTTTCTTGTCTTCCTCTGGCTATCTTCACTCTCACAGAAAAGGAAGCCCTGTGACAGGCCCAATAGAAATGCATCCCAACATCTTTTTTCAGGTGTTAGGATGGACACCCTCTTCTGGAAATATCCCCCCAAAAGGCCCTATCCGTCGGCCAAATAAGAAATGTCACTTTGTCTGTCCTGCCCCCGGTTTCTTAAGGGCCAATACAGCTACAAACACTTCCTGCTGTCATGTCACCTCAAATTGTCACCCTTCTCATCTCAGAAATGCATATCACTGCAAGTGCTGACCTGTCACTCCCCTTATATACTGGGGAGCAAACGATATGGACATCTGCATTCTTGTCTGCTGCCACCTCTGCCACAGTCTCCTGCCAAGGAAAAAAACCCCATAGATCTCTTTATAGCCCTCCGTATAGCCCTCCTTTCATCCTGCAGCTTGGGTGAAGCTGGAGCCTCTCAGAAGCTCTGTGGTCATTAACTGAACCGAGCAAACTACAGAGGGAATAAAAAGGGTCGTGCAGGATTTTAGGAGTCTCTCCACACCTTAACTGAAACAAAGTTCACCCCTCCCACTGTACCTGGGTTTTGATGGAGCTTTGCCCAGACAACCAAGCAGTTTAGTCTCAGATTCAAAATTTGAGCATTTTTGGGGGTATGAGATACCAGTAGAGGAACTTAAATACACAGAAAGGTAGACCCTCGTGTGAATAAAACTAGCTTACAGCTAATGAAATAATACTTCTGAATGCCTGTGCTTCCCTTAGGTTTCCTTCGTGCTGCTGGGAATATGCAACATATTAGTTATGTTCTCATTAGTGTAGCTCTGAGATGTGTTTGTGTTCTCCATTTAGCTCTGTCTTTTTTATCATGTTCTCTGTATCTCCACACTCACGCTGAGCAGGCTCAAACCTCTCATTGCTGGGCAGGAATGAGGGAGAGAAATTACAGCTGCCTTTTGTAGGAACACGGCTGTCCTCATCAGGAATCCCCATGGTGGGGTCGTGAATTAAAGGACTGGGTATATGCTCCACTTGAGTATGACTTTGCCCTCATTTGCCCTTTCCCATGTGCTGATGGGGTTCTCTCTCCATGGGCTTTGGAAGCTGGAGTTAGGGGACAAGTGTTACAAGAAGATGTATGCCAAAAGCTAAAGAATCCTTTTTTTTTTTCAGTATCTCTTTTTTTTTTTTTTTTTGAAAAGAAGGTTGAGTTGGAAACACAGCAATGTTTGTTTCTAATTCAGGGCCCAACAGAAGTGCCAGAGTCTAGTTTCTCCAAGACATAGCCTGACACTTCTGATCTGTTTACATTTCATCAGCAGAGCGGTGTTAAATCCAGCCAAGGCAGAACAGGGAGTGCTCCAGGGGGAGAAATATTGCTGCTGTAGAAATCAGAGCTGGTCAATGACTGTACAGCACTTCCCCAGCACCCTTCTCCAGAACATTTCTGGGTTGTAAAACAGAAGTCCTGGGTAGTGCTTGAAAAACTCCTTTTTTCATATTCTTTATGAGCTGTACTCCAGCTTGGGCTATTGTGTTTTGCCAATTGTATGTGCGATGGTATTCAATACTTTTCTTTATTTTCCTGCAAAAATGTACAGAACTATAATGCCTCTTTTTGTATCCCCTGATGCCCTGCCATAGAAGCACCTCATTTTGCAAGAGGTGGTAAAACAGCTCCTCTGAGTAAGGAGCCACAGTCTGAAGGAAAGAAAAGTAAGGGACTGCCTCAACCCATGCAGTTTGTGAACACAGCTGTGAAGAAGACCTGCACCTCAGAAACCCTGGAAGCTTGATCCACGTAAAGAATATGTGCATCTGTCTCCACTAAAAAACATTTTGAGGTTTGGGAGTTTATTCCTGCTCCAAAAGCAGTTGGTAACATATCCATCCAGGCAGCCTGCATGCCACCCAGGACAGAGCATAATGCTAAAAACATGGGGAAAGAGAGAAGCCAGCACTGGAGGTCTGCAGGACAGAGTAGCCCATTTCCTTCCTTTCTCCAAGTTCTAAGCATTCTCATCTATGCCATCCTCAGTTTGCCTGTTGTAATCCTCAGATCAGCCTCTGTCAGTGTTCCAGTTTTTCCTTCATAGTTAAAAAAACAAACAAACAGTGGGAAATAATGCCCAAGAGTTAAGTTCCTCTTCTTGATGTAGGAGTGGCAGGAGGATTGTCCCACCCTTCTGAGTACTGTGGAAAAAAACCCACTATGAAGCTTAAACTTCTTTCTTTCCTGCATCAAGGTGGCAAATGCAAGGTCTAAGCATTTATTTATCAAAATCGCTGTAGATATTTTCTTTACTGGGAGACTCAGTACTTTAGGCTGAAATCATCCATCACAACTAGGGAAAGGGGAAAAAAAAGGCTTTTCACCTTCATGGATTTCCCCCCTCCCTTCATCTCACCTTATTCGTGCTTAAATGGGTAGAAATTCATCTTTTTCTCCAAAGATCCAGCTGGCTGCAACACCCTCTGTGCTTAAACAAGCTGCCTGCACTGGAAGCATTTTTCAGGCTCTCTGTCTCTCTCTGTCTCCCCCTCCCCAGCCCCCTGGGCCCTGACTGACATCTCATCTCATTTTTATGTTTGACACCTCAAAAAAAA
>VZRS01010586.1:242796-398647 GCA_013398055.1 Ifrita kowaldi | reverse complement strand
AAAAAAAAAAAAAAAAAGCTTAAAAAAAAGCTTAAAAAAATAGCCCCCATTTGTAAAAGCAAAGCAACTTTTCTCAAAGACAAAACAGGCTTCTCACCAGGAGGTGTTCACACACTCTCCAGTAAATGCTCTTTGCTACCAGCCTTGGCAAGGTGGATTGTGTGCGTGTGTGCATGTGTAGCTACCCTTGCACACAACGTGTTTATGTTTGCATCTTGTGTAATGTTTAATTCTGCCTTTCCTGAAAGCTGATATGGAAAAGCAAACACGCAGCAAGTCGCATGACTGGCTCCTCTGTGGCTCTGAGAGTGGGACGTCTCTCTTATAGCAACAGCTTCGATAAAGCTGCCAGCAGCTTCTCCTGTAATGTCCATTGATGTACCTGCGTCCTTAAAGCAAGAGGTTTCGGGACAGTTCACCCCAAATATGCTCAGACTATGTGTCAAACCCACTCTGAACTGGAAAACATGAGTTTTTCTCAGTTCACTTCAGCCAGAGAGTGAGCAGAAACCTCTGAGGGATGTGAGTTTATGCTGACAAGCTGGATGGTGTGATGGGACCACTGAGGCTTCAGCTGTCTCTGTGGGGAGGGCAAGGCAGAGCAATGCCACTGTTTTCACTTCAGCAGCCAGAAACAGAGCCTGCAGCCTTGACTAGTTATGAAAGGTGATTGCATCCACATTTATTGCACTAGGAGGGAAATTATTACTCAGCAAGGGAAAAAGTGAAAAAAAAAAGGATTGACATCCTTCTCCCAGGGAACATGGGGTGTGCGTTCAGAAATGAGGCCATGGCAAAGCATCTCTATTCCCACCTTTCCCCATGTCTGCTTCTGTTTCAGAGGGTTAGTCAGCCTGGGCTGAGATTGCCTGCCTCATGTTTGTTTAGGTCCTGGAGAAAGGAGTCCTGAAAGCCTTATAGTTCTCACAACAAATAAGTTCTTCCTTATGGATCTGGGACCAGCTGGGTTTTTAAAACTCTGAATGGAGCAGAGAGATTTTGATCCCACAGATCCACATAAACAAGTGCTTTATCTCTTCTGCCATTCCCAATCCACTACTTGTAAAAGAGCTGCTGGGGCTGGAATAGTGATATTGAGACATGCTGGCCTTTCTCATGCTGACAGAAGTTCCTGTATCGTCCCTTCATTCCTTTACACAGTGTAGCACTGGGTCTGATGAGCTATTAACATGTCAGCAGAGACAGACAGATCAGACTGCCTGAATCAAATGGCATTACTCTGCAAGACATGACAAAGCAACAACAAATGCATCTTCTCTGTCTTTGATCTCAGATGATTACAAGCAATGAAGCTTCCAACTTTGTAGAAAGCAGTTTTCATAGCTCCAGTGAAACAACTCAGTGCCTAATTCCTTGGCACAACCGACAGCCTATAACCATAACCATGTGGCTGTTACAGATAACATGGCACTTCTGGGAAAGCTGCAATAGTTTATGCATTTTCCAGAGCCAAATTCCAATTTGAAAGGTCCGTTATGCCTATCTGCACATCCATTCGGCCTCACACAACCACAGCAACTGGCTACAAAATCTTGCCTTGCATCCTTCCCTAAACACTTGGTTATGGTGGGGCAGAGTATTGCCACAACTCCCACAGGAGGAGATGAGTTTTGAGGCCAGAGTGATTAATCCTGAGAGAACAGGGCATCCACTGCATAGACAGCAAAGCAACCTACAGCTTTTGGGGATAAAGACACCTTTTCTGCTTCTTCACTTTCCTCCAATGCAATTATGCACAAATTCATGTGATCCCGGATGCCTAGATGGGGGACATCACATGAGATGGAGCTACCTTTTCTAACAAGGGTGGGCTGACTTTCCTACCAAGGAGAGGAGGTGGAACCTCAGACATCCACATACTAATCGTTATCAAATGTATATCTTTTATGGGGCATTTCAGGGGATTTTACACTTTCCTTTGAGGCATTGATCTCTGCTGGATATATAATAATACTGGATAAGAAAGCCTGAAAGTCTTTGTGGTTTACATCTCCTTATTTCTGCTATCCCCTGAACATTAGAGAGTGCTCTCTAGAGTGAGTCTTCTCTTTTTTTAAATTTTTAAAAATTTATTTATTTTCATTTCAGGTCAACCCAAAACATACTTTTTTGCATAAAATACACATTTGTGGTTAATGTGGTGGTTATTTAGCCAATTTGTGCTCTTATGAAATTCAGGTCAAATTTTATTAAATATTACTTTGAAACAAGAAGTCACCAACAGTTGTGCTTTGATACAGGATCAAATATTTGCTCCAAGAAGGGCAATATTTTTGGTTAAGATTTTTAAGTGTTCCTTGATCCAAAATCACACATGGTTTAAATTTTGACACAGAATTTTCCTCTCCATTGAATGTAGTAATGGACCAAAAAAAAAACCCCACAAATCCTCAGTCAGCCACGTGCCATATGTCCTCGGGTTTGCTTGTCTCACTAATTTGCATATCTTACATATCTTACTCTTACTGTAGGATGATTACTGAGAGGCAGTCGGGTCCAACTTCACGATGTTCTCAGACCCAGATTTTCTCCCACATTTGAACATTCTGGTAAACCATGTCCATTGAGGTGTGCTGGCTATTTCACACGAAGGTGTGAGGATATATATGCAGCAATCGTGGTGAATGCTTCACAATAACTCAGTTTAATAACCCAATATTAAGGTGTAATTTTCGGTTGGTGTAATTCTTCGCATAGCCTTTAAGTGTGAAAAATTTCCACCTATTCAAATCAGCTGAAGATCTTGAGCCTGAATCTGGTTTAACTGCTTGGTCATTAAATTAGGAGCTTTCCAACCGCGATGCGATTGTATATGCAGTACTAATGCCTACTCACTCATATAGGCCACCCGAGATCGCTGACTTCAAAAGGCTCCTCATGCAAACAGCACTGTGAAATGCCCAAATTGCTCTCTGTAAATTCTGCAAACTGAGAGCAAATGTCTTTGTTAAGTCCACGAGGAAGTGCACGAAAATCCTATTTGCTGACGTGCAAAGGCTTTGTAAGGCAGAGCCCCCAGCCTGAAATCGCTTGATTTGTGGATCCTTGCGATTAAGTTGAACTGAATGACATGCAAAGCTGGCAATTGAGATAAAGAATCACTCCAGGCTAAGGAAGGGAGGCAGCTAAAATCTGAAAACAAAGGATGTTAATCTCACGCTCATCATCTTTAAACAGGGCACGTTAAAGGAGCAGGTAAGGCTCAGCCGATGCCTTCAGATTACTGGACGCGATGTTGTCTTTTGTCTTGGCAAACCTCATTTTGATCTAGCTGCTGACAATTCTCCCCCCTTTACTTTCCTCCCCCACTTCCATCCCCTCAGGCGGAACATCTCATCCCAGTGGAGCCTCAGCTCCACTCCTCAGCTCACAGGCGGGAGAGAAATCCTACCCACATCACGGAAAGTTTTCTCACAGTTCCCGGCCTCCCCCAGGAGTGCGGTTTCTTTGTCCCTCTGCCTCTTTGCCTGCCTGGACTCGGGGAGTCCTGCCCAGACAGCATTTTGCAGACAAACGTGACACCTTGCTGTAGGACACGTGGCTAATCTGTCTGTCAAAACACGGAGACAGCTGCATAAAAACAAAGACATTTGTCCAAAGTAGATGTGTGCAGCCTGGAGCTGAATCCCATTCCCACAGTTAGGTGAGACACTTATTTCTGACAGCCAAAGACCTGAAACTGCGCTGCAGACTTGTACTTCAGCATCCCTAGCCCAGGATCCGGGACCTCGGGGTCTAGCACCTAGCGTAGCTTGTCACAGGTGGTCCCAGGTGTCTGTGGAAAACAACTATTGTCCTTGTGCAAATTACTGCCATGGTAGGCTCTGGCAGCATCCAGCCACAGCAAGCTAATCGGCAAAGGGAGATGCATTTAAACAGTATTGGAAACATTAGAAACATTCCAGCGCTGCAGGTTAAAAACTGCTCCAAGATTGCAAGTTCGGCATTTTAGGGATCAGTGGGAGATTTCTCTGGAGATTAAGAGCAATTGAAAAGATCGACTTCCTCTCTATAGAGAAGTTCTAATAAGGCTGAAAATAAAATGCTGTCTCCCTCAGCCTTCCTGGCAGACAAGATCCAACGCGCCCCCCTGTTGTTTCAATAATTCAAACTTCAGCTTTAGCCAGCCAAATAGGCCTGAAATTCACCTGTGAAAGTTCATGAGGCTAAGTGGGATTCAGAACAAACTCCTCTTGTTTCCAAATTCATGTATAATGCAGTGAGGAACTTTGCTCAAAGCTAAGCTTTGGCTTGCTGTTGTATTTACGATGCTCCACAAAAAAGAGCAGGAGGCAAACAGATAACACCATGTCAGAGGCAGCAGAGTGGGAGGGGAAGGAAAGAGAACAGCCACCAAGTTATGATAAACTGACATTCATCTGTAGCTGGGCAGCCCCTGAACCTGCCATTTCTCCCTTCTCAACTTGAGATTGCAGCATTGACCAGACACAGAGGAGAGATCTGAGTCCTCCAGCAGAGAAAAAATAGAGAAGGCAAGCACCAAAGGAAGGAAGAAGCAACACCATGAGGAGGGCCGTTCCATCAGCCAGTTGTAAGAGGAAACTGAAGCTGAACACAAGCATTGCAAGCCTATCACTTTTATTTTCACAGACACAAAGGTGTGTCCAAGTCAAGCTGTCCATCTGTCAGTGCTGGCAGTCTGCCGGAGCGTCCCAGGCTGGCTGATGCCCGGTTACCGGGCTGGCTGATGCCTTGAGGTGGCCACCTAAAACAGAGACTAGACAAAAATAAAAGAATAAAAGAATAAAAGAATAAAAGAATAAAAGAATAAAAAATAAAAGGAGGTATTTATTTGAAGGGCCTTCAAAGGCACACCTTGGGCAGCCAAAAGGCTACACCCAAGATGGACCCTGGGTCACGGGTTCTTCACACTTTTATAAGTTTGGTTTATTTGCATATCAGGGTTAATTCTCCAATTATAACTTCAGTTAATGATGCAATTACCCCAACTTTGCCCCCCCTTCTCTAGGCTTTAGTTTACACATTTTGGGGCCTGGTGTCCTTGAAGAGCAAACCTAGAGAGGGTTTGTTATGTCTAACCAGCATGGGAGGAAAACAGCAGCTAACAGGCCACACAAAACTTCAGAGTTACTCACTAAGCAGTACAGGATTTTTAAAAATATAAAAGTTAAAACCTAAGGCATCAACCTCTGGCAGAATGCATTTGCCAGTGTGCCCATAGAGCACCACGGCCAGATGATGCTGGGCTGGCAGTGCCGCTGGATCCCTGACAAGGTGGAAATTTCAGTTTCAGCAGGGTCTGTTTCACCAAGAGTTATTCAGATAGTACAACGTGCACCACACTGGTTTTCTGCCACAAACCCCATGCAGTAGACTGGAAGCAGGTCCCATCTAAATTCACTTCCCTGCTGGCTCATCCTGTTTGTTTGAAAACCCTATCCCCAGACCATAAATAGATTTCTGGAAACCTGCAGCTGTTGCCCATAGACAGAACAGACATATACATTTTAGGTAGCTGGTGTTAAGTAAGCGACATCCATGACAGAGTATTAGGAATCAGCTTTTTACATCTGCTTAAATTGTCATTGTTTCACTGAGGAAATACATACAGTGGTTATATCTAATCATGAATTCCAGTGCTGATCTGAGATCTTTTCTCTTTCCTTCCTTTCCTGCTCTCTTTAATTACCTCACTGATGTGCTAAGATGTTTGTTGTTGTTGTTTTTTTTATTTCAAGTATTTGATTTTTTTGCAGTTTTCTGGGACTGGAGTAACTGAAGTGCAATGTGATTCATTTAAAAGAGTAAATATTTAACTACTAAATGGCACCTTTTTTTTCTAGATCCCCATGTTCTTTTCAGCTCTATTCATACTATGTATAATACTATACTCTCTCTATGTTATACCATATATATGCTGGTCAGTATATCATTTATATTTATATGTTATTTTTCTTGCTAAATTTATTTAAAGATACTTATGAGCTGGAGTTTATCCAAAGAAGGGCAATGAAGTTGGTGAAGGGTCTGAATCACAAGTCTGATAAGGAGCAGCTGAGTGAGATGGGGGTGTTTAGTCTGGAGAAAAGGAGGCTCAAGGGGGACCCTGACAACACCCTGAAAGGAGGATGTTGCCAGGTGGGGGTCGGTCTCTTCTTCTAGGCAGCCAGGGACAGGATGAGAGGAAATGGGCTCAAGGGAGGTTGCTGCAAGGGAGGTTTAGATCGGATATTAGGGGGGAAAAAGGGTGGTCAGGCATTGGAACAGGCTGTGAAAGGCATGGTGGAATCACCATCCCTGGAAACGCTAAAAAGAAATGTGGATATGGTTCTTAGAAACATGGTTTTGTGGTGACTTTGCAGTGCTGGGTTAATGGGTGGACTCCGTGATCTTACAGGTCTTTTCCAACCCTAACAATTCTGCAATATTCATCTTGGAAGTATAAAATGACATTAAAAGAATATAAATATAACAAAATTGTCTCTGAAAATGTTAGACAATACCAATATTAGGCCAACCCAGGCAAATTTAATTCTTCTCAATTGTATTTCTATTTCATTATTTCACTACTCACTTCTTGATTTGACAATTACGTTGGGTTTTTTGAGAGCTACTAACACTGAGAGTGCAAAAGCCAAAGCTGGAGTGAATAGACTCAGTGTGTTCACTCAAGAGCACAGGCATCTTAGGTCATGATGGACTCCCTTTCCCAAATAAAACAAAATTACTCTTTAAAATTACACTCTTACTGGTACCTTGTAGGCTGCAGTACATCAGTACAGCAACTTCTGCTGTTCTAGGGACCACGATCATCTGGATGGCTTTGGGTTATGTCTGCCTCCTTTGCACCCACCAGGCTGTCTGTTGCTGCTTTGGCTGGGTGCTTTGAGTGTTGACCATATTTGCATCTTTGTTAAGTGTATCAGGGAATGAAAATGAAAAATTATACTTCAATATATATAGGTGCTACAAGCTGAGGACATTCTGCAGAATTAATTTTGGTGTAAACTTGTGAGAAGTAGGAATATTGCATTTATGTTTCTTGATGAAACTCTTTTTCCTGCAACATTTGCTGCATTACAGTTAATGGAATTTATGAGAACAGCTTGTGATTCTCCGAAACTACCTGGTGCGGTCATTTCAGCCAGCACAATGTGAATTATGCAATAAGCCATCACTTTAATTAAAACAAATTGCATTTACTGTATCAGTCCATACTATAAATCATTCCCTAGGGCCCCACTTCAAGGTTTGTGCTTGGCCTGTTCTTGAGAAATGTTGACAGCAGCCTCCATTACCAAAAATATTTTTGAGCATTTTGTTCTAATATCCGTCTCCAGGATCCAGCTTTTGAGCTCACTGCCCTGATATACAAAAGAAATTTTACCCAAAAATCAAGGCAGAAATCATGTGAAAAAGCAGAATATCTCATTTTCCCTTTCTCTTCTGGTCTGCAGCATGCACTTTAGTAGACTGTGGCAGTGGAATATGAAGTTTATTAATTGAAATAATGATAATAATAAAAGCCAAAAAAAGAAAGCTGCAGATTAATTGTTTTCATCCAAAGTTAGGAGTCACATGGGATTCCTCACACTCCCTACTATAATTAGACTGAACAACAAGACAACCAGATTATTAGTCCTTTGTGTATCTCCAGTTTAATAAAGAGAATGACCATTGGGTATTTATATTCATTTGAGCTCAATGCAGCTTAAAATGCAGTGCTAAATACAGCATATCATACTGCAGGATGAAGTAACTCACCTTTTAAGGAGAAAACATCATCTTCTTTGTGACCTCTGATGAGGGGGTAAGGGTTTTTGCTTCATTCAGTTTGGGCCAGGCATGCTGAGACCATTCAGCACTACCTAATGTTTAAGTGAGTGTTTCCTTGAGAGTTTGTTCAGGTTTCCTTGCTTTGCAAATTAAAATAAGGTAATTAAGTTGTTTACTCAAAAAGGCTATAGTTAAGAGTTCCCTGAATTAGAATTTTAGACTCAGTGGTGATTTCTGCATTTAGCCATATGAGAGAGAGGCTATTGCAAGTCTGAAGGATATGCTATTTAAGATAGTCCCGCACAGGTTAAAATGCACGGGGGGGCCCTAACAGAAGGCTAATGCAAATTCAAAAATTTCAAGCAAGATTTTGCAGCCCCTTTTGCAGGAGTTGCTTAAGTCTCATTAATTTGGTGGACCTTGCAGGTGCAGTTGCTTTGGTAAAATTTATCAGGAAAGTGAACCATTTATATCTAACACCAGTAACTTTGAAATTGCTGAAACCTCATGATGAACAACTGGGTCATTGAACATAAAATAAGACCCGAGAGCCTGATTGGAAAGCCATTAAAGCCAATGGAAAGGGACCCACTGGCTGGAGCCAACACTGGAGCAGATCCACAGAGAATAATCTAAACAGAATCTGTCTTCATGTTTATCTTCCTCTTGATATATACCTAAAAGAAGCCCAGGTAGATTTGCAGCAGCCTTAATATCTACCTGTTTGTTGTGAAGATTATTTCACTTTACATCAAAGCAGGTGTCCGTCTCCTCCAGCAGCCTCATGCTGTTGTTGTTCAGGTCTTCAGCTGAAAGCCTCTGTCACACAAACAGGCAAATATATCCCAGATAACAGATTTAAGCATTGAGAAGGAAAGAAGACAATACTCATTTTCTTTCCCTGAAAAGAAAAGTAGACGCAATTGGAAGCAGCATATGCCCAGACTGTGACTCCTGTTCCTCAGCCAAAATAAAGTCTGAAAATAATTGGCATCAATAAGCATTATCAAGGACCATCTGGAACACACATGTACTGAAAAGTGAGCAAATACCTTCAGAGCAGTGGATAAATACCTTAGTTGCACTTCTCATCTATTTATTGTGTGGAAAAGACTGTTTGGTTTATGAATTCAAAAGGCATTTATTGATGCTGTAGTAAGGGCCCACTGCACAAAGCTCAGGAAGTTCAAAATGCTGAAGCCAGCAAAAAAAGGTCCTTCAACCTCCAATAAACATAAGTACATTTTCCATCTCTTACTGTTAGACTTGCACTGTATCTGAGTGGTTTACAATTTCTCATTGTCTTTAATTTTTTTTTTCCTAAATTTAATTATAATAAAGTGGTGTCTCTTGGACTCTGTGGTCACCACATTTTTTTGCATTACAAGATGTTCAAAGTGCATGCCTACATTTTCTTTTTAATGATCCAAAATAGTTTTGGTTTGGTTGGTTTGGGGTTTTTTTCCCTGAAGTTTTGATAGCTCCAAAAGAGCTGTGGAGATTATCCTCCAACTTTCTAAATAAATTCACTGCTGGCCTGTTAATAAGAAAGCGTAAGAAAATTTCAACCCTCAAAGGTAATTTTGGGGGAAAGTTATAAACCACTGAAAACAGCAGCTTATAATGAAAGTGTCATCTCAGCCATAAAAGGTACCTCAATGCTCTGAACAGGCACCGTAAAACATGATTGAAAGGGAGTTTAGAGATATTGCTAATGGCCCCAACATAAGGAGTGTGGCTATAAAAGATGAAAAGATGCATGGCTAAAACTGCCCACCACAAGTCTTTGATGAGCATCTGACTACCCAGGCATGCCAGAGACAGCGATTGCTGATGGACCTGGTCATGCAGATCTGCTCAGACAGAGACGCCTTCAAACACCTCATGCTTCTGCTTCCTCTGAAAGTGATGCAATTGTTTGGCAGAGACACAGCTCACGTCCCCAGGCTCATCCTGGGGGCACTGGGTGGCATTTGGAGGGTAGGGATGGCCAGCAGTAAGGCTGGACTGTGACACTCGGCCTCAGCCAATAACATGGCCCATGGCTATAAAATTCCAGGGTCTCATCAATTGACTTTCCGGGTGTCAGCAGCTTTGTACAGGTTTCATGAAATCGTGTCATTTTGGTTGGAATGGAAGTATGGGGAACATGCAGGAGTCTAGCCTCCTGCTCACAGCAGGAAAACTTCAAAGTTAGTTTTGAAGTAGTTCTGCTGTTCCTATTTAAGCCAGGTGATTTAAAGTGTAATTAATATGTGCAAAATACTTCTACAGGCTGAAAGTCATTTCATGGACTTTCAGAGTTCGTGTTTGGCCATGCTTATTTTGCAACGTGGTCTTTATGATATCTTTAGTGAAACGGGTGCTGGTCTGTGCTGAGATTCAGTCAGGAGGACTGTTTGGTTAAATTTATCCTACCCTTCAGGGAACAAATTCTGAGTAGGAGCTATATTTTGAATATCTGTAGGTCAAGGTTATGCATGACCATGACTATGCATTTTATTTAGGCCATTTCAAAAAATGGATTGTAAGGCAAAATGGGTTGAAGGCTGTGTGGTAGAATTATTTTCTTTTTTAATCACTGGTCAGCAGATGAAATAATAACAATAAGGAGAGCTGTGCCTTGGGGGGAACTTACTTCAATGCTAGCTTTCTGCCTGAGACCCCTCTGTTTCTCATTCTTACTAACTCCATGTTAGAGATATGAAAAACAATGCATGCATCTAAAAGTCTGTGTCGTGGGTTGACTCTGGCTGGACACCAGGTGCTAACAAAGCCACTCTACCATTCCAGTCCTCAGCTGGGCAGGGGAGAGAAAAAATACGACAACAGGCTGCTGGGTTGAATAAGGATGGGTGGAGACCACTCACCAATTACCAACACAGGCAATACAGACTAAGCTCAGGGAAATTTATTTAATTTATTAACAATCAAATCAGAAGAAGGTAATGCTGAACGAAAGTCAAATCTTAAAACAACTTCACCCCACTCCTCCTTTCATCCTGGGCTTAACTTCTCTTCCTATTTCTGACTGTGGTCAGTTCACTACACGTTGTCACTGCTGCTCCTTCCCCCGTGGGGATTGGACTCCTCTCACTCTTCCCCTGCTCCAGTGTGGGGTCACGCCCACAGGAGGCAGTCCTCCATGAACTGCTGTAGCGTGGATCCCCTCCCCAGGGTCAGTCCTTCAGGAACAGACTGCTCCGCTGTGGGTCCCCTGAGGGGTCACAGGTCCTGCCAGGATCCTGCTCCAGCATGGGCTTCCCATGGGGTCACAGCCTCCTTTGGACACCCTCCTGCTCCATCCTGGGCTCCTCCAGGGGCTGCAGGTGGATCTCTGCTTCCCCGTGCCCCCCCTGGGCTGCAGGGGCACAGCTGCCTCACCATGGGCTGCTCCAGGGGCTGCAGGGGAATCTGAGCTCCAGAGCCTGGAGCAGCTCTTGCCCCTCTTTCTGCGATGCCCTAGGTGTCTCCAGGGCTGTTCCTCTCACACCTTCTCGCTCCTTTCCTCCAGCTACTGTTGTTCAGCAGTTTTCCCCCTTTCCTCTTAAGTACTTTACGCCAGAGGTGCTACCACAGGGGCCCACTGCTGACCACTGGCAGGTCCATCTTGGAGCTGGCTGGCATTGGCTGTGTGAGATAAAGGGGAGCTTCTGGCACCTTATCAGAAAGTAGCCCTGCAGCCCCCCACTACCAAAACCTTGTTACTCAAACCAAATACAGCCTGACTTTGCAAAACCCTTCCTGTATAAAAACTGCCCAAACTTGAAAATGTGGAGAATTTTCTAAAGTCTTCAAATGTTGACAAGTACATTTCTGAATACATTCCCAAATATTATCAGAGCATCAAAGCTCCAGACATTTTCTTGGTGTTTATTAGCAATTTCAAGGACTCAGAAAATATAAGTCAGACCTAAACATGTCGTGAGGTTTTACTCGTTTAATAATAGAGTTTAGGTTCCTTTATTTGTCTCCTGCTGAGCCTTTAGCTTGAACTTGGGTCACTTTCAAACTTTGGTACACTCCTGAGGTCTAGAAAACCAGGGATTTATTGAACAAGAAAGAAAAAAATCTCAAGTGTGCACATGACAGCAGAGGGCAAGGCCTCAAACAGCTTGAGATTGCTGTAAAAATCCTGATGGGTTTCTAAGCCCTATCATTGTCGCAAGCCTGTAGCAGGCACTACTCCTTGTAGCCAGTTACGTTCCTCGTGGGAGGCTGCAGAGCACACAGCCTTTCCCCAGGGCCAAGAGGTGAGTGTCTCAGGCAAGATGTTAGCTTGACTTTTTTTAGAACAATTTCACATGAATTCTTCAAAGACAAAAAGAAATAGGAGAATAGCTAAATGTAAAACTAATTCTCTTTATTTTTTGAACAATTTTTGAGCTTACCCTTCCTCCTCATCTTTGTAGTTAGCATCTCTTTCTCTTCCTCCGTCTTCTGGGCTAGGATGGTGTTTAATGTTGAAGATGATCTATCCTGTTTCCCTCCAGCCTGGTGAGGGAGATGGAGGAGCAGGGCCAGGAGAAGACTCCTGTTCAGTAACAAGGGTACCTCTGAAAAGCTGTCGAAGTGGTTTCATTCCTTAGGTCACAGAGTGCTTCTCTGGTTGTGCTGGGTGCTTCTGTGAGGCTGTCCAGGACACAAGGATGCCCTAAAGCTGAGTATTCCAGGTGTGAACATGACCACCATGGGGTGCTTGGACATCATCTTTTGCTCTCTCTCCTATTTCCCACCTCCTACAGCAGCAGGAGGTGCTTGGGGGCCAAATCAGCTTCTGCCCAGTTCCACACCAAGAGCTCTGATGTACCTGGTCTGCGAAAGCGTAATTGGGAGATGCTACTTTCCTGCAGCCTCAGGAGACTGCCTTCCACTGCTGTGGGGTCACCTCCTCCCCAGCCCCAGGACGAAGCTGCTCACAGAGCTGACCTCATGACCATGACAGGCATGCTCCTGCCTGTACTGAGTTACCCCGATTGCCAGGGTAGGGTGACATGGAATGAGAAGCACTCTGCCTCTCAGAGGTCTCTTTCTCTCAGCAGTGCCCTTCACCCCTTGGTGTCATCCTCATGTCCTTCTGCCTGGAGAACAGGAGTTTGTAAGTATGTAACTCCTTACAGAATCACAGAATCATTAAGGTTGGAAAAAACCTCTAAGATCACCTAATCCGACAACTAACCCAGCACCACTGTGTTCACCATTAAACCATGTCCCCAAATGCCACATCTACACGCCTTTTGAACACTTCTAGAGATGGTGATTCCACCACTGCCCTTGGCAGCCTGTTTCAATGCCTGACCACCATTTCAGTCAAGAATGTTTCCAATATCCAATCTAAACTTCCCCTGGTGCAGCTTGGGCCTGATTTTCTCTTGCCCTGTCACTTGTAATCTGGGAGAAGAGGCTGATGCTCACTTGGCTGCACCACCCTGTCAGGGAGTTGTAGAAGAGTGAGAAGGTCCCCCCTGAGCCTCCTTTTCTCCACACTGTGCCCCCCCAGCTTCCTTTAGATGCTCCTCATCAGACTGGTGCTCTAGACCCCTCACAAACTCTGATCCTTCTCTGAATACACCCCACCACCTCAATGTCTTTCTTGTCGTGAGGGGCCCAAAACTGAGGCCAGGTGTGCCTTGTGTCAGTATGGCCAGTGTGACAGGGTGGTGATGCACTTTTGGCACACTCTGTGCTCCTCCCCATCAGATGAGGAGGGTAGCAGGACACGGACTGCTGGTACCTGGGGAGACTCAGGAGAAACAGGCAGCTCAGTGCAACTCTTTTTTTCTCTGTGTTAAGTCTCAAAAGGAAACCCATGCATCCTTTTTGAAAACCTCCTCTGCAAACCCACGTGTCTCTGTAATTGAAACAGGGCAGGGTCTGAAACCATAGGAGTCCACAGCTGCTATTTCTATTGTGCATGTCTGAGTCAAGGTGAAGAGAAAAGTCAGCAAAATATCCCACAGGGTGAATCCTCCATGTGCCAAGAAAGCTGACTCCACATTAAAGGTGAGAGCCAGAGCTTGCAAAGCAGTGATGGCCTGGGAAGACAGAGGCCTTGATTCCTTCCAGCAGCCTCCAAGTGTTATTCCCATTAACATTGGCACTAGCCATCACCCTGAATACCCCGTGCACCAAAAGACAAGTGAAAGTGAGCAGGAGGGAGGGAGGTGATAAAGTTGTCAGGCTGTAGGCAAGGCTCTGGCCTCTAAGGACTGGCAGGGACTGTGTCGTTTAGAGATACAACCTGGGATGTGTTTTAAGAGTAGATTGGAGACTCTCAGGATAAGGCTGGGTTTGCTGATCTTGCACAGGCTTCATCTTCGGCGAGCCTTCAGCTCACAGTGCCAGAAAACCAGGGCTGTGCCTTTTTCTCTCCTTTATCTTCATTACCAGGGGAAGAAAAGCTCTATGTGGCACAAAAATGCCTCAGATGACAAAGCCTCTCACATTATCTCCCCACAGATGACAAATTTCAGCACTTGGTGAGTGTTGCTAACCCTGTGGCTCACAAGATACCTGCCCTGACTGCCTCCAGGGTCAAAAGCACTTTCAGGCCCCCATGAGCCTGAAACAAAATCTACCTTAAAGAGCAGAGCGCGCAGTCAGACCATGCCATGGGGAGACAGGAGGGAGTATCACTTCTGCACTGGACCTCTGCTTTGGTGTTGAAAGAGGCAGCATTTAGATAAAACACAAAGCTGCAGACAGGGTGGTTCGTTTCTGCCACAAACAAGGTCTGCATACCACAAAGAAATCAAAAGTATCCACATTACCAAAGATCCAACCTCTTTTCAGAGCAGTGTAGCCTTTTTGCAGAAACTTTAGCAATTGATGCAGAATCGACAAGTGAGTCATTCCTCCTTCCCTCTTTTTTCTCCTCTTCCTCCCACCTTGGCACCAAAGTGCACTAAGAAAACAAGACATCAGGAAGATGTCTTCTGGATCATTGCTGCTCCTCGAGCATCTTGTCTGCCTTCAGGCTCTGGTGTCAAGTAGTGATCAGCCTCTTTCCTCCAGCCCTGAAGTAGCAGTTTTCAGACGTGACCTTCCACCCCTTCACAGCTCCCTGTGTCTCTGAAATGTCCAGAGGTCAGCCCCTCGCTGCCTCCACAAGGAGACCTGTTTTGGAGATTCCTGCCTCGCATCAGCCCCACCTCATGTCCCTGTCATCTCCCATCATGTTACCAAACTGAAGGGGATACCAGGAGTTTAGATGGTGTCCTCCACCGTGACATGGACTCATCATTTCACTATTTGTTGGGGAATGGCAGCTGTGCACTGCTCATGGAAAGGTAGCCTTGACTGACTAGCTAAAAATTGGAGGTGACCTAGCTGTACAACTTACTGCTCAGGAACAATGTGACAAACTTCATCTTTCTTCACTGCCAGCCTCTAAGGTTAGAGAGGGCCACTACCTGTCATAGTGGGGAGGAGAGAGACAGCTCTATGGATGTGTCTGTCGGTGCATGTGGAGGGGGGAGACGAGGGGTATGCTCTTATTCTTTCTTTCCTACTTCGTTATATTGATTTTCAGTGGCTTGAATGCTTGGAATGCAATAAGGGAGCAATTCCCTTCTATGCTGGCTAGTAAACATTGCCTGTAACTTTTTTCTGGGTCAGGAAAGTCAGCACTTAAAATTAAAAGTGGTTCCAGAGGAGGAAAGCCATATTTTAGGAAATTCCAGCTGGGGGTTCCTTGTTACTGTACTTCATTTTAAAATCCAGTGTCGTGTCATGTTGTGTCATATATGCCTTTAAAAAAGCATTTAACTGATATATATTCTCATCTGCTCTTTACTTGCAATATTTCAAGCAGAAAATATTTTTTAAAAATTAGTTCCCTGGCTGTCTAAATTTACAGCAGAGGCCACAGACTATAAAGTGGAAGGAGCTGAAATTAAGCCCAGGGGAGAGAGAAGTGCACTAGAGAGAAAGGCTCATATGCCAGGTGCTTAAACACATGCATAGTTTAAATCCTGTGCCATCTCACCAAAGCCAGTGGAGCTGCTCTTGTATTTAAGACTAACCTGCCTTAAGTTCTGGGACATAATCTCTAAAAGAATGTGTGTAATGCTGGGGTACAGACTGTGATGCCCATAAGCTGCTCCAGGTCTAAGGTACAACCAGCTGTGGGAGTTCTTTTTTTTTTTCTGTGCAGAGCTTCTGTGCTCAGGTCTTGGAAAGCCAAAAGGTTTCCCCAAGACAGGAAAACACATGTCCTGGACAGTCAGATTGAGGAACGGGCGCCCTTGCTGATATGTGGCTCCGAGATGTGAATCCAAGCTGAGATCTGTGTGCTTAGGATGAGTGTTTTTGCTAGTGGAGTTCCACCCAGCAGAGGCTCATTTCTTGAGTGCTGGCTGGGAATTTTAGCTGAAAAGCTTCCTTCTTATGGATCAGACACTCGCAGCAAGCGTTTCACATGTAGTTAGGCAGCAGCACTGAAAACATGGTGCACTACTTTTCAGTTGGATAGACAGGCATTTTACGGAGCCCTGCTCCTAGCACTGTAAAAGCTGGGAGCTGTTGGAAAACGCCCAGTGTAGGAAGCAGGACCCCAGTGTGGGGTGCTATCCTATGAGGTGCCACGTGCTTTGCCAAAGCAAGCACCCCCAGACCCCTATTCGCATTCTGTCCCTCTGCAGAAGAGCCTCTGCAAATCCCCTGCCCACTCTGCTGTGCATCCAGGGGCCCAGCAGCAGGGCTGTCACCACTTTGTCAGGTCTCGGGATGTCTGCGGCTGGAAACCCCGCTGGGGAGATGAAGGAAGCCTGGACAGTTTACGAGATGGCAGGAGGCAAAGTACATCTACCTGGCCCTGAACTCTGATGCGCGGTCTCCCTTGCTCCCCGCTTGATGTACAAACAGAGACAAGCCCTGTCACCTGCTACCTGATGTGACCATTCCGAAAGCTGGGAAAGCCAGACGTGCTGTTAACAACTCCAGCTTCCCCAAAGAAAGCCCCAGAGACTAACGACAAGGAACTGCCTTGACTCAGGCCAAATGCACTCGTGTCAGGAAACCTCCACAGCTGGCTCTCTGAGTGGAAGAGCCCCGATGAAAGGACACCAGCAAGGCAAGCAGACAAAGGGAGAGACGTGGTGCTGATATTTCACCCCAGCTCTCCTCCTTGCCCCTTCTCTTCCTATGAGAGGAGAAACCCCTGGCTGTAAGGTCCTCAGGTCTGGGAGTGATATGAGCTGCTGCAATTCCTTGCAGCACCTTCCTGTCCATGACTCCCTGCTCACTGATTTTCATGCTTTTCCCTGGTCAGTCTCCTAACCACAACCAGGACTGATGGAAGCACAGATATCAGCACAAGAGGATCATCTGAGCACCTTCCTGGCATCTGTTTCCTGCAGCTTCGTTGCCTTTGGTACCCAAATGGCTATTTCTTGATGGTAAATCACAACCTAGATTGTAGGGGCTAGAAAAAGTTGGGTGCTGCCTTTCAGAGGAGACAAAATTTGTAGATTTGGAAATCTTTGCCATCAGCAAACAAACTCCTAAATTTCCTAGATTTTGTGATTCCCAAATGATTCTCACAGAGCATCTACTTTCAAGATACATTTTTCAGGATGCTGCTGTTATTCAAGTCTCCATCTATGCAGTCATGCAACAAGCATCACTTTCAAACAATGGTCTATTGATTACTTGCTTTGTTAGCAATGATGCTATTCCCTGGAGAGGTTTATTACTCTTGTTTTTTTATTATTTTGTGCCTTATGATTTGGTCATTAATGGGTGCACTTGCATTTCATTTCACTGTGACTGACTTTCCTGCGAGGAATCCTCAGTGCGGTCCAAGAACCTCCATGAATAAATGTTTACTGTCGGGAGATATGCGTGTGTTGCAGGGCTCAATGGATGTTTTCATCCTGATGGTGCAGCCGTAAATCAATTAAAAACATGACTGATTGTAAAATTGTGGCTAAGTTGCTTTTGCTTTGGGATTTCACATGACCTAAGTTAGTCAGTATAAATCTAACTATGTATTACTCATGTGGTGAGCATCTTGCTGGTATCCACAGTGAGAACTGCTATGCACACAGCTAAGGCAAGAGCAAGGGCCAAACCTATCCCTGGCATATCCTGCGGCTCTGCTCCTGCACAGAGCACAGAGCCTTGTCCCACTGGTGATTTAACTCCTTTTGGCAACATTTGAATAGAATTCCCTTTACCAGAGGATAAAATAAATCGAAAGGGCTCTTGAAAGGGCTCTCTACACAGATACGTTCATTCAGATTAGGGTATAGTGTACATTTAGCAAAGAATAGCTTTTCTTAATTAATTCCCTGTCTAGTTGCTTTTTTTTCAGTCAGACTACTGTAGCCCAAATTAGATTAATCGACTTTGGATATTCTTGCTAACAATAACTTTCTCTTATTAAGCATTATTAATATTAGTTCTTAGAAACTGATGATTCTGGAATAACTCCCCGTGTTTAGTTATATCCCAAAATCTCCAGTGGCATATGATGGCCGGTGTGCTCTGACTTGAGCAGAAGTCCCCACACTTCCTGTTTAAAGCATTTGCCAAGAGCACTGGGCCGTGTCTGCTGAGCAGAGGTTACAGTTTCTGTTTTAAAATCAGTTTAGAAATCTTTGTCTTAATTTTTGGCAGTAAAGTAAAGCTCTTGGTAAGAAGACCATATCCAGAAGCCTCAGTTCAGCACAGAGTGCCGCAAGGGAGATGTGCTGCAAAGAACCAGAGAGACTGAAAAGGCACAAGCTCAAAAGAAAAATTACATCCCTGTCTCCCACATACCCATCCAATCCAGGGCTTCATCCAAACCCCGGAAATGTCAATGTAAGTCCTTCTGTGGGCTCTGAATGCAGACCACAGAACTGCTGCCTCTCCATGTGTGCAAGTCTGCAGACAGGGGCAGAGGAGTGGTCTGCATGGCTGTGTGCTCAAACGTAGATTTACAGAGACAATGTGCATAAATCTAGATAATTTATACAGTGCCACAAATACAAACAGCAACGGGCACCCTTCACAAATTCACATACACAAATGTACCTCCAGCGTGAATAATGCAGTGACAAAGTGAGCTGCCTTTGTGTGGACATCATTGGTATCAGCAGTTAGGAATAATAGTTGTCTAATTGTAGTCTTTCATTGTGCACTGTGTCAAAGCGTGGGCGAGTAATTGCAACCATCAAAACCCTTTCAGAGTGTGTGCAAAGCCCCGACCCCCATCACCTGCTATCAAGCCTATCTGATCCACCACACACATGCACTTACTGGGCAGATGAATTAGCTAGATAGGCTGTTCTATTATTATTATTATTATTATCATTATTATTATTATTATTATTATTATTTTCTCTTTTGTTTTGTGTTTTTCTTCCCTCAAGGTTGTGTCTGATTCATGAAGGCGGTTTAGACTTTTTTTATTATTATTGTTATTCTTTTTTTTTTTTGGGTGGGTGTGTGCGTGTGCTTGTGCGTGTGCGAGTGAGAGAGACAGATCGCTTTTTGGGTGAGATAATATAGATGACAGACATCAACAATTATACAAAATAATATGGTAACCAGCAACTGAAAAAAAAAAAATAATTGATTCTCATGGGCTGCTTAGTGTTACAATTTGAATGTCTTTCCATTAAAATCCTTGTAATAGACACAGGGAGAAAGCAGGGAGGAGGGAGAGAGAAAGAGGGAGAGAGAAAGCAGTTCTTTTTCAAATATTACTCATACGATGGAGCACAAGATATTTTCAGAATGCAAGTGGGACTGATTTCCATTAACATAATCCCATATCCAGTATTTTTTATTAATATAAACATCTTGGCCCTGGGAATGCCTCCTGGATCATTTATACCTACTGTATTTTGCATTGGGTTTAGGGGAAAATGTATATATATATATAAATTGAACCTATTTGTTATATTCATTCTGAATTGCCAGCTGTACAATACTGAGCGGAGAAGCAGATTTGATTATCAAACACAATTAAGGCCTGGTTTTGTCCATGTGGAGCACCATGTAAGTGCATATTGTAAATATCTGTATAGAAGACAGGAACACCACAGTGACGTGCGCTACACACTCTGTCTTGCTGCTGGAGAGGACTTGCGGTGATTTTCTCTGGTTCAGCCTGCTGCAGCAAGGAATCCATCTCAGTGCTGTAACAACTATTGCAGAGACCACGTCTTGTTCAGAGAGCACACAGTTTCATGGGTGGATACCCGCTTTAAACTTTTAGAGGGTCGCAGCACTGAGTTTTCTGATATCTGCCTTTGTGTGATAGATCATATCTATTTATTAATTCTATCTGGCACCTTCAGAGACTCAGCAGGATATGTCCTTTGTGCTGCAAGTATCTTCTGTTGCATAAGGATGTGTGTAGTTTCCATGGCTGGCAAACACTTGTATGTGCGCACTTGAATTTCTGCAAAAGACAATTTAGAGGTCTGTAATTAAACTCTCCAAGGAAGCAGGAGAAGCCTATATTTGTGCAAAATTCCACTAAAAGGGAATTTTGTAGAATTGTAGAATCATTTATGTTGGAACAAACCTTTGAGATCATGAGGTCCAACAATATTTATAAAATGTGTAAAAAGTTCAGTGAAGAAAAGTCCTCATTGTGAATTTCCTCAGACTGTGGGTGAGGTCCCTAAGGAGAAGAGATGTAACTTTTTATTTAGATCACTTAAAATTAGGATAGGCAATACATTTGTGAAAGTTCAGTGGAGAGATGTGCCATGTTGTCAGAGACCCACAAACTCTACAAATTATTTTTAATTTTTGATTACTGTAAGTCATCTCCACAGTGTTGTCTGACACTACTGCCCTCATTCTGCGCATTTCAGATTTGCTTCTATCTTTGAATGAAACAAATTCAGATGTACCAAAATACATACATTTTATAAGGCCTCAAAGCAATCAGAAATGGTGATTGTGTTGAAGAGAAGATACTGCAAAATCCTTGATTGGAAATGTTATAGATTGTAGATTTTTCTCAGTATTGCCGGTGCAGAGGTCACCATTTGTCAGACAGCAGAACACAGGTCTGGAAATAAGAAGGGCTTGTTCCTATTGGTCTCATTCTTCTTGTAATATTTGGGGCAAGTCATTTGGGGGTGGAGTATGTTCATCTGCAGTACCTTCCATCTTAGGAAGTTTAGGTGTTTATTCTCAGCTGTTCATTTAAGATACATTCAGCAATCAATAAAGAAGACATTTTCCAATACAGTCATTCATTCACTTCTAAAACTGGGAAGGATGAATCACTTTGTGGAAGTTCATTTCTATTTACCCACATTTTCTGTAGGGTGAGGCCAGCTCGTCTTAAGTAAGTTCCTAGATGGCAAAAGTCAGAGAAGAATACATCCCTTAAATACCTATTCCTCTCCAAGTTGGAGAAATTCCACTCAACAGAAATGTTGGATTCCAAAACTTATAACTAGTTCTTTCTTATCTGTAAATGTTTAGAATTTTGCACCTTAACACAAGGAGTGGCTTCATCTCGTCAGATGGAGTTTAATAATGGTCTTGTAGTAAGCACTTGTTTCTTCATTATAATGGTTCTGAAGGGTTAACTGAACTAAATCTTCATCTTAACAAAGTTGTACATGCTTCTTTTCTTAATCAAGGACAACTGTTACCAATTTCCAGTTCTATTACCCACTGTGCTTTGCCAGCAACATTTGGCCTGGATGTATTGAAGCATTGTGCTAGAAAGCAACTTTCCTAAATACTTATTATCCACATGATAATTAGCCCTGACTGAGGTAATTTTTCAGGCAAAAATGCTAATTTTTCATGATTCCTACTCTGGAGACAAAAGTAGATGATTCATTAAAATTTTTATTGGAGAGGTTTTTGAGTTCCAGTATGGACTTTGTGCAGTAGCAGGTGCTCCGGTGTATAATCCACACTGACGGCGCAGGTCACCTGTGCTGCTGAGTTATCCTGATGTCTGTGCTCATGGGTGTTCAAGGGGGAAGAGTGATGATGCCAGTCCAACCATATTTTAAAGGTCATTGGTGCGGAACAAAAATTATGTATGAAAACTTGACATTTTCTGCTAAATGGAATTCTTGTTTCCCACCTCACCCTAATTAAGATAGTGCTGAGAAATGCTTGTCATGGGGAAGGACTCTACATTTTACAAAGACCATCCAGAGGCACGCTCAACTCCAAACTTTTTACAATGGAAGATTGGTAAAGGAGAAGAAAAAACAAAAGCAGAAAACAGAGTTGAGAAAACTGTAAGTTTCGTAGGAAGAGGTTTTAATGCACACATGGTCGCAGTGTTGTCAAAGTCAAACGTGAGCACAGGGGGACCAGTTTTGGAGAAATTTCAGGGAACTGAGATGGGATTGCTGTTCTCTTTAAGGAGTTCCCACCATGCATAAAGGGCCAGCATGGGAGAAACCAGTGAGACACTTGTCTGAAAAATTCAATTACTGGCTGATGGAGGATGTTATCACAGGATAACCAAAGATGGGAGCTGGCATTCCAAAAGCAAATTAGAGATGTGAGGTAGGGGGGCGATAGGCGGTGAGGAGCCTTTCAGAGGTCCCTGTATGGACATGAACCATAACAGCCACTCATCAGCGTTATAAAACTACCAGAAGCAGTATCCCCAGGCTGGGAAAGACTCTTCTTGGCAAGCTTGTGTACCATGCCATCCGATAGAGCCCATCTTATTGAAAACTGAATCCCTTTGAGTTCCCTGGAACAGCAGCAGCTGGAGGGGAAATAACAGTAAAATTCTATGGCCATAATAAAACGCATTAGCCATCTGAACACTCATTTCAATCAAATAATGCAGCCTATTCATATTTAAACAGGAAATATTGTTTAATGTTTATGATAATGATCAAATCAAATTTTAAAAATTAAACATGAAATTAAACATTAAAGTGAGATTCCAACATTGGGCACTTGGGACACCACTTCCAACCCACAGCTGATGGTCGTAATCAGCAGGGTCTACCCCTTACCTCTTCTTAGTGCAGCTCCTTGAGGAGGATGCTAGAAGGCGGCTTTGGTGTCACTCAAATGACCACAGCTGGTGCAGGGTGGCTGATTTTGAGCTGATTGTTCCAGTCTCCCCTTGCATCCATTATGCTTTCCATGACAGTAACACTTAATGGTTGTTGAGGGGGAAGTGGAAATTCCAAAAGAAAAGTCCTTTCATCTGGAAGAAGCTAAATGGGACTTGTTTTTCATCCAAGTGGAAGGCAGTTGTGTTCCTACTGAAGTATTTTGGACTTTCAACTTTTTCCTGAAGAGAACAGGGAGAAGAGAGGTTACAGAGGTTTTTTCCAAGCACTAATGAAAAAAAGTAGAAAATGACACTGTGAAAAAAGCAAGTTCTCAGATGTACATAATGGTCATAGGAGGCAAAAATGCAGAATAACATCTTGTTGCTCTTTAAATACTGTTCCTCTGGGTTAGAGCACAGCAGCTTTCACACACCAGTAACACACAGCTCTTTCTGTAGTGGCAGTAACTGTTGCAGAGCTACAGATTTCAAAATATAATATGTTGCTTTACACCAGTGAAGTCATGATCCCAACTGATTAATTTAAGGTTTTGACAGCACTGTCAAAGTTTGTGTCTAATGAAGACCTTGGAGTGATGGCTAGCAGTTAGGGTATTGCTTTTAGACCATATCTTGTGCTACAGTAAACTCAGAGCCAGGAAACAACTTTCTCCCACATGAAATCTGTAGTGATTTTATTGATACTAAGCCTAGCTGGTTTTTTCCCCAGCTCTCTCCACTTGAAGTCAGCAGAAAAGCAAAGTTTGAAACTAAAAAGGATTGAAACAAACTCATTGTCTCTAATATTCCGATGCATTTCAGCCATGGATCTTATCTGTACTGTGAACCTGTACAGCAATGTTAACCTTTTGCTCTAATAGTTGCATCTTTCAAGGGAGTATATCCTCAGTGTAAATTAATATCAAATTAGTATGAATTAATGCCAAATCACCAAAGCTTTGGACTACCAGTGAGCTGCATGTTGTTCCTTAGAGTAGGAAAAAAAAATCACAAAAGGCAGACTCAATCTGTCAATCCCCATTCTTATGGCAACGCTTGCCCAAATTTATTATGGAAGGAGCATGCACAGAAATTTCCATACTATGAAAAAATAAATAAAACGACTGAATAAATTATCTGGAAAAGTACAGCAAAACAGAAAGATTTATCTTAACCTGTGTCTATTGCTCTCATCCCTGTACCATGCACTTTAAATTGGATTGGTATCCTATAAGAGACTGTCAAGGATTCCATTTGTTCTGCTTGACACACAGATGTACAATTGGTAAAACTGCATCTTATCTTAGTAATTGTCTACAGTGCTAAGGCTGTACCTAGTTATTGACTTCAAAAGTCAGGTTTCGTCTGTGCAGTTCCCTGATCCAACATCAGTCCAACCACCTCGAGCTCTATCTGCTCATCTTTCAGCTCACCTTCCTGAGTTAAACCACCTTTCTTTTTGCAATAGCTGCTTCTCAGCTTTCTGTAATCAATCAAGACCAGAGTGTGGGGGTAGAGAAGTGAATAGCTCAGTTCCCTGGTTTTGGTAGCATCCTTGTGGATCTAAAAAAAGTCACTGTGAGCTGGTGCTTAAGAATTTAGTTAATATTCTGAGGGCTTTTAAAGCAAGAAAGGTTTTTCTGAAGTTTGGAGGGAGTTGTTACCTAGCTCTAGTGAAATTTCTGTTTATTAAAAGAATCATAGAGTTTAGTGATCACAGTGAGAAATTTCTGTCTGATGGTCTTTTAAGCACGTTTTGTTACAAATCCAGACTAGCATGTTGACGCTGTAATGGTTCAACAGTTTTTTTTCAAACTTGCAGTAACCTTTCCTTTTCACAGGCACATGCTGCAAATAGACCCACTTGTAAAACAGAGTACTTTGTTCTTACACAACGGAAGGATTCCTTTAAATCTAGTTATTTGTTTCCACTTCCAGCCAGAAAGTGCTTTGACTTTTGGGTTTACATTTTAAAAAAACAAATAATTCCCAGATTTTTTTTCTGGGAAACCCATACTTCTATGATTTTTGTTTATTCTGAATGCTGGGCAATTTATCTGCAAGTATTCTTCATGGAAACATTTTAAGCAAATGCTGGGAGAAAAGGGTTAAAAGCAAAACCTTCTTTTGTTCCAGTTCTCCCCCCTGCCTCAATAAACAGCAGTGCCATCCTGGGAACCAGTCTTGCTTGAATTCCAGCAGTATGGATTCACTTTTTCCAAGGAAAACGGGAAAAAATATAGAACAGCTATAGTCAGTCAGACCAACAGTTATTCTGACACATATCCCATCTCCTAACCTAGTCAGTCATAAAGCAGAGGCAAAATTGCAAAAGCAATATTCTTTCCTGGCTTACTGCAATTGGCAGCTCAGGGATTTCCAGAGTCAGGGGTACATTCTTTGTATCAGTAGTTTTCAATGGATTTTTCTTCCATGAGTTGTCCTACTGTTTTTGAGTTCACATGGATATTTAGAGTCTGGTTTTGCATCACTGGCATTTCCCATTGTTTGAGCAGGACCGTTTGTCCCTGGAGAAGGCAGAAGTTAGTCAAAGAACCTCAAGAATGACAACTTGTACAATCATGAAACAAAGCGCTGAAGTCTCTTTTCACTTCCCCAAATGCTGTCAGCCAAAGGGTAGGTGTAGCTAGCATGGCAGTTTCAGAGAGAAAAGCCTGGCTGCGCAGGGTGATGAAGTTTACCAGATGTCATCACTCAAGGTAGAATCCCAAACCTGTGGTGCTTTGCAGGAGAGCTGCAAACTGCAGGAGTTCAGCCGCTGTTGTACAGCCCTTCGACAGGGAAGTACCTCCAGGGCCAGTTTGGGTGGAAGCACAGATGAACTGATTCCACCTTCCAGAATTAAAGCCATCTCCAGTCAGAAGTGAGAACCACGAGACAAAGAACACCAGGTTTTCAGAAGGTCCTGTGGCACCTTTGCCATATGCCAAGCAGTCTAAAAGCAACTCATTTTTAACAGCTGGCAAGAAATGCCAGTTCTGGGGATGGCAGGTTGTGCCTGTGTTACCCAAACAGCATTCTAGCTCACAGTGAGGTAATCCCTCTGCTCTTAAGAAAAGGTGTGTAGTTGTCACGGCTTTTTGGGGAGATGAGATGGGTTTTCAGCCCTGTTTTTCTTCCCTCGTTCAGTTTTCAGGCTTCTCTACACAATCAGTATTTGCAATAAAATGGAATGATGTTAAGGTAGTTGGAAGGACCACACTTAAACAAAGATGGTAGTTAGATTAGGATGCAGATCTGGGGTTGTCTGTTACCCCAAGAGCTGTGCTCGAGCATTAGCTTTCCTCTGAGCCTCCATTCTGAGAAATCTTTATTTCAGGACTTCACAGGAAATGCAATATGGCTTTTGTTGTTTGTAAATTTTTTTACATATACTTTTTTTAATTCTTTGATTCCTTTATGTACTCCCCAGGTGCCTATAACAATGTGGCAATTAATAGGGATATGCGCAGTAGAACAATCTCCCCTTTATAAATAAATCAATGCAGATATGGCAATCTACCTCAGGGTATCTTTCAAACTTGGGGAAAAAAATGTCAGGAAGCAAATCAGGTGTTGCTTCAGACAGTTTGTGGACATTGCTCTCCGTCTTTGGAGGCTCCTCTCACTTTTCTCTGTCTCTCTTCTCTCTTACCCTCTCACCTCAATGTACTTTCATAAAGATAAGTGAGTATAACTGGCATGAGCTGTCTTAAGGGATCCTTTGTGATGCCCAGTACTCAAGGCCCATCCCCAGAGGAGTGGTATGTGAGGGGGAGCTCAGGGACATGTCCTGCTTTCAGATGTCTCCACACACCTGCTGCTGGCCTCAGCTGGGAGCTCCCTGCAGGCACAGGTGAGCAGTGGATTTGAAACCAAGCCTCTACTAAAATAAAATAGAAAGCATGACATCTTTGGAAAACAGAGAGCCTGGGACTGCAAACAGTAAGAGTGCGGCGTGATGCAGACCCAAGGCAGGATTTGTCTTTGAACGACACTCACAATTCTGTGTCCTCTGGGCTTGCCACCCACACAGCTGATTTCCTCAGCCAAGATTTTGCAAGAAAGGAGGACATATCCTAACCTTTACAGTAAAGCTGAGTGTCTTCTCAGTCAGGCTTAGACACCCAGGAGGAAATGTGGGCAGGTTCTACCCCACTGACTCACCCAAGAAGGGCCAAGTGCCTGTATGGGGACAAGGGTGACCACAGACCCCTGCACAAGTAACCTTGGGGGCATCTGACATCCAGCTGTCTCTAAGCTGCAGGGGAGATGCCTTCCTGGAGTGAAGTGGGAACTGTCTGTGGCCTTTGACAACAGCCTAAAATGCTCCTGTGATGACCCTCACCAGATCAAATTACTGTCTCTGTAGCTTGGGGGGATGCTTTTTTATCTTGTTCTCTGTCACATCTGAGAAGAGAATATTAAAACCTTCTAATAGAGGCTGAGCTACCATACTAGGGGAAACTGGTGAGATCTAATACCATTTGACATGAATATCCTGGGAAGAGTCTGAAAGAGTATGAACCTACAGGATTCCCAGACAGGCATCCAGACCCAACACAGTTTTGAAAGGACAAAGCTGGGATCTTACTGCGTAAAAATACCTTCCAAAATCCCAGGCCAGTAGGACAAAATATTATCATATATAAATATAGATCATTTTCACCAAAAATAAAAATCAAGACACACTGCTGAAGCAGACTGCCGTAAACAAAGGTACCGCACAGAGATGGGCTCCATGTAAAGAACAAATCCAAACAGAAAAAAATTTAATGGAATGACACTAAGGAATCTAGTTTAGATGAAAACGGTAAATAATTTCCACTTTAAATGCTTTCAAAATGCATCACTCACCCTATGAAAGACTTTCATCACTTTAAGGAGAAAGAGGACTACCAGGTGCCCCTGCAGATGCCCCTCAGCTCTGACAGCCCCAGTGCCTCCTCCGTGCACAGGCGTTACCCCTGACTACTGCCTGTGTTTGCCATATGTCGTCCCTTTTTTGTTCACTGCCATTTACATGCTGGCAGGTTGACTTTTTAACAAGGTAAGAGTAGGCTGAAGATTTCAGATGTGGGCGCTTGAGAGACCCTCCCCTTCACGGCAGGCTCAGCTTCGTCAGTTTTAGCTCAGGCTGACATTATATCAAACTGTGCCTCTCCCCGGTGGGGATAACCACAGTTTATTTACAAGATACCACAGGAATGTCACACTAAATGAAGACGAAAGATGTGCAGGAAGCGTGATTGCTGCCTGTGCCTTCTTAAGAACTGCTTATTAAGGAAATCGTCCTTTTAAGCAGCAAAGAGCCACCAGAACTGGCCATGTTCAATACTAGGGCAGGATCTGACTTGCTCACCAACACCATCGATAACATTCCTCCTGTGATAATGATGCAGATGCTAATGAGCGTATTAATAATAAATAACACTGTGTGCATTTATCATGTCCCTGATTCGAAGGGTGGGAAATGCTTTACCTACTAGACAGTGTGCAGTCCTGGAGCAGCTCTTTTCTCTGTGCGGAGCCTATTGCTGCCCTAAGCAAAGGGACTTTTGTCATCTGGGTTAGCAAAGAGAAGTGGCAGTGGAACCCCTGGATTCCAGGCACTAGGGTGCTGCTGATTCATGGTGTGAACTTGGGGGAGTTATTTCAGTGCTCTGAGTCTCAAGTTAACCATCTGTAAAATCGAGATAATTATATTTACAGTGCTTATTTCATAGAGCTGCTGTGAAGATTAATTAATGCATATATATTTACAAAGTGCTTTGAGATCTTCAGGTGAAACCTGCTGCATATGTGCAAAATATTAATTCTCTGAAATACCTTGAAACCTCAGGAGCTGCAGTGTCTTGCCAGATATCACTACATTTTATAGTGCTTTTGTTCTTTGTCTAAGGAAGTTGTTTTGCAGGTAGCAGTAATATATTGTGTTAATGGTGTGATACTTTGAAAATATTAGGGTTTTTCCCATTCCTTTTGACTTGTTCTTCTATCATGCACCATGTGCAAGCAGATTATGAGTTCATCAAACAGTAATTTTAGGTCATTATTAAGAAACATATTTTGATTTTTTTTTTAACCTCTGTAGATCTCATCACAAAGAAAATCCCTGTGTTTATTTGGTATTGGCTATTCCAGCTGTGTTGGTTGTTTGTCATCAGTCAGATAAGCTACAATGCACATGATCCAGAAAGAAGACACGTGGAGACACAGTGAGGGACTGAGGATTATGTGTGTTTATTTTATGTGCTGTGGGCAGGATTGTTCTCTCCTAAATCTAGCCATCTGAATATTAATGGTTAAGTCTAAAGTAATTGTTTGAAGTTGCTTCATTGGAAAGAGGTGGGCACTGGCTCAGAGCAGCTTGCCTGACCTTTCTCAGGTAACACAGGTCAGTGGGGGTGACCAAATGCAGGTGTCCACTGCAGGGTAAATGGTGCAGTGCTCTGAGTTCCCCTGGCTGTACAACAATCCCTCCACTGGATTTGGCAACCTAAAGGGCCAGGCTATCTGTAGGTAAAGAATGTGGATATTTTAACCTGCAATTTAAATCTCACCTCAGAAGTATGGCTTCATTAAGTGGATGAATACTGAATTATTTGATGCAAGCAGATCTGCTGAGAGTGCCATATTTCTTACAGTTAAACAACAATGGCTTCTGCAGTGCTGAGTAGTCTGTAAGCATCCCAGTGTTGGTAAATCTGCTTAAAAGAACAGCAGGTTTTGATAATGTGAAACTCACATACACTCACCAGTTCCTATCTCTGCCTATTTCAGCTGTTCCAGGATTGTGCATGTTAGTCATATTGTGTCTAAGGTTCTCAAACTGTGGTATTTCCACCTCCTTTATTTTAAAGCAATTCTTCAGTTTTAGGAATTCAAAGCCAAGAAGTTATTCAGTGGAAGGTTTCTTCCTTAATTTCCCTCTCTGACATGCAGTCAAAGCCCCATGAATCACAAAATTCAATTCTTCCACCTCTCCATGCTTATATATATGTCTCCAGAAAGGATATTTGCACATGCTCACCTACATATCGATAAGTCAGAGCGTTCAACCAAGGAAGCAAACAGGTAATGACTGTTTAAGCATCTTCACATACTTTCCCTAATTCAGTGGACTTTTACTACTTAGCACCAGCTGACCATCTGCCTTAATATGCACATGTACACACAGACCTACATATGTATGTTTAGATAGATTGAGATATATGGGTTTACGCTGGGATCTTGAGAGAAGAATTCTTTTGATTTTCTCCGGACATCTGATCTTCCTTAGGGCAGTTGTCATTCTACATTAATTTGCCTTGTTCTGCCTCAGCTCACTCTTTTTTGTCTTAAATGCCATATTAGAAGATGTTTACAAGCCCCCTGCCTCCTTTGTGATACCCACAATCCACCTGGGCACCTAGGGAAGCATGCTGTGATCCTTCCTGACACATGTCAGCAAACATCTCATCAGGGGCTCAGCTGTGTCACCCCCGATGATACCGCGCGGCAAGATCAGTCATGGGCTACATTACACCCAATCCTGCCCCCAGGGGAGGTGGGAAGGACTATGCTAATTGGTTCTGACCCTCCAAGATCACGCCTTCACCCGGTGCAGCAACGGGACAGATCTGTTCAATTGAAACCACGTTGCTGCAGTGCGCACAAACCCCTCCAGTGCCTGTACAAGATGGTAGAAGCCTCTGCCCATGTGCCTGTGGTGAGATGATGTGGCACAAGAGTTACATGAGCAGCTCACCTGAAACTATTTCAAATAAATACAGGAGCATCTTCCCATTCACAGCATTCACGTACTTCCCAGCCTGGCTGTGGGGTTATAAAAACATGTGCTTGGACCCCGCTGCATAGGTGTTGCTTCAGTGCCCTTCAGGAACCCCCCTAAAAGCCCTGGATTCTCTCTGCAGGGATCCTAGGAGGCAGGGCGGCTGTCTATGAAATAGAGGAAAAACACAGAAAATCAGTACATTTCAAAATACCCTGCCCATCCTTTACTTTCTTGAAAGAAGGGAGGTTTTCTAGTTTGTTAGAATCATAGAATGTTTTAGGTTGGAATGGGCCTTAAAGATCCTCTAGTGCAACTCCACTGCCCTGGGCAGGGACGGCTTCCACTACGCCAGGTTGCTCTAAGCCCCATCCATCCTGTCCTTGGGCACTGCCAGGGCTGGGGCATCCACAAGATCTCTGGGCCATCTGTGCCAGTGTCTCAACATCCTCACAGCAGAGAATTTCTTCCTAATGCTTTCTTAATAGAAGGTAACACCTATTTTGCACAGCCAACAGAGTACTAGATTTAGGGGGACCCAGGAGTTCCTTCTGTTGCCCAGGACTTGCCTTCAGCCCTGCAGAGCCCTCCCCTGAGTCAGTGGACCAGCACACAAAAAAGGACGATGAAAGAACCAGCTCTTCTCTGACCTGGCTCTGTATGTCCACATCATCAGACACACACTTCTTCATTTCTCTTGTCACTGTACCAAAAGAGAAATGTAGGACTGAGAGGTGCAATCATTCCCCCATCACATTCATTCTTTTATTGTTCCCTTTCTTGCTCTCTTTCTTACATGTACTCCTTTTCCTGCTTTGATCACACCTTACTACACTCTCTGCATCTCCTGCCAAGTGACATCCACAGGTTTGTGGCTTTACATTTCCCTGGCATGCAGCTATTCCTGTCGTGTCCTTTGCTGGGCATGAACCTTGGAGTCATCACCTCCAACAGAATCAGATGACAGACCCCTTTTCAGATCATGTGTGCTTAGTTAGGTTGCAGAAGCATCTCAGAGGGGAAATAAATGTGTGCAATTATGTGACATAGTTAGAGCAGCACTGGATAAAGAAAACAGAAATTGAATTTGGTAGTCTGTTTTCAATCAAGCTTTCAGAAGCACCAGGTGCTCTAGTAGAAGCAGAAGGCAGTTTTAAGATAGCCTTACACCAAACCAGTTCCTTGCCAGTTTTCCTGAATTAGACATTGGCTTTCATCCTGTGTGATAGATATTTTGTCTCTTCCCAAGTCCCAGAAACAGCCAGTCCTTGTGGAACAAAATCTAGTACTGAAAATTCCTTTGCAATGCGTGCCAAGGCAAACAACTTGTTCTGCAATGCAGGGCAGGGAAAGTAGAGAGTCGGAATTAGGTTAGGCGTTAAGGTTAGGACCTCGATAGGGGGAGATTTTTGGGTCGTTGTTTGTTTGGGGTTTTTTAATTTGGTTATCCAAGGGATGCTAAGTAGGTGGTGCCAGGTTTTACTCGAATTGCTTGCGTTTACATGCACACACACGCTGCACACACACACAAGTACACACTCATAAGCACATGAAAATGGGTGTTTCAGTGTGGGGGCAGGGGAGGGGGCGGGAGAGTGGAGCTGTCAGGACGATGTCATGGCAAAGGCATCCCATCAGCTAGAGGGGGAGATTTTCTGGGCCTTGGTTTGAGAAGCAGACAGATGACTGACAGGGGTTAAAAGCTTCCTGCTTTCTTTCCCACATTGCCTCCTTGATGGTAAAGAGTTCCCTGTCCCTCACACAGAAGGTGCTCTGCGATTTCAAAGCATTTTGCTGGAAATACAGTACAGACTATAATAAGCTATTGTAGCCCATGGCAGAGACACCCAGCTGAGCCTAATTCCCCATATCCTTAACTCATCAGCCTCTGATCGTAATGCAGGTTCAGTGTCCTAGAGTACCATTAAATAAAAAAATGCACACAAAAAATCCCAATTAGTACATTTCATGATGGTGAGAGATGTCAGACTGTGCACCCTGGGCAAAGCAGTTCTCTGCTTAGTCACGAGACAGGCAGTGCAAGCTACCCCACAGGCTCCTGCAGGCCTGACCCAGAGGACCTGAAACCAAAGGGTAGACAGGAGCATGGGCTCCTCTCCTCTTTCACCTTCCAGCTGCCTGTCCAAGGCTGTCACAGGGGGGCATGATCAGTTGTGACACTGAAGGCATCATCACCATCCACTCTAGTAAGGAACAGAGCACAGCCCCCACCACCTCCAACACTGGCAGCAAGGAGAGGAAATATGTTAATGGTGCATGTTATCAAGGGAAATTAGGAGAAGGATATACAAATGAAAAGAAAGAGCAACATGATTCTAAGTAGCTGTGACGCTCCTGAAGATCACTGTTGGAGAGAGTGAAAAAAGTGGTGACACTTGAGACAGTGAAAAAAGCAGTGACACTCGGCTCTGAGTGATCATAATTACAGAAAAACAATAAAAAAAAGCACCTGAGAATTGCTGCACAGCCCAAGAAAGTTTGTTACTCGACTATTCCTGAAATAGACCACATTCTTCACAGGCTGCTTTGCAAATTCCCTAGTGGGAAATTAATTGTCTGCCTTGCATTCAACCAATTCCCTCTCTCAGAGAGGCCTGGAATTCCTCTATCCATTCCTAATTTTATCTCGGATCTTTAACATTTAATGAGCAGGAGATAGGACCCATGGCCTTCTTGTCCAGCACTATTTTCCTTAGAAGAGACTGCATCAAACTTTCTAGACTAAGGCACAGCAAACATCACAGATTTCACAGACATGAAAGAACATGACCTCTCGAAGGTCTCTTTGGTTCATTGAGCTTGAAGATGAGACATCATTGTGACACTTGCGCTGTAAACACCTAAATAGATGAGATCTCAGCTCAAAATTCACACCTCTGAGCTTCATTATTTAAATATTTCTATGCCTGAAAATAATTATGCCAGACAACTATCATGAAAACAACTTCTCCTTTGCCAGGAGACAGTCAAATGGGCAGGAGTAAATCAGTGACCATGACTTCTTAGATCCCAAGCCTAGTTGTGAGGTTCCTGCCTGGTGGTTGCATTACCTGTTCCCATCTCCAGGTGAGGCTGGGGTGGTTAATTTGTGGCTAATTTTGCCTTTTCCAGGGAAACGCAGCCCAACAGCACATGGCTTAATGTAGACTGACCCACTGAGTGTGTTTAAGTGGGTCTCTCTTGACTACAGTGTATTAGACCCATTTTTTTTCACTTTGCAAAACCAAACATCCAGTTAATACAGCAAAACCAGGAAATTAATAAACATTATATTTCTGTGTTTTTCTTCTATCAGTACATTCAATTACTTCTTCCTAATAAACAAGATCCATTCACGATCAACAGGTCTCAGGACTGATTTTATTTTATTACCATCAAGAAGAACTGGCTTTGTTGTTAACCTTTCCATTTATTTAAAATGCCCTGGATTTCATATTCAATCTTTATGCTCCCTATTTCTGATTGTTTCCTTGAAATGGGAAATTCAAGGACTTTGATAAATGGATTGAAAGGTTGCCTTATTTCTCTGTCACTTCTGCCTTTGCATCCTCTGCAAAATGCTGTTTTGCAAATCATAAAGCTGGGGATTGCAACAAGTATTCATCAGAGTACAGCAGGGAAGGCTGCAGGGGCAGAACAGATTAGATAGACCTAGTGAAGGGCTAGAAGCAGGAGCTGGTGGGAAACAGGAGCTGAAATTAGGACAAACTGGTATAGGCTGTCTGTCTCTGTAGTCTCTTTGGTGGTGGTATCCATGGGCTGAAACCAGTTTTACCCTACTGTGGTCTGTGGCGGTCTGGGAGCCATGGAAAAGGGCCTTCAGTGGGTTTGTGGAAATCTGTTGAAGAATTCATTTTCTTATTTGGGACTAATTTACACTCTTTTTATAGTAACTCCAGTTGAAATAGTGCTGATACAGGTATGTGTCAGACTGTGAGAGAGACTGATAGTTATCCATCACTGCACAAATTGTCACCTAAACTGCAAATGGCAACACTTGTCTCACCCGCCCACCCCACACCTCCCTAAGCAGGATCACCATCGCTGGGGTATTCCATACCTCTCTGAATGAGGCACTGCAAATAAGTGACTTCCTCAGAACAGCTTTCCTTGAATTGAGTCACAGCTAATAAGCACCTAGTGCCAGAACTTTCCCCATTCAAGACATCAGCATACCCAAAATGCAACCCCCTCCAGAGTCAAACTCAAGCCTTAAGTAACCTTAAGTAACTTAGGCACTAAATAGGTTATTTCTCTCCTGCATGAGCTGAAATTGGGTTTCTGTCCCTCCTGCATTATTCTAGTCATTGCACTTGAGCTGATACCGGGAGCACCTGGAGGTCTTTCCTAATACCACCGTGAGTGGTCACCTTATGGAGGAGTTGGTCAATAAAAAACATCCTTGTGCCACTGCACAGGAGAGCTCCCTGCAGGGCAAGCACCTGGGACTGCTGGGTCTCCTACTGTTCCATTCCTGTGCTCAGCTCGAGGCCCCAGAGCCCCTCAGTCCCCTTTCCACCTTCTGAGCCCCCCAAGCCCCACTGCAAAGGGCATCCCACAGGGAATGCTGGGCCAAGAGGCTGAACCCACAGCACTTCACAAGGAGCTGCCTCCGCAGAGGGACGTGGTCGACCACCCCTCAACACCCGCACAAACACAGCCAGTGGTGAGAGCGCCAGGACCTTTCAGATGATTCAAATGTGTGATTGTCTCACTTATCCCTTCACACACCACCGTCAGGGCAGCCAGGACCCGTGTTCCTTCTGGCTCTGCACTTTTCACTCCCTTTCTTTGTGTTACTATGGCAAGTGAGGAAAATGTTAAACTCCCAGCTCTGAGTCATTGCCACCCTCCCAAAAAACAGTCGTGTCCTGAGCTGCTCTTTCCCAGGAGCTGCCAAGCACATCCCAGTATTCACCCCAGCTTCTTAGGTGGCTACAGAGTACAACTTGTAGCAGGAACCATTAATACTATTAATAACCCCTTTTTAACATGAGACATTTTCAAACTGCAGGACCCAAAAGCGCTTGACGCATTTCCCTACCTACGTGTTGCAAGTCCTCACCCTCCTAGGAATTTCACAGCCATCACTGATGCAGGCTGAGCTCCTTGCACCTGCAGAGCAACATCACAGACAGACCTCACGCTGTCCTGCCCCAATCTCATAAATGCGTCACCATACAAAAGAACAAGGGGCCCTCTGCAGCATAACAGCTCCCCACCGTGCTTTGATGTACCACCAAACAACTCCGCTTCTGAGCATTGCTGTTCACCAGGGCACCGTGAGTGGTGTGCAGGCTTCCATCTTCCTGGATCATTTCTCCCAGCAGCAAAATACTGGAGCTGCTCAGCTCAGACCAGCAGGCTTACTATGCAGGCTAACACTGCATCCAAAGATTCGAGGAAGGCAGAGTGTAATCCCTTTAAGAGCATGAGTAGCTTCTGGAGCAATGATCTCCTGTCTAGTCCGTTTGCTATTACAGTCAACTGTCCATCCATCCGTCCATCCATCCGTCCATCCATGCATCCATCCATCCATCCACACAGTCACCATTATTCTCACTATAGGTGAGCACCTACATTTCCATGGAAAGGGCAATGTACATTTGTTCATCAATGGCCATCTCATCTCACTTTGATTTATTTAGAAGGCAGGCCTATTCTTTTTTGCTTGCTCTCGCTTTGGATGCCGCAGCTGTGACTGACTTACTTGAGCATCTCTGACCTTTACTGCCTGTGACCATTTCCCACCAAATACCTCCTCTGAAAGGGTTTGATTTTAAAAAGAGACCATTTGCCATAGGGAAGAGTGAATTTCTTTGCCTTTGCATTCCCACTTGTGTTCTGGGGAGAGGCAGTGTTGGGAGGACTGCTGTGCCATACCCTGGGGTTTGAGAGCAGGGTCTGGCCTGCATCAAGGTGAGACTGATTGTAAGGAAGGAAGGGAGGGAAAGGGGAGATAGAGACGCGAGAAACCGCGTCACTTCCACAACTGCTACTGCTCAGGAGAAAGGAGCAAAAGAAATATATATCTGCTTGCCTATTAATTTAAATCTAGACACAGGAAGAAGTCAACGAACTGTAATTTATGAGCTGTCAAAGCCTGAAAAATTCCTTTTGACACTGTATTTTCAGTTATTACATGCTTTCCTGCAAGACGACAGCGTAATTCTGTAGGGAGTCTTCTAGGGAACAGCACAATGGCAGAGGGCAGTGGGGGCTTTCTTATTATCTTTCCTTCCCCCTTTCGTTGTCTCTCCCCACTCCTTTCAATCATCCCCCCTTCCCTACCTTTCTGCTTGCCCAAACAGCAGTGAGGATGTAAATCAGCAGCAGTCCCCATCCTGCCAGCCCTTCAACACCTCCAAGGCAGTGCTCAGTGCTGAACTGGATCCATCACCATGCAGAGATTTCTGAGGACTCACAGGGTGATGGGAATGGAGATGAGGCAATGACCACAACTCCACCACAGACAAGGGAAATATACTCTCTCACACTCCCTTTGGCATTTCGAACACTTCAGCTGGTTTCCCTCTGCCCCTGCTAGGCACCCACCACTCTTGCTGGCACACCTTTTGGTTGGGTCCCTCTCACTTGTATCAGCATCAACTGGCAAGTGCCAGCTCTCTCAGATGCCCAGAAGTTACCAACACTGCCTGCCTGGCTCCCTGCTTCTCCATAAAATGAACCTGGACAGTGTAGAGTCCTGCCAGGATCCTGGGTCACACATGTTCCCCTGGAGAAGAGCGGCGTCTCCTCCTTTCCAAGCTCTCCTGAAGGTTTGCTTCTTGGAAGGTAGTGCTGGAATCTTGAGATGGACATGCCATCACACCCCTGGACAGCACAAAAAACAGAGGGTGGGGTGGCATTTTGGTGGTGGTGTTTCCTGGAGGATAAGGCATGAAAGGGCCACATGCCCACAGGCATTTGTCCACATCTCCATCAAGTTGTGGGGACACACAGGCTTGGGAGGTGATGACAGTGGCACCTTTGCCCAATGTCAGTTGGTGGAGGAACTCAAGCTAACATCAAATGAAGCTCGACCAGAAAATATTTCTTGCTCCTGAATCCAACCTGAAGTTCCCTTGGCATCCAGCTCATTTCCTTATCACTTGGGGACAGGAGTGGGGGAGGCTTTCACAACAAATGTCATTTATCCCTGTATTTCCAAATCTTCCTTTTCCTTACACACACAATTGCTTTTTAATTTGAGTTGCTGGTGGTAGTGGTAAGGTTGTCTTTTTGCTTTATTTTTTTCTTCCCAGCTTTAGTTTCTCACTTACAGCTCAGAAAACCCTTTTAAGGTCTATTCTCTGTGATAGGCACTTCGCCTCCTATTTAGAGAATCACTCCCACACGCTGCACGCAACCGTATGCAAACACGCAGACATACGATTTTTCTGGGTGAACTGAACTACAAATCTTGTGCTTTAATATAATTTAGGCAGCCTGTGCAAAGCTCCCTGAAGTCAGGATTATGGACCAGTCTTCTGAAAAATGCTGTAGAAAAGTCCAGAGAAAAGGACCATGCCTTCTGCAGGGCTGTGCTGCAAGGGAAGTGCTCACAATTCCCAGTGCCTATTCCAGGTTGTGTGTCTGTTTAACTTCACTGGGTCTCAGTCACCCCAAGCCTGAATCAGGGCCAACCCCACCACCTACTATTACTGGGGCAGTGTTTGAATGATTGTGTGAGACCTTCATTAAATCTCTGCTATCATTGCTGTGGTAGCATTGTTTTCAGAATTGAATATCAAAAGAACCAAGGCCAAAATTCTCCTGGATTGCAGGTAGAGAGATGAAAAAAACAAAAAAAAAAGAGGTTTGCCCAGAACTACTCTCACATCTAACAGCAAAAACAGGGAGATAAAAGTCTGTCTCTTGAATGTAAGGTGAATCCTTAGGGAGCTGAGGACAAACTGTTGTATCTTACTCATGAGTGGGTTATTGATGGGGAAACTTTCAGTGTTTTTGTTAAAATTCAGGAAAGCCTTCGTCAAATCCTTCAAGCTACTCCTCTCTGGGTCCTAGCTTCCACTTAGACAAGGTGTGAGCTACTACCTGAAAAAAAGACAGGTCCAGTAGTTGTCTGTAAGACTAAGGACCACCAAATAACCCAGGGCTAGATCTTCCTCAGCCTGGGACAACGTGGCTGGACCAGGTCAAAAATGAGACAGGGCAAGCCAAGAGTTAAACGGTGAAAGAGACAAAGCTGGGTTCAATGCATGTTCCCTGACATCTTTTGGTTAACATTACATATGCCAAATAAATGTCATCCCTACTGGGACCCAGGCTTTGTTTCCAGCTCAGAGAAGTGCTCAGGGAAGCTGAATGATAAGAACCCTATTGCCTTTACACTACTTCACTGTGCAGGGAAGTCTCTGAGTGCATACAATACAATTACTTTTGCTCCAAGGAAAAACGATGTTGAGGTGGGGAAAGGGAAAAACTTTCCCGTATTTCCCATTGCATGAAACACTCTTAGGAACTATGACTTTGGTTTCCTTCATTTGCTGGTCTCTCCAGCTCTCACAATCTCTGTGGGAGTAGCTTGTAGCAGGTATTTAATCCCAGGGTCCTGCAGACATAATAGTGGCAAGAATATAATAAAGAAGAGCAGGGTCCTTCTTAGGATAGTCCAGTCACTGTATTTGCAAAGATAACATCTACACCTGCATAGCAAACACAACCTGACCGTGAGCCAGCCATTAAAAATAAGCTGCAATAACCTAGAGGGAAGAACAGAAATAACTGAGGTCTGTGCCCAACTTTTATAGCAATATCTGGAGAAAGGAAAATACAGTATTCCTTAAATACTGTTGTTAGAGAATGGTGCTGCAGCAGAGGTGAAGTCCTGCTGTTCAAGCTGGGAGAAGGAACAATGCCAGAGGCAAGGGAAGGAAAGAGAGGGGCTATGTGTCTTTGAGATCCTATCTTCCCTATGGCAAAACTGACTGATTGAGTTTTCCTTATCAGTATAAGTTATCTTGAGCTGAAAAGGTTCTCTAGAATTGGAACTTCCTTGTAGTTCTTGCTGAGCACAGTGTTCAAGAGGGTGGACATTAAATGGATTAAGAAGTGGGTAATGGACAAATCTCAAAATGCAGTTGTCAAAGAGAAAGAATGATAGAGTGAGGGTATTTGTAGCAGGGTTCTACACGGATCAGTAGCCAGCTCTGACGCTAGTCAGCATTGTCATGAATGATGTGGAATTAAATATCCCGGCTGATAAAATCTGGGGATAACACAAAATGGAAAATTGTTAGGACAGAACTCTGATACAGAGTCATCTAAGTCACTTAGGTCACTCTGAACGAGCTTCAGCTGGCTAAGACATTATGTGCATGTTTCTGCAGAACCAAACCTAAGTTGACTCAGGGAGGAACAGGGCTGCAAAACAGGCCTAAAGACCGAGGGGTTATATTTCATAAGACAGCAACCTAGAAAGTACCTAGGCAATGACCTAGAAAAGTTGTTAGCACGGCTGAGGAAGACAATGCTGTCTCCCAGCATGGTGGTGGGCAAAACCATCTAATGGAACCTCTTGCTATATAAGCAAGGAACCTGGAGGACAAAGATGATTTTTTAGTAGGTGGTACTGGTGGAGAGAGTACTCCAGAAAACTCATCTGAGGTTGGCATTCATCTTTTTAAAACCGTAATAGTTTTTTAAAAAAACCTGTCTAAATGAAACATATGCCAGGTTTGAAAAGTTGTGCTCATCCTTGCCTGAGAGAGCTCTAAGAGACTTGGGCCTTTATGGAAGTATCTTTTCTGGGAAAATAGCCTATATACTAAAGAGCACTTTAATCACCTGGAGAGAGACTGCACTTTTCTCCAAAACTTTTCTAATTTGAACGCCATGCCAAACACATTAAAGCGAGAAGTCAGAGACAGGCTCTTGTCACAAGAGGATGCACATCAAAGCAAACTATGATGCTGTCGGTTGCTCTGCCCGTTGTCCTCGTAGCGAGAGTTGGCCCCTCACCAGGACACACATTCGAGCCAAAACAAAGCCTATGGGATGGCTGCCGGACGGCAGCAGGATGGCTCCAGCACAGTGGTTCAGCCCCCTGGGGCAGCTCAGTGGGCATCTCTGGTACAGAGAGGGAGAGACCAGACCCCTACAAATCCCTTTTGAACAATCAGGTGTGTGAACCTCTGACTAGCCTGGGGTTAAGGGGGTTTGGGGAGAAAGGAGGAGTTTGCCACTAGTATATTTTTCCCTGTGCAATGCCCATCTTTGCTTCCCGACTGATGCTGCAGATCATTGAAGAGGGTCTTTAGCACGGGGAACGTGCCGAGCCCAGGCGCTGGCTCTCTGTGTCAGTGTTATCGCTCGCTGTCACATTTCGAAAGAGGAAGCGAGTCTGTGCCACGCACGCAGAGAACAAAGCCCTCGCCAAGCCGAGTGAGAGTTACAACTTGTCAGCACGTCTCTCAGCCTGCCGAGGGCCAAACATGAAACACAAAAAAGGCCTGAAATGAGGGAAAAAGGGAAAATAATAGCACAGTGAGCTCTCAAGCTCAGAAAAGGCTTGCTATAAAACAGCACCTTCGCTCTCTGCCTCTGTCTGTTTCTCTGAGTCCTGGCTACTGATGAAGGGAAGAGATGACTCCCCTTAGCACAGTTACAGTACTGTTGCAGTAATAGGGACGAAAGCCAGGTTCAGATCTGGCTTGCACAGCCCCGCTTTCTCCACACACCCCAAAAAGCATTGTTAGCCAAAAAGTGTTATTAGTAATGATGGAATCTGAGGTGGAGACAGCCTGCGGAGGGTCATTTTTGACTATATGGACAGTAAAGCTCTAGTGGCTAGAAACACCTTTCTGAGACTTGAACTTTACCCTGAATTAGGCAATTAATTTCTTCTGTTACTGACACTGAGTAGGAATGGGATAACCGTTTTTTATATTTGCTGACCTTGCCTTAGCTGAGTTGGTGGGACAAATAATTCTATCATTGCATGGTGTATGTCTGTAATGTTGATTTGTACCTACTTAAGATCTTGTTTCAGGAGTTTTTAGATTTATGCTTACTAATCATTTGGTCCAGGTGTATAATTTTCTGTTTCAAACACTTTTGACATGGATAATGTGCCATGGGAAAAGAAACACAATAGTATGGGCAGCACTGTGCAGGGCTAAGATGAAAGACCAACTTCAGTGCACTTCTGTGAAAAAACAGGCGCATCTATACAAACTGAGTGGAGAAAATTGACTGAAAACAGGAGACAAACCTCATATGGACTCAGTCCTATACTGCCAGTTGTTGTTGATATAGTTGGTAGTATATGCATCCTTCAGGCTCTCTGGTCTAATTAAAATTAGATGAAGCAGAGCACTGTCAATAGAAAATTACTTGACAAATATTTGTCTTGCTCCCATGGTGGCACTGTGCTGCATCTCCTTCTTCTGATGCCCACCCTGGGAAGGGATTTTGTTCCCCATTATAAGACTCACCTGTGTTAGGAAAAACACTGTCCAGTTCAACCCCCTTGCCACAGGCAGGGACATCTTCAACCAGACAGGGTTGTTCAAAGTCCAATCCAACCTGGCCTTGAACACCTGAGTCCTCTGTGTAGACAAAGAGATGTCCCTTCTCTTGCAGGTGTATAGAAGTCTTTTGTCCCCAGCTCTTCCCTTTTGCTCTGCTTCATGAGTTCCATAGCACAGGACCTCAGGTATGAGCTCAGGAGTGGCACATGTAAGATCAAGGTGTGGTTTAAAGCCAGGATTTTGTCTAACTCTTCATGAGCAAGGCAACAAATTCATTAATCCTGAAGGAAAACGTAAGGATGATAATGGTCCTTCAGATAGTTCAAGACCACCCAGCTATGCTACTTTTACAGAAGCAGAGCCCTCGTTCAGTCAGTTAGAGCTACTACGTAGTGTTGGGCTGAGCTGAGAAGGATTTTAAAAGGCTGATGGAAAGGAGAAACTCAGCAAGGAGACAGACAAGGCAGGATTTGGCCCTGAGCACTTCCGACTTCCTGCATGCTAGAGAAGATGGTGGAGAAAAGATTTGCAGGTGCAAGCCACTAGTATGTCATAGGTATCCACTACAACCAACACCTGTTTGCTGTGATTTCAGACCATAGCAGCCAAGATCAGAGCTGTGGGACTGTCCCCACAGGCTCCCCAGGCAAGGGCTGGCTAAACTGTGAATGGAGAGGTGCCGTGCCTTTTCCTGACCAAGCTCACCCCTGAGACCCGCCTGTCCACAGCACTGCCAGCAGCACCAGCGCCTGCACTAAACTGCCTCTGCAGCGGGAGGCTGTTTATGAACTAATTTTTTACTGCTGGCATAGCACCCGGCTCGTTCTCACCTTTCTTAAAGGTTAACCTCATTTCCTTCTATTAGTTGGTTTTAGCGAATGCCATTCGGCACGGCAGTTAAAGAGCTCTGTCAGAGGATGGAAATGAGAGTGGCATTTAAAGCCAGTTGGAGTTGAGAGCTGGGGGGGTGGGAGGGAAGGTGGGTGGAAGAAATAATCTTCAATAAAATGTTTGTAGGGAGATGCTAAGTGACATCAAAGGAGCCTTGCTTTCCCCAAGAGGAGAAATCTTTGGCTCAATGTGCTCATTGGGATGGGTCTCCCTGAGCTTGAAACCAGCCCAAGTGCAGGGAGACAAAGTGACTGGAGGACTCCAGAAAGGGTTCTGGACATCCCGCCTCTATGGATAACTTCTTTCTGGGTCCAGCTGGCCTTGCTTAGTGACAAGTGTGTGCTGAATATTACTGTCACTGAAGGAAAGTTCCTCTAAGAGTGTGTTGATTATGAATTCTACTGCAAACCCTGCCTGGCATTTCAGGCCACCCTGTCTGATCCCAATTTTACTGCATTCCCTCACTGCTCTGCAGTGCTGTTTCAAAACCTGGGATGAGACCTGCAACAAAGACTTCTACTCAGAAGAAGGGTGAGTTTTGCCTGTGCAGGAGATTTCACAGGAAGTTTGTTTTCTTTTCCTTACTGCGAGAGAATGGTGAAAGGAGTGTGAGAAAACAGGCTGAATCTGGGAAATACATGCAGTCTACCAAACCCTGGCACAGAAAAGGTGTGATGGGCATCGTCCAGGTTCTTGCTGTCCTTCTGCTCTGTCCTCACCAGATCTCTCCTGGCATGGGTGTAATACATCGTTCTGCATCAGGGAGAATCTGCAGAACCCAGCAGTGGCAGGGACATCTGAGCAGTGTTTCAGCAAATTGAGTCTGATCCAAAGCCTGCAAGGTTCCGTGGCACTCTTTTTCATTAACTTCAATAAGCTTCAGCTCTAACCCCGAATCCCCAATGTTTATTTCAAGCACTGGTGTATCATTGAAATATAATGTTCCTCCTCAGACGCACCTTAGGGTAACAGTCTAAATGAGTGTGTGGATAAGTCAAGCCAGATCCGGCTGCTGGGTGGCATCCTAAAGCAGACCCATTCATTTCCTGGGTCATTTGTTGAGCTGGCCAAAGCATTTCAAAGGAACAGTTGTCTAGCCCAACGTGTAGTTTTGTAGCAGGAAAAGCATTCCCCTGGAACAGGTTCATTTCAATGAGATTTTTGCTAGGGGACATCTTCTTTTTTTTAAATTAATGCATTGAGTTCTCTTTTCAGGAGGTACAAATCTATCATTTTAACAGGATCTTTTTGATTTAATTTTGTTTCAAGTCTGTATTTTATTAAACCACTAGCTTCCATTCTGAGTTCGACCAAAGGTTTGTCTAGTCCAGCATCCTGTGTTCCAACAGTGCCCATTAGAAACTGTAGGAACAGGGCTTTTATAGAGAGTGATCCTCCCCCTAATACCCTCTGGCTTCCAGCAGACAGAGGTTTAGTGACTAAGATAGATTTTGCATCTGGATATTCATGTTTTATAGCACTGAGTGGACATAACCACCACTAATCTGTCTCATTTGCCTTGGAGCTAATTTATGACTTTTACATTCAGCAACATCCCATGACAGAAATGTCTTTTATTTATTCATATGGTGTGTGAAAATATACTTTCTTTTGTCTGGCTGAAAACCACAGCCATTCTGCTTTATATATTTTATGTTTTGAGGTTATTAAGACAAAGGCTTTTTATTCCTTGGGGACAGTACCCTGTAACATTTCACAACTGAAGAATTTCCGTTTCACAAGAACTTTGGCCTCTCCAATTCAAAGTGGAAGCACATTTTTTGAGACATCAGTATTTCTTACAGAAAAAAAAATCCATTTTTCATCCACTTTCAGTCATTTTCATTATATCAGTGTAACTGAGGGTGACAGCAGCAAAAATAATAATAGCAACAAAAAAAAAATCAAATAAATGCCTACCAACAATAACAAAAAACCTACTTGGGCACCCTGGGAAGAACTGGCAAGAATGAATTAAAGTTTCACAATAGCAGCTTCTTCCTGCCAGCTGGGCTAGGAGAGTAACAAGGACAGGTTGGGAGGATCAGACACCCCAACCTAATCACACTGGCACCACGTCATGTGCTTCCACCTTATCGTTCAGCTGCTCATAAGACAGGTGTGTTCTATATAGAAGCTGAATCCAGCTCTCACCTTCATTTTTATCAGTAAAATCCTCCAAATGGCACTCCCACCTACAGAGAGTGGAGCTGGTATAACAAAAGTTATGCCTTCCTTTTAGGTGATCTGCCTTGTGGGTAAAGTGTCGCTGTCACGGTGTGCTAGCAGTCAGTGGGATGTCTGAAGGATTAACTGGGTGGATGCTTTTGGGGTTCAGATCTTGTACTGTTCACCTTCAACTGGCCATATGCACTGCACACCCAGCTCCACTGCTCGCATCCGTAAGCAGATCCTTACAGGATTTCACCTCTTGCTCCGTAAGGCAGGGTGAAATTATTTTTTCCCCCAATCTTCTTATTTTTCTGGTTACAGTTATAGGCAAGTCTGTCTCTTTACATGCTCATATACACAGCCTGGCAAACTCCACTTTTGATTTTAACTAAGGATTCCAGGTACAGCATCAAACAAATAATGCACAAAACTTCTGAGTGAAATACAGCTTCATAATTGAAGTGAACATTAGGCTAAGAGCTGTATGAAGTAGGAAAGGTGTTACTGAGACCTATGAGACGTGCTGCTTGGATTCCTTTATTATTATTGTTTTCTTTTGCGTTTTCTTCATTTTCTTTGTTTGTAGATGAGGGGATGAAGAGGAAAAAAAGCCAGCAAGTTTATAAACGCAATAGAGAAGGGAGTTGAAGCATTTTGTGGAGATCTTTAATGACATTCTGTATAATTTGAAAGTGGGGAGAAAAGGGGGGAGAGAAAAAGAGAATTAGCAAAAAAACTGGCAAAAGAAAAGTGGAATGTGGAGAGAAGCGTGTGGATGAATTTTAATGCAATCAGAAAGCTGTAATAATGGTAATAAAGGAATATATTCAGACGTCAAGAGAGGGAGAAGGGAACAGGACCCGCGACACCAGAATTTAAATTAGACATAGGCGTATAATTCTCTTTTCTTCCCCCCCTCCTTTCTTCAAATGAAGAAAATGGAATTTTTAAGCACAGCAAAGGAGGGATTAACAATTGGCAGGTTTTCAGCCCTTTGTCTTTTGGCGAATCCCATTTAATCACCGTCTTTAATATTAAGGAGGCTGTGGCCATGCGGGGCTGTCTCAGGCTTGGGGGAAAAGGGATGATATACAGAGGAAAAGAGAGATAACACTTAGGTTCAGGCAATTGTGAGGAAGTGTTTCAATTACCTCCACTGAAGTCTTTAAAAACTGAAGTTTAATTTGATCTGAAATGTCGTCCCAGCTCCTGCAAGAGAAAATATGTCCTTCCCACCCCCCTTCCTGCCCATGCCTGTGCTGTTTCAATAGCCCTCAGTGCTCAAGGCTGGAGTACTACCACAGATTAATGTCTTGGTCTTCTAGGCTTCTGGAAAGGGTTTCAAAGCCTCAACTGGTCACCAGTGAGATGAGTTTAGGAACTGAAACTTATTTTCCTGACATACCAGTCTTGACACCACTGACCCTGCGGAGTTTGTCAAGAAGCTTCTAAGCTTTGCTCTGAATGAGCATGAAAACAAAATGGCCCTTCGGGCTCAACCTCAGCCTTGTGTGGCCACAGAGTGAAAAGGGGATGTTACACACAGGAATTAAGATCTGTTAAATTCCCCAGAACCAAAGGCAGCAGGAGTTGTATTCAAATCTGAGCTGCCTCTGAAAGATGAGTGCAAAAGCATGATTCAGTGTTCATTTGAGGTGTCATTTGATAGTACAAGATGGTCTTCTCCATCTTCTTCAGGAAATCCGTCAAACTGGGCCAGGATAATATTTGTGAATTCACAGGAGGAAGGAGCCTAAAGAGTCATGCAAATTCCTGCAAAGTTTAGTCATAGCACCACTGGACATATTCACTCTTCCATCCTGAGTCTCCTTAGGTGCCTTCCTCCGTGAACGTTTCCAGGGCTGTTCCTGGGAAATGGGAACTCTAAGAACAGGCTGCTAATATCTGTGGAAAGAAGTCTGATTTTTACTTTTTTATGTGATTGGGAGGTTGATTTGAATTCAGATATCCTTCCTGCTGTGTCAGGATTGTGAAAAGAAAGTATGTGTTTAGGCTATAGGTTGAGTTTAGAAAGACCAGATTTTTACTCCTAAGTCTTTTCCTAAAAAATATTGCCTCAGGAACCATTCTCAAAAATATTCCGGTTGTGTGTTCCAGATAAAGACTAAACTTGGAAGAATTATGAGCTGCCAGGCACAGAAGCAGAGGCTTTGTGCTTTGCCTGGCATGGGGTTTTAGACTTCTCTCACCAACAGCTTTCCTAAGCAAGGGCTACAGATAAAATGGATCTTTGCAAGTTGTTTTCCCGACTCAATATCAAACACCATAAAACCTGTCATTTAAGATCTGCACAGGGAATAGCTTCTCTTGGCAATGGACAGTTGTGATAGGGCTGTTCAGCAAGTCAGAACTACAGATATTTGTCTTGGGGTTATAGTATTTGCAGTTGTACAAGAAGAGTCTGCTGTTAGAATCATTCAGGCTATGTCTTCATGACAGGGTTTGCTTGGCCTGTGGCCAAAGTTTTGTCCGTACCCCACACGCACAGAGGAAGCCTGAGTGTGTTTTCATCTGAACTGCCCAGGTGAGGCTCTCGGTTTATGACTGGGTTTCACTTCAGTGCAGGTACACAGCAGGTGTTCCCACAGCAGCACAGGCCAGTCAAACCCAAAAAACACCCACCCTTCTGCTCTGAGCCCTCTTCTCCATCTCCTTCCATTTTTCATCATAGCTCTGCACCTTTTCTATCCTGCTCATGCACTTGCTTTCCCAGACAATTTCTGCACGTAGTTTAGCAACTGATGCACATCAAGGACCTCTTCACCGTAAAGTAGGTCTTTGCTCAGGAGGGTAGAACCGTAATATAGACTAGGACACTAAAAGTAGAGAATAAACCCAGTCATGATTAATTAAAAAAACACAATCTTAGACATTGGGTTCAACATCTGGCAACAAGTTAATTTTCTTTCCAGTTTCTCATAGGGCCAACAGCAGCCAGCATCTGTGTTCTCTTGGATACATGCACCTTGATCCCCATGACACTGTCTTTAGGAGCCACACCACTGCAGGACATGAAAATCTCTCCCCGCAAGATAACTCCAAAATTCACAGTCATTGTAATTTACAAAAGTAGTCTTTTATTGAGGACTAAACCCTGCCTTGATTTACCCCCGCTGTCTTGCATGAAAAGGAGCTGGGAAAGCTCCAGCCACTTAAATCTGATAGAAACCATTGTAGGGTTCAGCCACAGATCTGATTCCCAGCCTGCCAGGAACCTTTCATTACTGCTGCCAGACCTACCTGTGCTCCTGGAGTGTGGCAAACCTCACCAATGCCCAGTTTTGCCTGTTGCAAACACCAATTAGTCTTTTTGCAGGTGGGGAAACTGAGGCTGCCTTTTTCACGGGGTAATTTATGTAGCCCATATTTCCACTGAGGCGGCTGTCCTTGGCAGAGACATATTGTAAGTATTTAATAACAGTAACTGCACAGTCATCCATCTCTTTGGTACCAGGAATAGCAAATCACTCCAGGAGAAAAGTGGTTTTGTCTTCCACAATTTCCAAAACACGGCTTGAGATGGGGCTCAGGGGTCCCAAAAACCAGTCTGAAATGTACAGAAAAGAGCTTCGGACGAGCTCTTGAATATCCTCATGGGTCCACTCTTCCATAACTAGATCAGGAATGATTTCCACTCTTTCTCAAGGCAAGATATAGGTTCTATCTATTGAAAATAGTTTGTGGCATGTTCAAAATAAGGAGAAGGAAGAGGCTCCTAACTCAGTGCGTGCTTAAGCTGCAGAATGTCTTGCTGCAGGATGTGCTGGATGCTTGCAAGAGCACATGGGTTCAAAAGTCCACTGAACAATTACATCAAAGAAAGACACTTCAGAAACTACTGCATATAAAAAAAAAAAAAAAAAACAAAAACCCACACACAGCAGACTCCAGAATTCCCTGAATTGTAGAGCACTGAATTCTAAGAGAACATTTGGGGGATTAACAAAATTTCCTGTTCTTTTACTCTTCCCTAGACATCCACAACTGGCTGTTGCCAGAGACAGCACAGAGTCAGACAGACCCTCTGTCTCTTGTTCAGCTGTTCTTTCACTCTGTTTACAGGATCCATGTCCAAGTCAAGGCTCAGAGTGCAGCCAAGCAATTAAGTAAGAAAAATCCTTCAAACTAAGTTTTTGACATGCAACAGTGGAGAGTAACGCACCTGTGGGATGAAGCTTCCTTCTTTGCACAGGAGAATTATGCTCCCACACCTGGGCTTATATTCATTTGCACTTGTCCCCCTCACACAGCTGTTCAGATTAGCTGTTATTCTCTCCAGCCCGGGTGTCTCAAAGCCTCTGTCTCCAGCAGTTGGAGACCAGCAGCTGTGCAATCATATCTGCTAACACACAGGATATAAAGGATCTGTTAAGTAAAACAAAACCAAGGAGGGCAGAGGGGGAGAGATAAGTACAAAGAAATCAGTCCTGTTAAAATGTGATTAGGGATGCCCTGCAACACCCAGCTGCAAGGAAGAGGTGAACTCAGCAAACATTTTAAAGCCTGCAGCACAATTAGCCCCTTGAGGGTGTTGTTTGATAAGGAGAGGAGGAGGGGAAAGGGGCCAAATAGGAGCTGCTGCAGGTGGAAGGAGAGTTTGTTTGCTATTGTTTGGGGTTAGGTATCACTGTGTTTCTGTTGTTTCAAGAGAGGGTTGGGCTTTTGAATCTTGTTGGATTTTTTTCCCCCATCCTAATTTTTGAAACACCTCTATTTTACAAGGTTCATGTATTTTCCAGCAAGGTACCACGGAGAAGATAATTAGCTAATTTACAATTAGCTACAACAGAATTCATAATCACTTCCCCTGTGGAAAGGGTGGTAATCATCATCACGTAGCTGTAGGACTGCTGTGAAAATGGCAATAGGAGTGTGAAGCCCAGGCCCTGGGAAATGCCCTGCTTTTAGCCTATTGATCACCTGATTAGCAGAGGTTAAGGGGAGTGGTGGAGCACTCTGGCTCCAGACAGCGACAAGTTTGAGCTTGCAGATTTGAGCTCACGGCTCAAACCAAACTTTCATAATGTTCAGGGCATCTGCAGCTCACTCTTCTGCTCTCTAGCTCCTTTTTTCTTCTTTGAGCTGTGGAGGATTCCTTGGTCATGACTGTCTGAAAGAAACCCAGGTTTATAGCTCTTTTTCACCACTGTGACTTTGGCATATTCCTGATCCCATTGCTTGGGTTTGGGGGTTCTGCTGCATGAAAGGCCAAACATGAGAACCAATGGGCTCTTGCAGCCCAGAAACCAGCCCTGTCCTGGACTGCATCAAAAGAAATTCGAGGGAGGTGATTCTGCCCCTCTGTTCTGTGTTTGTGAAGCCCCCCATGGGGTGCTACATCCAGCTCTGGGGCCCCCACCATACGAAGGGTATGGACGTGTTGTAGAGTATCCAGAGGAGGCCACAGAGATGATCAGGAGGCTGGAGTACTTCTGCTGTGAAGATAGGCTGAGAGAATTGGGATTGTTCAGCCTGGAGAAGACTCCAGGCAGACCTTATTAGGGTCTTTCAATACTTTAGGGTACTTATAAGAGAGATGGGGACATCTGAATATAACCAATAGGATAAGAGCTCCTGCTTTTCAAACAAAAGAGAGCAAAATCACACCAGATAAAAGGAATACTTTTTTTACCAAAAAAGTGGTGAAACACTGAAATAGGCTGCCCAGAGGGGCGGTAGATTCTTCATTCCTGGAAACTTTCAAGATCCTGTTGGATAAGGCTCTGAGCAACCTGCTCTAGTTGAGGATGTGCCTACTCACTGCCAGGGGCTTGGAGCAAATGACCTTTAAAGGTCCCTCATAACCCAAACCATTCTATGATTCTGTGTGAGTATGTGAGCATCTCAGTGCTATCTCCTCTTCCTTCTCTGACAAGGATGAATCAGGAGAGTGGGCAAGGAAGATCAGCCCTGCTTCTTGCATCCTCTCTGGTAAATGTGCCACTTGGTCCTATGCACTGGCCGTTCTTCTTACCCACACCTGCACGGAAAACCTGCTTGTTTGTTGTGTCGTGGTGCCAAGGAGATAAGCTTAAAGGCCTTCCCAGTGCCAGGTCCAAGGCACTGCAGCTGCTCCCACTCTGTGTGTGCAAGCCACGTTTGGGAAGGAGGGGAATAGCAGCAGGGACAAGTAATTATTAGCTATATAAATTAGCCTGGGACACAGAGGTGGTAAATCTGTCCCTCTTTATTTCCAAGGCCTTGGAAGCTACGTTCTAGATGGTAAAGCCAGTTTGTGCTTTCCTGATACAAGGATTCAACCTCTTTGTTTTGCATGAGGAATAGGAGAACACAAGTGTATTTATGTACTCTTATCTAAATGTACCCCCATGCACACACATACATTAGCGAGAGCTATCTGGATAAACACAATCCTGTGTCATGTCTCCCTGCGAGTGACCCTAATTTTCCCCCAGTCCCTCCACAATTGCTGTGATTCTTGTTCTTGTCCTCTTGCTCCACAGAGGGTCAAACATCCTGCATCTCATTGTCCCTTCTGTCTCTTTAATTAGTGCCCATCCTCCCCCTTCTCCCCCTCACTCCAGTGTCCCCCCTTCCCATCTCCTCTCAGCACTTGGTTTGCAGCGCTCTATTATTTCACCTTTCACGTGTGCCGTCTCCTTCGCCAGGGCCCATCTGACACCTCTGCCTTACACTTATCATGGAAACATAACATTTAAATACAAATAGAACAGGGAATAATTTAACCCCTATTTGCACTGGGGAAGGTGCCGAGACTGCGTATAAACACTGCAGCGAGGTCTATAGATGGTGTATATTTATCTGACAAGTTGCATTTCTTCGCCACGGTGCCTTGCAGTCAGCTTTTCCTGACAGGAACAAGCCTCCATCACTGGCAGAGTGGTCAGGAAGAGGGAAGCCTGGTTCCATGGGGTTATTGGAAATGTCACCAAGGGGACATCTCTGGGAACTCTGGTTTGCCACTGCTGTGGTCCTTCTCTCCCTTCCTGTCCTCCTGTGAGGATCTCAGGGTGCTACCTTCTGTCATTGCGATTTATTTATGGCAAAATGGGGTAGACCTGGGAGGAACTTAATTTTCAATATTATCAGAGTGCACTAGGAAAAAACTCCTTGGCTCCCCTGGGTGCCACCACACACAAAAATATCCACACATTGGTTGCATATCCACACGTTGGTTGTATATTTCCATGGCAAAGCAGGCATGACAGACTCAGCTTGCAGAAAAACACTGATAATGGGGGTACAATAATGAGGGAGGACAAATGAGGGACTCAGGATGGTGATATGAGTGGACTGTGGTTGGTAGAGACGGACCCTACAGGCAGGCAGAGCTTAGGGATAGCATCATCTACGACTGCTCCAGGTTTGTGTGCAGCCTAAAACTCTGATTTTTGTAGGATGTTGTGCCCTCAAGTCTCACTAGAGGACACTGCAAACATCAGGTGAGCAGCACCAGTGGTGTGCACACGTGCTCAAGACACACTTTGATGACACCAGCACATCCCCTCTTCACTTTATTCTTGCAACCCCATGGCCTTACTTAGATATATTTACAAATCAGAAGTAGTTGTCTTGGTGCATGGCTTGTCTGGGATGAGGAAGAGTAGTGTATGATGATGCCCAGGGTGTAAGAGGATGATAAAAGACCATCAGAGGATAAACTCCTTAGCCAAGGCCTGGAACATGTTGAATGGTCCCTTCTGCTGGACTCTTCCCTCTCTCTTTCTACTCAGGATGTGTGAGGGGTGTTGTTAAAGTACAGTGTTGAGTTCCCTGAAAGAGCTGGGATGTGAGAGGCAAATGCAGTACTTTGTTATAGTAACTACCGAAAGTAAAAAACTTGTTAAATCGACTCATTTTTTATCAGTCTAGTGTGTGATTGTGTAGAGTTCTGAGAAGGCAGATATAACAAATGATTCCCCTGACTACACAGGGTGCTGTTTTTCAGGAGGGAGACAGGATGTTGATTTAGATGGGGTTGGTGGTAATGTCCAAGCAGTGGCTGTCCGTGGGGATCCCCTCTGCACCATCTCCCCTGGACCAGCAGCTCCCGGGGAAGGTGATGCTCAGCTTTGACAGAGCCTGCTCCTCATGGTCTGATGACCATCTTGTGGGTAGCTCACCAAAGCACCACATCATCTGCCAGCCAGTACAGTCCCAGTGCACTGCAAAGATGCAGGGTGGGGGCGAAGTAAAAATAATGATTGGAGTGGTTCCTAAAAAACCTGGTTTTAGCTTTGCATAAACTAGACCAGACAAGGCCGTTTCAGGCTAGTTCCACACTAGAGAGTTTTGCTGACAGAGGAGGGATGTGATTTTTTTTTTAAATGATACATTTATATTAGCAAAAAGTCTGGTGAAAACAGTTACACAGCTATAGGAGTGCTTTTGCTGATGCAGCTTATTTGAAACAGGGGAAGCTGTATAAAGTAGAATATAACACTCTTCTGTTGTGCTGGAATAATTTATCAGACACAGAGTTTCTAGGCAAAACCTTTTGCCATCCATGTTCCTAGATCTTTCTGGCTGATCTGCCCCCTTCCTAAAATATCTTGCAGGACAACTGGTCCCATTTGCTAGGTGGGTTTTCTTCCAGTATCTGGAAAACCTTGGACTTTGGACTGGATTCTTTTTCTAAGGCTCTGTCATGCTCTAGACTGAAAGATACCCCAGAGACCACACAGGGAACTTCAGTAGCTGCCTCTTTAAGGCTCATACCTCACATCTTGGAGTCTGTTTCGCAGGACACTCTGGCCATTGGGAAAACAAACCTTTCACATGTCCAAATCACCTTCTTGTGAGGTGGGGACAACCTGCAAGCTGCAAGGTGTTAGGTAGGGCTTTGTGCACCACTACCATCTGAACTTTGTGTTGCCAGCAAGCACCTCGAAATGCCTCTCTGCTTAATCAATTCTAACGTAAAGCAGGAATATTTCTTGCTTTAACAGGTCTATTAAAAGGCTATTTCTGTTTTTCTCACCTACCAGAAGTGTACCTAAACCTGTTTTTCCTACCAGTTCAGCAGCCTAGCTGAAGGCAACATAACTCCTGCTTTTCTGTGGGTAGTACACTTTTTGTTGTCGTGGATAGCTCAACTGCAGGGTTGAAAGCTCCTAATATCCTCATTCAATAGCCACTGCATGAAAAATTATTCACATCCAAGGCTGTAAAGTAATTTGCCAATGTGCAGGTGCATCTTGGAGAGGGGAATTTTGATCAAACACTGGTTGAAGCAGAACAGATTGCCTACACCAGCGATTTCTCGGTGAACAAAAGTGACATGAATTGCCCAATTAGTCAGCCAGAAATGGGTTATTGCAAACCAGTGTTTTGTTCAGCTTTCGGTTAACCTGTACATTGAAAAAATAAATTAAATAAAAAATAAAATTATTTATATATTTACATATATTTATTCAAATTAGTTACATCTGCTCTGTAACGTGCTCTGAAAAAACCCTCTTGGTTCACACATTTACATAGTGTTTAATGAATCGTAAATAAGACATTTATGAATCATGTGCAAATGGCCTGTTTACATACACGATGTAAACTATGTAAATTTCCTTTTTTTCTTGGTGTAATGGTAGTAGTGTCTGAACAGAAACCTGATGGAGAGGAATCACTCAGCCCCCTCTGAGATCTTTCTGACAATCGTTAGCTTGTTTTCACCAATATTTTCTGAAGGTGTCACATGAAGATCCCCAAACTTAGTATAAGTCCAAGTATAAATCATAGAATCATTTGGGTTGGAAGGGACCCTGAAGATCATCTAGTTCCAATCCCTGCTCTGATCTCACTCCAAGAAGCCCATGTCCTTCCCGTTCTGGGACCCCAGAGCTGGATGCAGGGCTCCAGGTGGGTCTCAGCAGAGCGGAGCAGAGGGGCAGAATCCCCTCCCTCCCCTGCTGCCCACGGGGCTCTGGATGCAGCCCAGGACGTGTTTGGCTCTCTGGGCTGTGAGTGCACAGTGCTGGGTCACACTGAGCATCCTTGTTCAAAATACAATTATCCACTAGCAGAAAACATCCTGCTTTGGCGTGAAATACCACCTGCCTGAGCTATCTTAGATATTAGCAAACATCTAAGTTAACTTTATGTTTCAGAAAACAAGTTGCAAAAACTTTGGGCTTATTTCAAATGAACCTTATAAATATACTAAAAATCTCATCCAAACTTGTAGGTACGTGTCTCTGAGTGGGCATGAATGACAAATCTCCAGTTTACAGGCTGTGACTTCCGTTATATCCTGATTTTAAAAAGCTTATGTTAAACATTTTTTTCCTGCAACTTATTTAGTATTGCGAGGGCTACTAACTTATGTTATTTTTCATTTGGACTTGGTTCCTGCATGCTATATTTATCCACATTCCTCTTGGATTGCAGTCTGAGCAATGTTGTCATTTCAGTTACTGCAAACTGACTGCAAAAACTGATCAGAAGGAGCTGATTTGGAAGACTTTGGTGCCTAGATTTCAAGAGGCAGATAAAGATTTTATATATAACCAAACCATTTTTGTTTGTTGTTTGGTGATTTGGGTTTTTTAAAAATTTGCTGGATTATTTTCAAGTACTCATGGGAAGTCAGAGGCTGTTAAGGTTTTTTGAGCTAGCCACCTGGAAAGACTAGCAGCTTCTGAGATGTGTCACCTCGGTGCAGTCACCGTTTGTTTTGCATGTGATACTGAGCCGTCTTGGCTTTCACATCACTCCTGAAATATGGTAAGCATCTCTTTATTTTGTTCCAGAAGACAGAAAACTCTTTGTGGGCATGCTCAATAAGCAGCAGTCGGAAGACGATGTGCGCAGGCTATTTGAGGCGTTTGGCAACATTGAGGAGTGCACAATCCTTCGGGGACCCGATGGCAACAGCAAAGGTAAGGGATGGCTTCTGTTGAGCTGGACCCTGGTCCTCATGTGTATATCACTTTCTGGCGTGACAAAAGTACCACGTAGCCCCCAGAACAGCATCTCTTACTTTAGGAGGGGTCACAATTTTACTTTGTTGGTCGCTCTCTGCTTGTGCATGAGAGGAAAAAGCTGATTGCATTTTAAAACACGCGTCTCCAATGAGCTGTGTCTCACCGACACCTGTTATTGCTTGGGCAGAGCCTCCTCTCTGAACAGGGCCTCTGCACTCACTCAAGAGGTGCTCTCCTTGCCCCTCTGAATGGGACAATTCTTTCTTTGAAAAAAGCCAAGATTGGTACTTCACATCTTGACTCACTGGCTCCACCATCAACTCTGCTTATCTCTCACCCAACAGCCCCAGTCTTTCCCTTCTTCACCTGATTTTTGCATGGACTCCTACCAGCCAGTGATCGCAGCTGCAAGGGTACAGGTGCCAGTTTAAATATCACATTCATTACACATTTACTGTTTGAAACACGCAAATGCTTCATTGCAAAACTAGGTGTCTTTCCCCCTTCTGCCACTTTTTGTTACCTGGATAGCACGAAAGATCTTCTGCTACAGTCCAGGCGTGAGAATGAGGCTTCTCTCTTGTGCAGGAAGGTCATATTTTTCTCCATCAGTCTCTAGACAAAGTAACTTCAGTCTGAATAGGAAACCCTCTCCTCTTAGCAGTATAATGTGTCCATTAAATATTAATCTGCATATAATATAGCATAAACTGTGTTGGCATGTGCAACACCAGAGAAGAGGCCAGTCCTGCCGACACAGTTCTTATCTCACTGGATATTTTGACAAGTGACAACATCAATCAGCGCATTTTTGCAACAGGGAGGCAAAAATCCAAATCACAGTGATGCACTGGAGAAAAATATTGTTATTCCATAAAATCACTAGTGGCCAAAAAAAATACTTCACACCAGCCTCATAGCTGTTCAATACACATCAGCACAGCTCAGCCTTCCTGATATAAATGGCTGAAAAAAGGCTGTGGGCACCTTTCTTCAATTGTGCTGTTACTTTATTTCCACAACATCCAAAGACAGGGGCTGCCCCACAGGGAAGCAGTAGGCTAGGATGTCCTAGAGGAGCTGCAATCATCATAACAGCAGACAGTTAGGCACATCATTCACTGAACAAACCAGTAAATTGGGGAAAAGCAAAAAAAAAAGAAGTCTGTCTGTTTCCACCTGGAATGAAATCTAATGACAAAGGAGTTAAATAGAGTAATAATAAAGGCAATAAAGTCTGAGTTCTGTAAGAAACAAATTCCAGAGGAGATCCAACCCACAGACTTGTCTTCATACTTGCTCTATTTCTTTTTTTTTCCCTTCTAAAACAATTTCATTATAACACAGAGTCTGAGTGGCAGCTCCATATTGCTAACCAGTTTAATTATTAGTGCTAGCAGGCTGCAGTCTCAGGCTGACGTTTCACTGAGCTGTTCAGGATCAATACTGAGCCTTGACAGAGTTAATATTACCAGCTTCCATTTGCTGGTGCTATTTACTGAGAATGTGAAGCTCCTAATTTACGCACACACGGTTTCGTGCATGCACACACGCACACAGAGCAGTCAATCCAATGGAAAACTGAAGGCTAGTGCCCTTATCTTAGGAGACAGTCAGGCAAGCCACAACTCCCACAAAGTTATTGCCAGTCTGTAATGTTTTCCATCTGCTAGAAACCCATATGTGACACACATTGCTTGTGAGCTACTTATTTTGGGTAAAACCCATAAGGCTTAAATTCTATGTAAGTTGAGATTTAAGCAGATTGTCTAAATTCCAGATAGCAGTCAGATCCCATACACTTAAATCCTACCCAGCCCGCCAGGTATCCCTGTGGTGAGCCTCTATGCCCTTCAGGTAGCTCAGTGCAAGCACTGCTCTCAGAAGCTGGACTGCAGCTTCCCAGTTTTATCCCATCACAGTGCGATCATAGCCAAAAAGCTGCCTGAGCCTTTTCTGAAGCCGTGGTTGCTCTTCTGAGCCATGGGGCATGGCCTTCAGGGTCTGCAGAAATACCTCCGGCAGGACTCACAGCACTAGGAGCAGTGGCTGGAGCAGGTAACCAAGTGGCAGGAGAGCTGGGACTGAGGAGTTTCTCAGCCTGAAGGGGAATGCAGCACCAGTCTTTCCCGGGAGAAGATGGAGTGATTCTGCACCCCTCCAGGTAAAGCTCACCAGTGTTCAACAAGGAGTGTAGGGGTTCTCAGGTGAGGGAGCTGAAGTGGATCCAGAAGGACCCACAGACTCTTCATTGCTGCTGCTCTCTGTGCAGCTATTCTTTGCCCCTTTTTTATTTTTTCCCATTCAGCAGTCTGCCTCAATAACTCAGAAAGTAAAAAATTTCCAGCAGCATCCTCTGCAAGAGGAGCCTTACCACCCTCTGCAATTATAATCCTAGGGCCTGATTCTTCAGTCTCCTACAAGTTGACAAAACAGTCAGGGAAGCCCTTCCAGCTCTAGTCTGGAAGCAAAGGAACAAGAAAAACTTAAGCACATGTATCACCCTGTTCAGCAGAGGTTGTATCTCACTGTGTGTCAAAATCCCTTCACACTCCAGAGTTGCTCCTGTGGAAGTTGTTCTGAGAAGAGTGACACGACTCATGTCCTCAGCTCATCAGCTCCTGGAGGCAGTTCTGGTGACAATGGGAAGAAAGATTATGTTCACTTTTGGTGTTGCATACAGAAGCCATCCCACTGAATGCACAAACAAAAAGGACAAAATGTTGGGATCTCTGCTATTGCCTTGCCATGCACACCAGAAAAAGCTGAGTTTTCACTTGTCCTGCTGCCTCAAAACCTACAGGAAGCAGTTAATAAGAAGCAGTAGGAGGGATCCCATTAGCATCCTGGGCATTAAAAAAGAAAAATGCCTGCTATTCCCTCCATTCCCACCTTTATCCAACTCCACTGATCCATCAGGACCCTCAGCACAGGGGTGAATTTCACCTGGAAAGAGCGAAGCCTTTAACATGACAGCAACACTGCAGCCAAAAATCCTGCTCTAAATGAAATTGGTGACTGGAACTGGAAAGCTTTTGTATATTTGCAAATCAGCATCTTCTTTTCAGAGGCAGAAATTGCAAAAGAATCTCTGCAAATAATTAAACACCCTAATTCTGGATTATCTCTGATTAATGAAGAGGAAGACGTGGTATCTCAGGAGCCTGGGAATGCTGGGCTGGGATTATGTCATAATTGATCCCTATTGTTTCCAGCTGAAGTTTATCTATCTCATTTTCTCATGATTGTCTCCTCTCAGCTCCTTATAAATTAGATCCAACTATTAGCAATAATCATTGGGCCTTTCCTGAAATACATCCTGAGCAGAGTGCTGAGAGGGCGACGCAAAGTGAACAGCTCTTAAGTGTAAGATATTTTATATATGTATATTATTTTTAGAAGGGGGTATCACGACTTTCTTCAATCTCACTTCTATCCGCCTGCAGTGATGCTTTTAGGGACCTTTGGGGTTTGTTTTTCTAGTTTGCAAGTTGTATTCCTTCATTTTCCACCCTGCACTGTAGGGATCCAAAAAGGTGTGAAGACCTTCTAAAGATGCTGCAAAGGGGCTGAAGGAGAGCCATCCCGCTGTCAGGACTGGCATCCCCTGAGCTGCGACCTGCACTCCTTCAGGGAAACTGAGAGGGCCTTGCAAATTGATTAAAAGCTCAAAAGTCTTTGGTAGTAATGGAAAGGGATGGAAGCCAAAACTTCTCAGATCTCTCCCAATCTGTTCCAAAAACTGCCTTAGCATATGGAAATTATCCTTCCTCTCTCTGAGTCAGTTTGCTTGTAGCTGGGAGTGTTGGCAATACTTTCCCCCACCCTAGAAGTGCATGTAACCCTTTGAAGTGTTGATCACTTTTACACCCCAGCATACATCCATAAATGCACCTTTCTGCCCTAAAACCTTATGTAAGAGTTGGGTGTGAGACTCCCCACACAGCAATACAGGCCACGGTAACACTGCCCACATTTCTCTAATGTCCAGAAGAGAACACCTACACAGGCACTGACTTTGCAGCTATGCAAAGCTAAGATTCAAGTTTTAGCGGCGGCAGGATGGTAATCAACACATGGGTACCTCTCCCACCCCTGCTACTTCACCAGAAGGTGTCTCATTCTTTGCCAGACCAAAGTGGCTTGGAGCCAAGACAAGCTCTGGGCAGTCTGTCAGGGAGCTCCACCAGGCAGTGATATGATAAGGTACCTTGTGGATTTGGAGTAACTTGAATGCCTTCTGTACAACCACGTTTGTCCTGTGGTTGCTTTTATCAAGTATGTGTAGCTTTCCAACAACGTACGCATGCTTCCATACTGTTTCTCAAAACCACAGAGGGAGGAACACTCAGCATTAAGTCTAATACGAATCAAAGAAACAGTTTTTTCACCCAATAAATTTTAAAATTTGTGCAAGATTCTGCCAGGGAAAGCTGTGGAGGTCAAAACATGGGTAGATTCAAGATGTACTTGCTAAGTTTTTGTCTGTCAGTGCTTGTTACAAGCAGTGTGGGAATTCTGGAAGCAGCTTAGCCTTAAGAGGTCCTCAGGCTGCTGATGACTGGACTCTGGAAAGGACCAGGACATGTTTTTTTGTTATAGTTTTTTCACAACCATATTTATTGGCCAGTTCTGAGGACAGGATACTAAGCTAGATGGACTTTCATGGTATCCGTGCAAACTCTCACGCTCTTCTTTTTCCTCTTCCAGGGTGTGCATTTGTGAAATACTCTTCACATGCAGAGGCCCAAGCTGCCATCAATGCCTTGCATGGCAGCCAGACAATGCCGGTGAGTAGCTCTGTAACTTGGGCAAGTGAGGATTGGGCCAGCTCTGGCTGCCCTGTAGCCTCATTGAGGGGGAAAAATTATTTATCTGTGCTCTGAAATTCATCATCCAGGAAGGCCCAGAGCCTTGGGTGTGCTTAACTCATCAGTGGAAAGGCTGGGATGACACTGTCATTCCTCACAGGCACAGAACCCCAACGGGTGCTGCTTTCTGTCACCAGCAGTTTTGATGACCTGAAAAAAAGACATATGGTTCACACATGCCAAAAACTTTGGGTCAGACTCGCCATGAGCACAACCTTTCGAGTTTCAGAAGGATAAATCAAGTAGAAACTTGCATCTAAGGGTTTCTTCATTTTCTCTCCTCAAAGAGTCCCTGCCTCCAGGCAAAGGACAAAGAATTCTTTGCCATCATTCAGCAGAGAGAAGCATGTTCACATCGTGGTAGTAGGAGCTAGAGACAAATCACACAGTGATGGGCACCTTTCACTGTTACCACAAAACCACCAACCTAGGCATAAGTGTGGTATCTGCCCTTTGAAAGTGTGTCAGACCAGTTACTGGATCTTCCAGGAAACACCTGAGGGATCATTCCACTGGCAAAAATTTCTAGTCATTTGGGGTTTCAAGACTGATTGTTCAAGAAAATAGAAATGAGGCTGTATTTTCTATGCAGATAGATATTTGTACACCATCATGCGACAGAGAAGAATGTAAGGCATTCCACTGTCAGTAGGAGAAGAAAATCTGGTACAACTTGTTTTGGTTTATTATAATAGTGTATTATTTTTATTACTAATTATTCACAGTGTAAATCATGGAAGGCTAAGAAGCATGCTGACAACTTGGAAAGGATACAAGAAAGCTCAATTAAAAATATTTGAGAGTGTAAAGTCTCCCTTTCAGTAAGAGACTAATGTAAATTCATGAATTTATCCAAATAAATTTAAAGTGGGCCCAACAGATTTTCTCTAGATCTTTGCAGGGATGAAAACGGAAAATTCTTTACAAGCAAAAAGGTTTCTAAAACTAGCAAACCATCAAGATCTCCTTTCTTGGAACCCCATCTTAGATAAATCAGTTTAAAAATGGTACATGTTTACCAGTGATGCTACCCATAAAAAGTCTCCTCAGAGATGGGGTCTCCATCTTTTTAAGTACTTAAGTACTTTTAAGAGTCTGTTCCTAAAAGGCTCCTTCTCATAAAACCAGATGTTGGACTTGATGCTGACATCCCATACTGATATATTATGAACATCTTTCCTGAGACGGGTTAAAGAGGTGCTTTTAGTGACTTTCTTTCAAGCTTTGACCCAGTGATAGTGTCTATAAGCTGACATCAGGAATTCCAATTCAATAGGGATTGTGATACCACGAAAAGTTTTAATAAAAAGTCAGTGCTCATCCCAAAAATCCTGCAAACTCCTGTGACAAAGGTGAGAGGAAGACATGAGAGAACAGACAAAACCCAAGGAGAGTTGAAGATTTTATCTAGATCTAGTATACCCAAAATATCACTATTCTTCCCCAGCCCTTTCCCTTCCTACTTTCAGAACGTTTTGGATAACAAAAATGTACTCATCTCACAACCACCTGGAAAAAACTTATGGCTCCATCCTAGTAGTACCACCTGTGCTTAGGATATAAAAAACACTCGAGAATTTGGTCATTTCATGTGTCGGTTTTGTGGGACCATTTGTCCTCTTGCCTTATCTGACTCAAATACCCGTTATAGAAATATTCTTTAATAACCAGACCTGGGCATCTGAAAAAGCACCACAATTTAACCTTTACTAGATGCCCATCTCAGAGTCAGAATCAAGTTTCCACGGCTTCACAAGTTCCCATGGATTGGCTGAACCTCAGTACATACCCTTAATTCACAGAAAAATCAAGGAGGAACTTAATTTCCTCCTCTTCAGTATAAGCTAAGTTCCATGGCATCCCCCTTGTGTCTCCCATGAGCTGCACACAGGTGCAACACTGCTACCACATCTTTGCAGACCTATGAGGACCTTCAGAGTGACCAATACTCAGCGAAGACAGGGAGCACAACAGGTTTTTCCCACAGTGGCTCAAAATTTCTAAGGCTCTTCGAATGAGGCCAAATCGTTCCAGGATCTCCGTGCCCATTCTCGTTTTCATGGCACTTCGGGGTGTGCGGCGTCGTTCAGGACTTACTGGGATGTTCACAGGGAAATGCAGCCACCTCGTGGTGAGACGCGGGCGCAGCCCATCGTCCTTGGGAAGGAGGGGGGCATTGCTGCCATCTTCCTTCAGCCCCCTTCCATTCATCTCATCGCTAGGACTGGCCTCATTTGTCCGGTTGCAGTGCCAACTCGACGTTGTTCCTGTGGTTCAGCCAATTTCAGCATCTCTTGGTTTGTCCTCGTGAACCACCAACAGGGCATCCATCACCATTCTCGTCAGGTCTCGAGCCGTTCGTTCCTGCAGCAGGCTCCTGTTTCTCCACAGCTGTCAGGATTATTGCTCTACTGTGACTTCCTGTTCACACAACATATGTTGCCTAATAGTTTCAAAAGGAAACTTTCTTTTATGAAAGTTCTTTTTTTTTTTTTTTTTAATTAACCTTACCTTGGACAAGTGCCTGACCACCAGCCATTACAAGCCCATTTCTCTATGCAAGGCACTTGTTTCTCCTAAGGGTCCACCAAGTCTAAAGCCTTCCAATTTTTACACAATCAATTTCCTTCAGAAATAAGTTACCAAAATCCCCTACTTTTGAGCAGGCACAAAGATCCTTCTATGTCTACCTGTCAAGAGAGCTTCCTTTTTGTCTTTTTAGATCATATTTTCTATCAGCTCATCAACTTTATGAGAGTGTTTTACTGGATCTCTGTATCATCCTTTATAAGAGATCATAATTTTCATGTACTTTTGCTTGTATTTAGAATATATTTACAACAATTATATGTCCTGTAGTTTTAGCTTTGATTACTCCATCCCCTCCTGTCTCTGTTTCTCATCCATATGGGGATGTAAACAGGTCTCTTTGTATCGTTCTCTTCCCTTCCTCATCCAAGCCTTGTCCCTAACAGGCTTATCCACCAACACAAATTCAGCTGCTATTGCTGTAGTGACAGCTTGCAGATCTAGCTTCTCTGCTCCAGGACTGACTCCTGTCCAAACCAAAATCTTGGTCTGTCTTTCCAGCATCTTCTGGTGGATGTTTAGCTGTCAGAATAAGCTCAATATGTATAAAACAGAACTCTTGAACTTTTCCACCCAAAACCTGTCTTTTCTCTCCTCCACCTCCATTCTCAATCACTGTGGACAATATTATCATCCTACCTATCATCAGTCATGCTCCTTCCTAGGCATCATCTTGAGCTTGGTTTTCTCCTTCTCCCCACATCTTCATATCTGGGCACCAGCCAAATATTGAAGAGTCATTCTGCAGAACACATCCTACAGATCTAAGATGTGGCCTTGTCCATCCACCCACACAGAATAAACTCTTCTCCGCACTTCATAGAACTATCATAGAATGGTTTGGGTTGGAAGGGACTTTAAAGATCATCTAGATGTGCACTAGCATTAGTAAAGACACTTTGAACTGGACCGGGTTGCTCAAGGCCTTGCCCAGCCAGGCCTTGGTCACTTCCAGGGATGCAGCATCCGCATCTTCTCTGGGCAACGTGTTCCACTGTCTCACCACCCTCACAGTAACAAATTTCTTCCTAATAGCTGACCTAATCCTGCCCTCTTTCAGTCTGAAGCCATTCGCCCTTGTACTGTCACTACAGACCTCTGTCAAAAGCCCCTCTTCAGGTCTCTTGTAGCCCTTTAGGCACTGGAAGTTTCTATAAGGTCTCCCTGGAGCCTTCTCTTCTCCAGCCTGAACAACACCAACTCTCTCAGCCTGTCTCCACAGGAGAGGTGCTCCAGCCCTCTGATCATCTTTGTGATCTCCTCTGGACTCAATCCAACAGGTCCCTGTCCTTCTTATGTTTGGGGTCCCAGAGCTGGAGGCAGGACTGCAGGAGGGGTCTCAGGAGAGTGGAGTAGAGGGGCAGAATCATGCACACTTAAGTCACAGGAGCCATTATTCTACTCAGAAACTACACAGGGTTAAGAAACAAAGCGTTGTTGCACCCTCTTCACTATCTCACCCACTGTGGCAACTCAAAATTTCTTTGGTTATGAATTCATTCCTGGAAGGGGTAGAAGAGTACTGTTACTGTATACATTTCCTGCATAGGGGTGAGAAGGGAAGAGTGTGATTTGTTTGACTTATGCTTAATAGTCTGAAAGCTTGTGATCTATTCTAAATATCTTCTAAGATTTCTGCAGAAAGGAGAGAGAGACATTTCCAGAGATTTGTGCATTCTTCCCTTTTTTCTGTGCTAGGATGGGCAATATCACCTTCTGGGCATGCCTGTCCCATTATATTGGATAACTGAATAACAGAGTTAGACTAAATACCTGAGGTGGGACTCATCTAATATAATATGAGACATCCAGAAGTTAAGAATCTTATGTCAGAGGTTGTCATCTAAGTTTGTTATCTAAGTTTCTATTATAATCAATAGAGTGAAATAGATACCTCAGGAGAAATTTTATTTTACAGAAATAGATTTTGAAACCTGTCAAACTAATAAGCGAGCCCAAATAGAAGTGTGCTTTTTAGCTAATTTTAGGCATCAGTTTGCTATGGTCCTCCAGCTCCAAAATAGTGGTTCTTCATCCAAAGTGCAAGTTAGAGTGAAAAAAGGACCAGTACTGCTTACAAACTAAAGCTAAAGCCAGCGCAGCTTAGAGTGAATGCTTAACTTCATGTCCAGTGCAGGGAGACCTGAAAAGTGTCCTGGATGTTTGTTGCTCAGATAAAGCAATTTAGGATTCAGAAACCAGCCATCCTGCAGCTGGGTCCCCTGACTCCTGTTCTATTAGATGCACTGTGAACTTGCTTAACACACTAATTGTCAGCACTATGTTCATTCTATATATTTCTTTAATTAATGATGTTTAAGGCCATTAAGACCTCCAGACTTCTGCAAGGTGGTTTCCCCAACCACACTGGCCAAATCCTGTGGTTTTTTTACTATCGAAGCCTGCAGCAGCTTGGGCAAAACACTGCATTTCTTCTGCATCCAGGCAATAGAATCCCAAGTCTATCTACAGCTGGCTGAACATCTTCCATGAAAACTACTTTTCAGATGGAATCCTTGGTTTTGTGAAAAGGGAAAATGTGAGACTTGGATACAAGCACTGAACAGACATCTGCCTTTCAGAGAAAGATTCAGCTTAGTTGAACTTTGTAAAAACAGAAGTATTGCAATGCACAGCTTTGTTAACTTGGGGGCTTTCATTTCAGTAATTTTCTGTGCCGCTCTTATCAACACAAATGACAAAATCAACTTCAAATCTCTGTTCAGGAACCACCGACATCAAATTATGTAATTATTGCTCAGTGTTGTTAGATGACATATGATTAGATGGATGAGATCTCTAGTTGTCGTATTTTACACCTTTTATTAATCAAGAAAATATAAATGGCACAACACCTTGAATGAGGTTGATTTTGAGCCTCTGCCCATCATGTTTCCTGGAAGTCCTCCCATAGTACAAAAAATCTGAGCCAAACATAGTCAGGTGAAAGAATTGCTTTCTTTCTTTAGACGATGTAGTATCTATCCCCTCATAGGGTAAGAGTCTTTTTTTCCCATTAATATATAGGAGTTTGTCACCTCCTTGGCTTATCAAGTAAGAGTAACTTTATTATGAGATTATCACTGCCCCAGGAATCATAGAATCACAGAATGGTTTGGGTAGGAAGGGACCCTAAAGATCATCTAGTTCCAACACCATGGCATGGGCAGAGATGCCAGGCACTAACCCAGGCCTTACAAGTGTCTTTGTCCCGTGCAGTGGCCTCTTTCAGACTAATGGCAAATGGGGGTTCTCATCTTCCTGGCTTTGGATGGTCTGGCACCTCACCAAGGAAACCACCCCCAGCTCACACTAATGACTGCTGCTGTTACTGCTGTGCATTCCGACGGTGCAGCTACGACTCTGCAAAGCTCTGTGAAGTTGCCTCCAGACACAGCCCCACTGTGGAAACTGGCTGAGCAGCTGTGCTCATCCCCCACCAACACAGCAGAGGAATATTTAGGTGAATTAGGGGTGGGGGGGAAAGCAGCACAGAGTCTGCAGAAGGAGCTCTGAGCAGGTGGAGAAAAGGAGGAAAATGGGCCTTTGTGGGCACGATGAAGCTGCAGTCCCGGTGCTGTGTTCACGGAGTGGTGGGGAAGCAGATTTTGCAGGAGCAGGCTGCACCAAAGCGCTGAGTTGGCAGGAACTCCCTGGGAGGAGCAGCCTGGTGGCTCCGGTGAGTGGGGGGCCACAATGCCGTAGATCAGCTGAGGTATTTTTAACAATTATTTTGATATAAACAGCTCTGAACTTGAGGAGCTCCATGTAAATGGGAAGCAGTGGGGCTTGTAATTAGATTTGTGTACACTTTCATAAATTGCTGGAAAACATCAAAGCCATGATAGAAGGCTGTGGTGCACTTTATTTCCTTCTTCTGTTCTTCTGTTAATTGAATGGTTGATGTGTGGATAGGAAGTGTTGGCTTCGCAGAGTACTATTTACAGACCCGCTGACAGCTGCACTGTGAAAATTAACAGGAACAGAGCAGCCTCTGTCACAGCTCTTCCCATGAGGGACTTGCTTCAAATTAGATCATTTCTTTCATAGGAGAAACTTTCCTCATCGCTCCTCCCGTCTTTGCAAATACGCACACACATCCAGCTGCACACTCCCCTTCTCCCCTCAGGCTCATGGCAGCATTTAGTGCTCAGAAGGGTTTGTCATTTCCACAAAGTTGGGGTAGTTAGGCTGCTGTTTAAAACTTGCAGCTCATTCCATTTCCAGCAAGATACATTCTTCAGGAAGCCATCCAAATCCCTGAGCTGGGTGCATGGAGCCACAGCTTCATGTTTGCAGACCTCACATCAACTAGAACATTCTTTTCACCCTCCTAGAAACTCTAGTAGACATCCTCTCAGACTACTACTGTTGGAAATGTGATTACTGTTGTTCCTAGAGGAAGGTGCTGTGTGCTAAACACCATAATAACCTCTGACAGGACAGTTCCTACACTCAGCAGGTTGCTAGCTAAAGGCTGGGGTTAACCTGGCTGGATGGATTACTTCAAAGTGTCAGTCAAAGTATAAAACTTCAAGGTCATCTACACTTTTGTTGCTGTTGATGGAGAAGGCATAGGACCTGAGAGAGACTGTCTTGAATAGCTGAGGGTTTAGAATTGGTGCCTGAAATGGCTGCGATTAGATCATCTGAATGTCTCTATAATAGGCAAGACACAAGAGAGAAGCAAAAGGAGCAATAGTACAATGTCTGGGTGTAAACTAGTCTTTTACATAATTAATCTATATGTTTAGCCTGTTCTTAGCCAAGTGACAGCAGTTCTTATTCCTGGTTCCAGCATAAAAGTAATAACCAGTGAACACTTGCGAATCTAAATCTTAATATTTATTGATATCTGGAAAATACAGAATTAAAAACATCAAAATTGAAGCCTTCAGTTCATCACCTCTCTTCCCAGAAATGTCTTCAAAACATCCTAGTTTTGAAGAGAACCGTAGACAAACCCATAGTATAAACAGATAACAATTAACCAGACAATGATTCAGAGTATTAATTAATCAACAAAATTTACTCTCATTGAGATTCCAGCATGGGTTCAAGTCCTCAATTAATAAAAGCCACCTTGTGAGAGACAGGGGAGATAGAGTCAGGGTAAACAGAATCATAGAAGCATCAAAGTTGGAAGAGATCTTTAAGTCCAGCTATCAACCCAGTACCACCACTGTAACTCCTAAACCACATTGCCCAGTGCCAGACCCAGATGCCCCCTAAACACCTCTAGCAATGGTGACTCCACCAGAGCGACTTGTTCCAATGCCTGACTACCCTAACTGTGATTTCTTTCTAATATTTAATCTGAATCTCCCCTGTTTCTGCTTAAGGCCATTTCCTCTGGTCTTCCACTGCAAGCACAGTAGAAAAGACCAGTCCCTACCTCTCTATAACCTCCTTTCAGGCAGTTGTAGAGAACCATAAGGTCTCCCCTTGAGCCCCCTCTGCTTGAAACTAAAATAGGAAATGGAAAATCCATTAGACTTTTCTTTTACATGACCACAGAAACATAAAGAAGGGATTTTCAAAGGTAATCCAGGCTGAAGGTTGATGAAACTCCAGCATCCAAGTGTCCTTCATGACTCATACCTGACTTTGCCCAAACGTTAGTTGCTCAAAATCACAAAGTCTAGGGCAGAGTGAGGTACCATCACAGCCAGTCCACCTGTCCAGATTAATGCAGAGGGCTGAGGCCTGGTTTTACTCTACTGATGTTAGAGAAGCTGATGGATGAAACTGGGGGTGTTGACTCTAACTCTTTTTTTCCCTCTTTTCTGTTGATCTTGAACTCTCTAAAGAGCACATACTCCTTGCAGTGTCTTTGTGCAACACAGAGGCTGGCTTGTTTAACTCAGGGCAAAGCACAGCACACCCATTCCTTCTATTAAAAAATAGTAATGCCTTAGGAACCCATTCATAACTCACCAGCAGCAGGCCTAGCCCTCTTTCCAGTAATGAATGATTTTTTGAATATGCTACTTAAACACCATTTATAAAGGTGTGCTGTCCTTAAGGATGAAAAAAGCGATGGACGTGTACTACCTGCATGTTAGTTTGCATGCAGTGACTCTTGATAGCCCATCTTTGCTTTCCTTTGGGCAGTGGGTTCTGGATGGAGGGGGAATAAACCTCATAGACCCCAAACCATCACTTCCATCAAGACTGCTGATTCTACAGGCTTTGGGACAGCAGTTTCCCAGTGTTGCCATAATTTCCCTTAATTCTTCCTATAAAAAATAAAATTATAGGACTGTGTTCCCTGCCTCTCCCATAGTTTCATAAATTAACTCATTAATCATGTTTCTGGGTCCCAGAGTAGAAATCCAGGCAGTCCAGCTGCCTGACAGAGTGTGTGAATCACACTGGCGCCAAAGATGGCCTTCACTTCTCTGGTTACAGCTCCAAAACCACACAGTCATCCACCAGGACGCTGAAGTGACTTGTGGGACATGACAGGCATCACTGGACATCTTCCCTGGGCTTCTCTTCTCCCTCTGACCCACAGCATTCATCACCTCCAAACGGGATACAAGCAATAGCAGCTTGTGAGTGACACTACCTCATTCTAGAAAAAAATGTTTAAGTGGTACCCACCCATCCCTTCACGGGTCCAGTGGGAGGTGGGCATTAAATCAGCAGCTGTGAAGGTGGCCATGGGAAAGCAGGAACAGGATCAGGCCACTGCTGAGAGTTGCCCAGATCCTGGTGATAACAGTAGCCCCTGCAATTCTTGCTCCACTCAACTCTTGTCTAGTCTGGGTGAGATTAGGATTTGCAGGGGCTAAAATAATTCACAGGCAATGACCTTTCTGGGATATCAGAGACATTGATAAGCCTCCAGCTTGGGAGACATAAAACAGTCATTGCCTGCCAAGGGAGTTCTTGGCCTCCTGGAGGTAGCTCCACTGGGCATCACCACCTTCCTCTAACAAGGATTAAAGATGTCAGCATTGTCTTTACTTCTCTGCTTGCTTTGGGGGCATTTCTTTCTTCCTCCTTTTCTCTTCATGTATCTTTTGATCTAAGCCTCATATCCATGGGAACTTCCTACATAGCTTAGTAGGCTCTGGATCAGCATTAAATCACTCTGGATGCTTCTCATTTTTTCCCTGTAATTCACTCCTTCCCAGTCTTGCTCAGGTGTGTGGTCTGGATTGATAACACATTCTTGTGAGGAAAACAGAAAGATCTTAGTAACTGGTAGATTGCTATCGCTATCCAAAACATAGCATTAGGTGATGCAGCAGTTATCACCCAAATGGGTTTTGCTAAGCTCAAAATGAATCTTTAGAAGACAAAGATGTATTTAGATCAAAGCAATGACTTTCAAATAAGATTGTCAATTGAAGGTCACACAAATTCATGAATGTGAATCATCCTGCCAGACACCAATGTCTCTACCTCAGATGTCCACTGGCAAGCGAAATTATGTAGAAGAGCATGCTCAACTTGCAATCCCAAAATGTCTGTCTGGTTGGTTATCACAGGAATAGTGGTTGTGAAGGTCACATGTTTCAGTCTTAGTGGGGTGGAATGCAGCAAGGGCAGATCCTTCAACATAAACCAGCTTCTTGTTTCACCAAAACCCAGGAGAGCTTCACTGAATTTACACCATTTCTTATCTTCACTTGACTATCTGTTTCTCTGTATGAAAGCATGGGTGATACCTCCCTGAAAGTAGAATATTTTCTCAATTAACTATGAAATCGTAGAAAAGTTTGGGTTGGAAGTGACCTTTAAAGCTTATCTGGTCCGACCCATGGCTGGACAGTGCTTGGGCAAATAAATTCAAACCTTTTACTATCTCAGTTGAGCAACATGGTTTACACCATGCTGCTCATGTCATCAATGCTGACATCTGGAGTCTTGCAGCGTGACAGGGATCTGGGATGCACAGTCATGTGCAGGCTCTTGGCAACGCAGTGCCACAGAAATGTTCTGTGTCACATGAGCAGCTGAAATGTATCTGCCCAGCTTGCCAGCCCTTCCTCAACAGAACTTTTTTTCCCCAGTTATCGTAGGCTGTTCATGTCCTCACCCTGAGCTGCCAAAGAGGTGTGGAGCTCTTGCGAGCAGAGTCCTGAAGCATCAGGGGCTCCATACCTGGTTGAAATGCTACTTTACTTTGACAATAGTCAATTCACTTTATGACTCTGGAATAATTCCACTTCTCTTATCTTCATCCTTGCTCGTTTAACTGAAAGGAAAGATCATGTATGGGCCTCTATGCTGCAGCTACCGAAGACTTTCTGAATAGTAATAATATTTATTTTAAAAATTATGTGTTTGGTGTTTTTTTGGTTGTTTTTTTTTTTTTTGTGTAAGGATATTTTCAGGGGAATTATATTTTTTAGTTAATATGGAGCTAAACATATCTAATCTTCCAAACCATGTTACTCTTATTGGAAAGGGGAAATTTACAACATTCTCTTTTGGATTCTGGATTTTAAGTTTTTCTTCAAATAGACAAAAAAAGAATTATTTATTTATTTCATAGTCCTAAATGGCAGGAAAGAATTTCTAGTCTGTTGGTATAACAATATCTTCCACCTCATAATGCATTAAGGAAGGTGAATGATTTTGTGAGGACTTTTATCATTCATAGACTGAGCTGAAAAATGCAGAAGTGCTTGAAGAACTCTGCTTTTAAGTTAAGGTTTTTCAGATATCTGGCTTTGATTCGAGAGGCATACTAACACCTGGGTTATATATTGAGTTCTTCCTAATTAGAATTGGGTACAGTGACACCAGGACTCAATGATTCTGTTGCCCTGTGGAAAGCAATAACTTTAGCTCTGAGAGACACTTGGTAAGTAGTGTATGGGCAAATAAAACCTAAATCAAGCTTCCACTCCAAATAAATTAACAGCTCCGGAGACCTGTGAAGGGAAGTACCTGCAGCAACTCTCTCTGCTTAGACATTGCATGAAGAATCTCCGCTACTGAGGGAGCAGCATTATCAAAGGGTCCATCACTACAGCCCTGGATGAATGCTTCCTTTCCCCTCTCCATCTCTGTCACTCTCAAGTGTGTCTAAACCAGCTCTCAGGACTGTACAATGGAAATAGCTCCTAGTGACTGCTGTCCTACTCATCTTTCAGATGAGACATGAAATTGAAGCCCTGAGTGCAGAAAAACAACATATTTCACAAGATGGGAGGGATGTTAGTCCTGGTCTTTTGGTCACCTTCCAGCCTGGGTAATTACATTTCTGCCTAGCTGAAATTCCCACTGCTCTACAGTTTAATTGGACAGTAGTTTCTTTTTTGCTTGCCTAAAATCCCAGGTTGGGGTCAAACCCCACTGTCTAATTCAGCAGCCCTCTTTTCAGCAGAGCTGCACAGGCATTTCCAAAAAAAAATCCAAATTTGTTTTCAGACTTAGGGGACGTCATACCAAATGTCCTGAGATAACAGAGCCCAGAGAAAAGAAATCCTCCTTTGGCTTTTGGGCCTTAACATCAAGGATCCTTGTGTGGAAATATTAGCCTGATTGTCTTGCTGAAGGTCAGCATCCCCCCAGCTCTGCTTTGTAGCCACAAAGGGAGTGCTAAGGCAAAATTTCCACCACAAGCAAACCCATTTCTGTGGTGACACGTAGGAACACAGCCATTGCCCAAAAGAGAAGCATCCAGCAGCACCTACTCATTTAAGCATCTTCATGTTGCCGGCTGGCATTTTGGAAGGTATTTTGTAGGATCTGCACATTCAGATCTCTTATACACTGGAGCCTTAGCCAGTGGAACTTTATTTCAACAGACTTTTTAAAAATACTTTTGGCCCAGAACTTGTACCTGGCTCCATTTGACCTAACAAAGATGTAAAGGTCCACCTATATGAGACACCCTTGTGTTAAAGTACTTAAATGTATGCTTGCCTCCAGCTGAAAGTGAAACACAATTTAATGACTTTGTAAAATTAGACCCAGATTAATCAGTTTTGAAGGAAAAAGGTGTCTAACCATCTGTGAAGACTAGTAACCTTCTGAATCAGAGCAGATTTATAGGGCTGACAGGAAAAGGAAATTCAGGCATATATTCTGCAAGGCTAGACCCTCACAGAACTTTTCCTGGGAATGTTGTTCTAGGGTGAAGCAATTGGACACCTGAGACAGTAGACAGGGGCGGGAAGCAGAACAGCCCTCCTGTAATCCAAACAGAAGCAGTTAGAGACCTGCTGAGCCACTTAGATGCTTACAAGTCTATGGGACCAGATGGGATCCACCCTAAAGTGATGAGGGAGCTGGTGGGTGAGCTTGTGAAGACACTCCCCATCATTTATCATCAGTCCTGGCTCACTGGAGAGATCCCAGGTGACTGGAGGTGGCAATGTGACACGCATCCATCAGAAGGGCTGAAAGAAGGGTCTAGAAAACTACAGGCCTGTTAGCCTGACCCCCGTCCCCAGCAAGATTATGGAACAGATCATCTTGAGTGCAGTCACACGGCACCTACGGGCTGGCCAGGGGAGCAGGCCCAGCCAGCATGGATTTAGGAGGGGCAGGTCCTTCCTGACCAACCTGATCTCCTTTAATGACCAGATGACCCATCTGGTGGATGTGGGGAAGGCTGTGGATGTGTCTGCCTGGACTTCAGCAAAGCCTTCAACACCATCTCCCAGAACTTTCTCATGGAAAAGCTGCGGCCCACGGCTTGGACAGGTGCACTCCTTTATCAGTTAAGAACTATCTGGATGGACAGGCCCGGAGCGTGCTGGTAAATGGTGCCACATCCAGCTGGCAGCCAGTCACTAGTGGTGTCCCCCAGGGATCTGTGTTGGGCCCAGCCCTGTTCTATTGATGGTCTGGATGACGGGACTGAGGCCACCATCAGCAAATTTGCAGGTGACCGCAAGCTGTGGGGGAGTGTTGAAAGGTAGGAGTGCTCTGTAGAGGGACGTGGACAGGCTGGAGAGATGGGCTGAATCCAGCAATAGATGGGGTCCTGGGTCCTGCACTTTGGCCACAGTACCTCCCTGCAGTGCTACAGGCTGGGGACAGAGTGGCTGGACAGAGTGGCTGGACAGCGGCCAGGCAGAAAGGGGCTTGGGGATGCTGGTTGACAGCCAACTGAACATGAGCCAGCAGTGTGCCCAGGTGGCCAAGAAGGCCAATGGCAGCCTGGCCTGTATCAGGAACAGTGTGGCCCAGCAGGACCAAGGAATTCATTCTTCCTCTGTACTCAGCACTGCTTAGGCCACACCTTGAGTATTGTGTCCAGTTCTGGGCCCCCCAGTTTAGGAAGGACATTGAGATGATGGATTGTGCCCAGAAAGTGCCAGTGAAGCTGGTGAAGGGTAGCATAAGTCCTGTGAGGAATGTCTGAGGGAGCTAGCGTTGTTTAGCCTGGAGGAGACTGAGGGGAAACCTCTACATGGCTCTCTGCAACAGCCTGACAGGACCCTGTAGCCACGTGAGGGTCAGTTTCTTCTCCCAGGCAAAAGGATAAGAGGATACAGTCTTAAGGTGCTCCAGAAGAGTTTAAGATTGGACATTAGAAGGAATTTCTTCACAGAAAGGGTGATTGAGCATTGGAATGGGCTGCCCAGGGAGGTGGCGGAGTCACAGCTCCTGAAAGTGTTTAAGACTGTATGTGGCACTCAGTGCCATGGTCTGGTTGACACTGTGGAGTTAGGTCATAGGCTGGACTCAATGATCTCAAAGATCTGTTCCATCCTAGCTGATTCTGTGATTCCATGAACTTTCCCTGGTGCTGGGCAGTAATGTTTGGACTCCTGAAAGGCTTTTACTTAATTTGTGTATACACTCCATTTGGAAGACTATATCGAATGGGAAACAGTTCCAACAACCAGGCAATAGATTTGTTTTCCTTTGCCTTTAAATGAAATATCAATGGATGGATATTTTATTTTTAGCTGAATATGAAATTTCACAAGCGACCTGTCAAGCTCCTGTTTTCAAGAATGACTTTATTTCACACGTCAAGACAGGCTGGGAAATTAGTTTTTCCCACAGAGGACTCTGATTAGGGATTACAAAGTGAGTGTGGCGCAGAGTGATTTTTCCTCCATCTTTTCCCTTGCCCCGCCAGCCTAGAGAGTACCTGACTCTGCTGACTAAGGGGAGCAATTCATTACCATGTGTGGGAGGGGGATGAGAAGCAAGATAGTCATATTAAGTAGACTTGCTGGCCCAAGAGAGAATAGGGAAAGCATAATAATACTTAGCCCTTATCATTCTTTTCATCAGTAGATATCAAAGTACCTTGAAAAAGGAGGTTGATTTGATGGAAAAAGAGATAAATTCTGACTCCAAGCGACCTATTGCAGAGGCACCAGAAGGAATGCTCACTTTCATGATAGTCTCTTCTGGCTGTGGGTCTGCAGGGTAGAGAAATAAACAGGTCCTTTCCTCGGTAAAATGCAGAAGTACATTTCTAACTTTATTGACTTACCCAGTGTTACTCTCTTGGGGTTTGGCAAAATATGAGGTCCAGTCCAACAACCAGAGAGAGCAAGGAGATTATGTATTACTAGTAAATGACAGAGCAGACAGGACCTATTGCCTTTGTCAGCAGACAACAGCTGATTTACACCACAGTTTAACTCCTCACGGAAGCAATAAATAGCCCAGGTGAAGGGCTGCGACATTTTTACCCTATGGAAAATCTGGCCCATTCTGGAGCTTTCTGTTGTTTTCCAGTGGATTAGTAGAAGTCACTGGAGTAGAAAGTAGCCTTGTCCTGCTGTATATGAATAGCAATATCTGGCACTGCTAAAAGTCCTGCACTGGCTGATCTGATACAGTTTACTGCCTGATTTCCTTCGGGCCACATGAAAGAGCTGCACATGAGGAACCACATACTGAAAGCGTCAATCCCAAGGTCAGTCTTCATATTCAAGAGCAGTGCAGCATCTCTACTGGCTACACATCTTTAACCGCTTACATGCACATCTCATTGCAGGGCACTCTTCAAAAAAACCTCTTCTTTTTCTCTTTTTTCTTTGTAGTGTGTGTTCTAGCTCACATCTATTTGCCCATGGCCTTTCTGCCCTGTGTGTATGATAGCAATGTTCAAAGAGGCCTGAAGTCCTGCTGTGACAGGCAACCCAGGAAAACATCTCTCAGGAGGCAATATGAGATCCCATTGGGTCAAACAGCTGCTGTGCAGTCACTATGACTCACATCAGAAGGCAAGAACACTCCAGGAGCAAGCACTTCATGTGGAAGTTACCCATGTTTTCTTGATGCCATCTACAAAAATAGCTTGGTTTTCAACAGTGTGAGGCATCAGCAACTGCCTGAGGCAGTTCTCTGGCCCTGAGACTTCCAGGGCAGATAGAGATCGAAAGAAAAGGAGAAGGAAGAAGACACCGACTTACTTACCCTTCTCTGTTGTGCTTACAAGAGCAGGTCACATCTTCAAAACCCATTTTGCACAGATGAGCATGCACTCACCTTACTCAGTTTCAAAATCCTCCATCCTGCATCGTGCCCATCATGATGCAGCCCCTGCTCTGCAAACCACAGCAGCAGCTCTGAACAGCCCAATCTGCTGTGGACCAGTGCCTCCCTCCAATACAGCTGCAAATAGGTTTAAATCATTAGATTCAAGTTACCAAACAGTCTCTTGGATCAGGGTTAATTAAATGAGTGTTGAAATCTAATTAAGAACTGGTCCAGGTGATAATTAGCAGGAAATGTATGCATTAAAATATTCATTTGTCGATGAGCTGCAATTAAGAGTGTGATTTGAGGAAGGATCAATATCTGCATCATGTGATCTAAAGAAAAATTAAAAGTCACCCAGCCTTCAACAGAAATGCAGGGGAATTTTGGCTACAGTTTTTTTTCTCTCCTCTCCTCCGCTCTCACTTCTGTTTTGGTTTTATAATAACTGCTGAAGATTGCTCTCCATCTTTGAATGGAGCATTCATCTCTGCTTCCCTTTGTTTTCCTGAAGCACTTCTTTCAAACCCTTGCTCTTCACCACATTGTGTGAGCAGGTTATAGATTTATTAGAGAGAGACTAACAGGTCAAAAAGAAAGATTCTTTGCCAATGAAAATCACTTTCTCCTAGAACAGACTGTTAATCCAAGGGAACATCACTCATTGTGTGGTGTTAGATTGTTGGGGTCTTTTTTTAGCAGGTTAATTCCTCAAGTCTTTATTCATAACTGAGGATCTGAAGAGGCTATTGAATATGTATGGTTTAGACTTATATATATGTACATCTATAGCTGTGGTTTACTACACTCTTCCCAATTTGTAGCAGAGCAATTCTGCTTTCACCAAGACAATTTTTTTCTGGTTACTGGTACGTAGGGGCCTGTGTAAGCCAGTTAATAAAATTATTCTTGTGCAATCCCAGAAAATTCCACCTCTGATAGGAAGACAAGGGTCCTGCAACAGTCCAGTTCCTCTGGCATGGCGCTGGTCTTCCTGTACTGCCACAGCCAGAGGCTGAGCTGGTGATTTCCCCACTGACTGTACTCCCACCAGTGAATACCAGTTTATCAAAACAGAAGCTGTGGGAGCACAAGGATTTTGGCTGCTCCTTGTCAATCTCCTGACAGCTCAGCTGCCCATCTCCCCAGGCTGGGTGCCGCCCAGCTCCCGAGGCAGCTGTCCACTGCTGTCAGGGCTGCAGCCGGATTGTCCCTCCTCTACAGCTTCTCTACCCCTGGGGAGGCCACCCTGTGGGGAGTAAACCAATCCATGAAGTTTGGACTTCTTCGGAGACAGACCAAAAAATACCAGTGCTTTCCTTATTAAGTAGACCTACTCCTTCCCATCTCTGCCTCCTATCAGAAATATAAGGATTTCAGCTACTGACCTTTCATCTGGTTTTGGGAAGGAGAGGGATTTCTTTCAATCCCAAAAGCACTACATTTTTCACAGATTTCCGCTGGCAGCTCTGATGATCATCCGTAGTTCTGCACTGGTGTTGACTGCAGACATAATCCTAATATTGTAAATCTTCCCCGGAAATGTGTGGGCTCTTTCATGGTAGCCTCTATTTCCTACTGTTCATGGAGAGGAAGCTCAGGTCCATGCAGTACTATTTTTGCTGCCTTAATTTCGCAGTGCTGAAGACACGCTGTTTGATGATGACACATACACCCTGCCCAGCATACTGACTCCCTTCTCCAAGGCTGGGCAGGGATTTCTCAACAGACTTGGGGAGTTACAAGACACAGCATTGTGAAAAGGTGATCCAGTTCAGGGGTCTGGAATGCAGAGACCTCACGCATTCCCCCAAAACAAATTGGTCCACAAATCCTACCACAATCATCCAGCAAAGCCTCCTACATTTAGCTGCACTCTGCCCGGATCTTTGTCCTTTGATGAGGACAACATCCTGGGCCTGAAGGTTGAAAAAGCAAGGAGAAAAAGGCAACAACTTTTGCAGAGAAAACATAAATGACAGCCTAGAAGCTTGAAGTTTGGAGGAAACTAGGAACCAGGCTGCTGGCATTCACCCTCCAGGGTCCTTTACCTCCTGATGCTCTCACCCTCATGCAAGGGTCAAAATCAACAACCTGATAGGTTGCATGGAAAAAATCAACACCTGAATCCCCTTCTACTAAATCTATGTTAGATGCATGGATTGATGAGCTGGTGTGCATCAGGCTCATTCCCTGTGTGTCTCCTTTTGTCTCCTGTGCTGCAGGGAGCCTCTTCAAGCCTGGTGGTGAAGTTTGCGGACACGGACAAGGAGCGTACAATGAGGCGCATGCAGCAAATGGCAGGACAAATGGGCATGTTCAACCCCATGGCCATCCAGTTCGGAGCTTACGGCGCCTATGCACAGGCAGTAAGTATAGACACCGGCTCTCTGCATGTTCATGGGAGGGGGAGTATCACCTAGAAAAGCACAAAAACACATGGGAATGGAGAAAAAACCTCAGCAGAAGAGAAAGTGGTAGCTTACCTGTTAAACTGGTTACATGATGGGAGTAAAAATTAGCCATGACATCCAGGACAGACTCTGGGAATCTCTAAGAGGTCTCAAAGGTGCCATAAGCAGTAACTTGTGGTCATGTGTGGACCCATGCAAAACACTTCCTATGGGGGCTAAGCCATTGCTGTCAAATAAAAGTACAGCTGCCCTTTGAGGATTTGGGTAAAACAAGCCTGCTCAGTTTATCCCAGTTCCCTGCCCCATGTCACCATTCCCCTGCTGCTCCCTGCAACGCCATGGCTACCTTTGGAGTGACTACAGGATAAAATGGCAGCTGTTGAGAGAAATGCTTTTAAGTTCACAAAGCGTGATAGATAGTAATAAAATGTACACAGAAACATACACCCACCCAGAGTCCTGCTGCCCCAGACAGTATGATTGAAGCACACTGGGAAAAAATCCTGTTGTGCTAACTTCGGGTGTCCTGTGCACATACCAAACTTGGACCCTTAGAAGATGTGACTGTACAGGGACCTGGGCTCTTGATGAACCTCTAAAATTGATGCCACTAGCATTATTTGTTTTCCCTGGGCTGTAATTAACAAGGATCTGCAAGACAAGATCAAGCTCAGGTAACTTGGATTCTCTGCCAGATATTTTGGAGGAAGGCGGAGGTGATGTCTGCAGCAGGCAGGCACAATGCTGCCCAGTGACTTTGGCTGCCTTCTCTGGAGAAGATTTTCAGGCAGTGACAGTGTATATAAGTGCTTCATCTATTTGATGGTAAAACGTGGCCCTCTTGTATTCTGCACGATTCGTGTGCAGGAGAGAAGTACTATTGAACACATTTTCCAGAGAAGCATCTTCCTGAATGGGAGACCCAAACCTTGCCTTAGGCATGCAGGGCTAGCTCAGGAATCACCCTCTGGTGTGCCAATACTCCTTCCAGCGCACTGGCCACAAGGTTTGCTTTCTTCCCTGACTGTTTGTTTCTCACATGTTGGCACCATGTATTTCCCATCACATCCCCATGTTCTTTTTTTAATTTGAAGGTCTGGAAATTTCTGTTGTTCTCTGATGGTCCTGTGTCTCACCGAACACTTGGTACAACCCAGCCTACCCCTTGTGTGAGCCATGCAGAGTTGAGAGGATGTGCTGTAGAGCTCCACAGAAGTTCCTCCTCTCCTTCCAGCTGCATCCATCTTGGTGCTATTCTGGAGTTTTTATCCTGTCTTCTCTAGGAAAATTCTATTTTCACTTCCATTTTGCTATCTTCATTTTTATTGCTAGTCAAAGTCAGTCTCTGTCCCTTCCTTTGTCCTCTTCTTCCATCCTCATGATATAGAGGAGCTGTTCCATCCTCAGCCCGGTTGTGTTCAACATTCCCCCTGGCCAGGGAAGGCTACAGGAAGAGGAAAAGAAGCAGTAAATCCCAAATGAGCCCAGGTCAGTGGCCAGCAGCTCTCAGAGGGATGTAGCATATTTGCCCCCATGCACCAGAGGAATTAACAGGAGGCAACACACGGACAGCTTGGAACAAACATTTGCTGAGACTGTCAGGCAGGAGAAGTGGCTTCTACAGATGCTGTTACTCTACAGACATTGGTCAGGCAGCTGGAGAGATGGCAAAGACACCACTGTCCTGGTGTTCTGGTTCAAAAACTCTTCTTGCATTATTTTTAATCTAGAGTAACTCTTTAAATTTCCAGACAAGGTTTATACTGATATGAGAGGATGCAGTCTGCGCCTTTACACCACAAACGCTTCCTCTGTTTCTCATCAGAAAATACAGGTGCATTATGAGGATAGGTGGGGAATTAGGGCAGAAGGAAGAGTAAAAACAATTTCTGGTCTTCTTCCATCCACTTGAAACAAATGGATATTTTTCATGTTGATTTCTGTGAAAGCAGAACTGGACCCATATTCTATTTTTCTGATAAATATGCTAATAAGGGGGAAAGAATAAGTTTTAGATCTTGACCCATTGGATATGACGAGCTGGTGACACCAATTACCCTGGGGACTTCAGAGCTGTCTAAATGATGGGATCACATTTCTGTGTGGCGCCTGTACACCCAGAGCGTGTTCAGATGCTGTCTCTCAATCAGCCTCTCTATCTGCTCCATCTCACAGTCGCACATAAAAGGGAAGGAAGGGAGCGTCAAGGCTCTGTGACGTTCCCTCGTCCCGATTAATCCACCTCGGACTGCTGGCTCTCAGATATCAGGGTGATTGGCACCTCACAAATGCCAGCAGGAGATGGAGGAATCGATATGGGAGAGGGAAAGGGAGACAGCAGTTTTATTCAGCCTGAAGTCGCAGAGCTAAGGCAAGTCAAGAGGAGGGAAGGTGAAATATCAGGAGCAGGACCGTCATAATGGGTGATGCCACTGCCACCAGCAGCTCTTGTGGCATTGGTTGAATTGTTTGACCCCCTGACCTTGTTTCCCCATGGACAAATAAACCAGATGATCAGATTTATTTATTTATTTTCTCTTCTCCCTCAGGGACACTGTCTTGTACTGTCTCTCCACGAGCTTTCTCAGAGTGGTATGGCAGTAACATGAGTGTAAGGACTGCCTCAGTGCTTAATAGTAAAGCCAGTACAAGCATGAGACATCAGGCTCTCTGATTCGTACTTCTAGCCTGTCCTCCCAGCTATTCCCCAGCAGTCCAAACCTGACTGATGTCTCTATATAAGAATTCCCAAGCAATCCCATGACAGTGGTTTTTCAATAGTCTCTAATGGTCTGTCCCCATGGAGGAGGCTACTCAACACCCTGTCGCTGCAATTTCTTGCTGAATTTCCCCCAGAGAAGTATCTTGCACATCACTGTGACTGGATTAGCTCCCAAAAATGTCTTGACATACCGAGGTGGCTAGTGCAGCAGAGATCCCCAGAGTGTGGCTGTTTGATAGAGTGGTGGCCAGCCATGGGTTTGCCAACCCAGCAACACCGCTGAGGAGAGGCAGCGAGTCCACTGAAGTTTGACAGATAACCTTTAGTGTTGCCATCAGGACGGATTTGGGCCCCAGCTCCTCTCCAAATTACCTCCCTTACAGCTCAGTAAATGGCCATGCCACAGCTCTCCCTGCTGCTGCACATTTCCACCCCCCTCAGCCTCAACTTAAACAACTTTAACCTTGATAGCAGCGACAGTCTCATATCAGCCAAGCAACCATTCCTGGGGTTCAGCAGCCATCTGGTCTCAGACACAGAGGTAAAAAAATGAGGAAGCAAAGGGAGTTCTCCACTGTGTGTGGTTTTCTACCCCCTCCTCTTGTGCCACATTCAAGCAGACCAGACAAAGCTTGGCACCAACTCTGTGTGCTGTTTCAGTAACACAGAAAGTCACATCAGACCCACCTCACCTCTTTTGTATGCAGCTCAAGGCAAGTCAGATTTCATGGTTTCCTAAAGCTCCCAGAGCCCCTACTCTAATTTGTTTCAGGGTGGGTTTTTTGATTGTTTTAGGTTTTTTCTCTGCAGCAATATCTTCCCATACTCATTTAACTTCCCCTTTTATGGAGCAATTATTTTATTTCACACGCGTACAGGGCACCAGCCCTTTTTGTTGTCAGGTTTCTGTGGATCTACATCAGCTGGGTACTGACAGCTGTTTCTGCAGTCCAAGGCCAGGCTGAGGCATAGATCCAGACTCAGCCTGGAGAGAAGGAGAGTGATGTTACCTGGCACCACCTTTGATTTGCTGCCAGTCTAGGAAGAACCTGCAGGCACACTCTCCACCTCACAGCAGCACAGCACACATTCTTAGGGTGGCCAAGCCCAAAACCACAAGCAGTGAAAATCAAAACAGTCTGTGAACAGTGGTAGTATAGTCCTGGCAAAAATAAACTACAGGTCCTGCAGGTCTTCTTTCTGTGAAGAAAGGGACAAGGAGTGTTTAGTGCCTGTCTCATGTCAGCGATGCCTCACCATGCGGAAAGGAAATGTACGCAGATCAAAAAAGGGTTAGGGAGATGGGAAAATGCAGAAGAGCAAAGCAAGAACAAAGGAAGGAGCCTCGGAAAGTGACAGATACGGTATAAATTATTTAATTTTTAAATTATTTAAGATAAGATCAAAGTCATAAATCAAGTTTGCATAAAAAATGGGGTGGGAATGTTAGCCACGGTGTTCTGGCCAAAGTCCAGCCATGGGACTGATTGCATCCTGCAGCAGGGGATAGGCATAGAGTGAGTGTGTAAAAACAGTCAGGCTGGGACAGAGACAACACAGGCAATGCTGACATTTGTTCTCTGGCCTGGAACAAGTCCTTTCTCAGTAAATCCCAGCTCTCCTCACTCTGAAAAAGTACAAATGGCTACTGCTCCTGAACTGCAGACAATAACTGCAACAAATCTGGGAACGTCCAGTGCAGCAGAGCTCTCAGACATCATCTTAAGTGGTCTCCTTGGGAAGTTAGGGAAGCAGTGACTACCATGCCGACCACAGAACCCCGGATGCCCCCTTCTGCCTCCCTGTCCAGCACCAGTGGAGATGAAAGGATATTTCTGCTAAATGATCTGAGGTAGTGCTGACAGGAAGAATCGCTTTTTCCAATGTTTCTTCAATTTGTGCTGTGAAATTATTTTGGAGAGATACTTAAAAAAAAAATCAGCTAGCCCTATGAAATCAGGAAAAAATTACTGACTATAGGCTACCTTCCAGATATAACAGCTATTACATTTAAATTACCAAAGTGGGACAGTATATTTGGTAAATACTACCTGTTATGCAAATTATTTGTGCTGATCTGTTCCAGAAGAGGAAGCTATTTTGAGGCCATAATACTTTGTAGCATGGCTAATACCATATTTCTGACCACCAGTTCCCTGGTAATTCAGAAATAATGAACACTCAGATTTGGGCTCTACGTACAGAATTTTTTTAGGTCTTTTGGGGGATTTTTCACAGTTCTCAGGATGTTAGGAGCCCAAGCTATTCTGTGTCAGACTTTGGAAAGACACTAAGACATGTTAATCTAGTTGTTGCATATTTGTTTAAGTTTTTTAAAAATCTTAATTATATTTCAATTTTATTTTCAAAGCAGAAATTTCTATTTCCAAGAAAACATAAGAAGTATGAAGGAAAATTCTGATTTTTCTATCAATTATCTTCTGTTTGTTTCAAGTCTTGGAAAGTATTTTTAGTTTTAACTCGCAATGGCCAGTTAGGGATAGCAGACATGAATTTGTCAAGTACATGATTTTACCAAATATGAGTCGTATTACTGCTTGATTGATTACTTTACTTACCTCTTTCTATCACCATGAGGATTCATTAGCTACGTCTTTGTATAAATCATTAGGGGTGGAAAGTGTGGGATGCTGTTATTACTTTTATTATTAGTAGTACTGAGTGACGAATACGAAAAGTCAAACAAAATATCATGTGGTTCAGAGACAAAGATAGAAAATCACACTGGAAAAAAAGGAGAAGGTCATCACATCATTCAGAGTAAGACTGAAGGGCAATGATCACGCTGTCTCAGAAAGAGCTCATCAGAAATAATCCCCCTTTCTCCTCTTCCCCTTCTTCAGTTTCACACAAATTTCTTTTGGGGAATGGGGAAGGCAGGCTGTGCATGCTTGTCCTATTTCTAGCAGGATTTTTTTTCTCTGAGAAAGTTCCTTCATCTCTCCATACAATTGTTCCTCCTGCAAGAAAAGGACAATATTTCCTGCCCTTGAGTACCATTGCAACTTGAAGTGAGAAAAAGGTGTGTGAGACGAATCCTTACATGTGTCTCTATCCATCAGCCAACACTGCCACCCCTTCCCAGGCTTTGGATGGCTTTTCTGGTGCCTCTCCACCTGCTTCAAGGATCGGGATGGTGACTGCAGGCTCTTATCTCTTGGGGTGCTGTCCAAGGGCAGGAACCAATCTGGTAGCATCTCCTGGTCTCCTCAGAAGATAAATATTTGAGCAACAGGAAAGATAGCAGGAAAGAAGGAATGAATCTTTAAAATGGATGGGAAAAAGCTCTAAATGCTGAGGCAAAGGTCATGCCAAGGAAGTAAGAGAAGCAAAAGGAAATATGTCCTTTCAGCTAAGGGAGGGAAAAGCTCCTCTCCGTCCCCTTGGATCAGTCTGAGATAATAAGGCTGCTGCCTTCCTGATTAGTGCTCTGTAGCCCCAGCCCAGACAGGGAAAATCTGCATTTCAAATGGCATATTTTAAAGTACACAATACCCAGGGGCCCTGCTGCTATTGATTTGCCTCTGGTGGGGTCACTGCCTCACTTTCTACAGCTTTATTAACTGGGACCATACACTGGGTCTCTTTCAAAGTGAAAGGAGAGTGGATGGGACATTTGTCTTCAGGGGGAGCTGGGGAAGGAGTGGGGTGACTTTCATTGGGAATGCCTTGGAGGTTTTAGAAGGAAGACTGGTGACCCTTACAGGACTTGTTCTGTAAATTTCCCTAGAGCTGCCCTGGGAGGAAGGAGGTAGGTCTGATGCTGTCAGCTTCTTTCAAGGTGACTGAGATCCTGTCCTCCCACCCTCGTGGTGCTGTTGCACTCAGCCAAGCTCTGACCATGAGCCACTGGGCTGGGTATGAGCCCCCTCTTCTTCCCCCTTAGACTTCATCCCTGAGCAACTCCAACCATAGTGGGAAGGGCATGAATGGGATCTGTGACCTCAGAAGTGTGGCAGGAGGGTTGTCAAGGGTTGAAATGTCCAGACATTCCTGGGACATGGTTGACATCACCTCTCCAGCCAAGGAAGCAAAGCCAATAGCTGGGGTACACAGCTGTGTTCAGGCGTAAAATGCTCTACTCCTTCCAGCTCCAGGCAATCCCACTTATTACCCTGTGGACTAGCTCTGAAGGCTGCAGAGAAGTCAGTGTCCTCTGGGTCATGGTGTGAAGGGCTCATTTCAACTCTCAAGGTCTCTAGGACATCTTGGAGAGTACATCCACAGAGCACTGAGATAAAAGAAACTGGGTGTCTGTTCTCTGCCTGTTGCAGCAGAAATACCTGATCTAGTTTCCCAAATCACAGGTTAGGACCTTATTTTTACTGCACTGACTTTTTAACCTCTTTGCTCCTCAAGATCTTAGTTCAGTCTCTACGGGAGTATGGCCAGTTTTAAAAGACTGTTCCACTGAAACATGCAGACCCTGCACCTTCAGCACAGATCAGTAGATCACGATCATCTAGTTCTTCTCACAAGGAGACAGAAAACACCTTCTTCTTTCTGAAGACCTGTAACAGAAGGGCATGAATGGCATTACACTGCTAAAAGGAATATGCATGCAGCTAAGGCATATTCTGCAATCATGCACCTTCCAGTGCAAATTTATAATCCCTCCAAAGGCACTGGAAGTGACACACTGAGGTTGCCTGATTTCCAAACCAGGAGGAACACCTGCCACTGCTAACTCTGAACAGCTCAGAGACATCCATAAACAGGAGAAGTTGCATAAGCCATAATTAATGTCCCAACTGACTGTCCAGCTCTGCTGAGTGAAAGTGGAGGTTGTCTTTGGAGCAGTACAATCATTTGCACCACTATTGACAATGCAGCAACTTTTTGGATAGAGCCCTGTTTCTGAGAAGCAGAAACACAGGGGAAACACGAAAAATAAGATAAACACCTTTCTTTTAAATGGATGTGAAGCAGGATCCAAAAATATCTGCTGTGGGCCAGGTAAGGGGAGGGAAATATTTCCTCTGACTATTGGTAGGTGCAGCTGAACCAATCACCTGAGGGTGCACATAGAGACAATAAGGAGAAACAGAGCTGCAATTTGTCTGCCCAGAGGCATTTGGGTACAGAAAGATGAATCTTGACCTAGATTTCTCTGCCTGTTATCACATCAGCCATAATAAGTGATCAGCTCTCAGGAAACCCCATCTGTATTTATTTCACTGAACGTGACAATGGAACTGCCAAAAATATAGTCCCCTGCCTGCCCTGGCAGGTGTCTGTCTCCAGTACCAGGTTGATATCTGCCAACAGGACTGACCATGGCACACACATGAACAGCCATACATCACTCTCTGTTTTGAGGTGGGTTTATGCATGCAGGTCTGATCATCTTTGGAGAAGCACTGGGAAAAGTCATCAAGGGCCAGACTGGAACTGTCCCCAGCCCTTGAAACTGCACCAAACATGTCAGAGAGATGTTTCTTTGGTTTCCAGGGATTCTATGGTCATATATCTTGGCCATCATTTCTACAACAAGCCAGTTACATCCTCATCTGTCCCCGTGTTGCCTAGAATCAAAAGACAAAAACTTTTCCAAACAACGTTGAAGTGGCAAGATAAAAAGCAATTCTTAAATGAAAGCTTTCAGGTGCACAAATACTGCTGAGCACTCATGTGATACAGGATTTCTACAATTTTTATAAGGTTAATTAATTAGTGTATCTAGCAGGTATATCTAATAGGAGACCAGTTGCCCCAGCTACCCACCCTTGGGTCAGCCCCTTGGAGTTGATCCAGGGGCTTCTTTGCCCTGTTTCTTGTTATGTCTCTTAAGTTCTCATGCAAAACAGAGTGTCCTTGTTAGAAATTCTTTTCTTGAGAGTAAGACTAAACAGAATGTGACATAGCTACTGTTCTAAAGAGTGAAAAAGTTTAAGGAGGTGCTAGAGGCTATAAAACTATGTACTAAAAATCTACAAAGCTGCAAATATAAGAAAAATCTATTATAAAAAAAATTCTTTAGGCATCACCCAGGTAAAAACACCCAGAACAGAAAATGAAATGTGAGTCAGCACACCTAATGTTGGAGTCAATACAGTGTTAAAGATGGACGCATTCCCCTTCCTCCTTCACTTCCTTGGCATACTTTCTAATATAACCTGCTCAGTACCTCCTCTGGAGAATAAACTCAAATGATGCCTAGGATCAAATGTACTCCCTAAAGGAGAATCTACATAGAATATAACAGAAAAGATTGTCTAATCACTCCATCAGTAATTGCAAAGAGCAAAATATCACTAATTGAAATGTAAAAGTACCTTGTGCATGGTATAATAAAAAAGGGTAATTAGCAATCAAAGGGAAAGCCACCATTTTGTCACCAATCTGCATTAGTCTTCAAAAAACAATAGTACTCAAATCCAGTACAACACATTTCACCTGTAGATCTGATGATGTGTGGAGTGAGATATCCTGTGTTACATTTTATAGTTGGAGAAATCAGGGCAAGTTTACATAACTTGTGCATGGTTATTCAGCAGGTCATTGTCAGAACACCCTTTACTTTGGACAGTTTATGGATGGTGACAGGGAAGGTTTCAGCATTTGAATGGGTACAGTGATTTCAAGCATTTGTTTCAGTGTGTATGTGTATGAACAGCTAATTTAGCTGATTATTTCAATATTAAAGTGAACAGAAGGGAACAGTCTGTTCCTTGCCATGACTTCTGAGGTCTGTTTAATTCTGAGAAGCATGTGCTTAAAGAACAGCATCAGAGGGTGATTTCCTGATGGGAGAGAGAGTGAAATCACAGAGAGAAGCAAAACAGTGGTACTCCAATTCTGGAGACAGCACAGACATGACTCACTTCTACAATCACCACAGAATAAAACCATTTCTCTTCTCCGCTATTATCATCAAGTCACAGATTACCAGAGGCTGGGGAATGTACAGAGTGAGGTTTCACTTTCTGCACATCTTCTTTCCCCCACACTTTCTCTAAGCATCCAGCGCTGGTCACTGCTGATGGTTGGATACTCAAACATACCCACCCTGTCTGGCTCTTTGTACAGCTCCAGAGAAGGAGACAAGAGGCAGCTTCATCCAAAATATCTTATCCTTCACACCAGGACCATTTTAAAATCTCCCTGCAGCCATACTGTACATGAACTGCACCAGCTGCGTGCTAGGTTCTGAGTGTAACGTAATGATAACAAAGTCTAGTTTTAATGAAAGAAGCATTTCCAGGATTCATAACCATTCACCAGCCTTCTCCTCCAAAATTTTTTTAGCCCTAAATGCCTGAAAATGTAGCCTGGATTCCTTATTTCTGACTTTCATAGGTGCCCTGAAAGAAGCAGCATTTTGACCACTTTCTAGAAAAAAATTGAGAAAGTCAACACAGATCAAAACCACAGGGAAGGGGTTTTCCCATTAGACAATATTAATCTTGCTAAAGCAGGGGAGCTCCCTTCTCTTGTACAGCACTTACAGGGGTCTTTGCTTGGTGGTGTTGGAAATAAGTGCTATAATGAGGTTAGAAGTTTTGATCGTGGTTTTGCTCACTACCCAGCAGAAGCCTCCTAGCAGCACAAGAAAAAGTGATTTTTGTCACTGACGGATGGAAAAAATTCAGGCTATCCCTAGAGAAGTAGTCAAACTTCCTGCTTTGGAGAAGGAATCCCCTTTTCCTACACACACTGCTCTCCCATCTGTAACCCCCAGGCTTTTCCAGAATTCTGATATAAGCAGTGTAAACCACGAAACCACTCTGCTCAGGTTTATCGTGTTTTGTCTGTATAAAGCCTTTTCTCTGCCTTTCTGACCAGAGAAGTACCAAGGAGCTGGTGGGCTGATTCCAGGTCACAGGAGACCTCCACACTAGGGAACACGTGGTGGGGTGGGGACCATAAACACCCCAAGTTGCAAAGATGCCCTTTGCCTCCAGCGCCTGTAGCGAGAAGAATGGCCAAGCCTGGGGGGTACCACAGGCGTGGTGTGCTGACACCCCAAAACATTGGGATGCATCCCACCCTCACCAGATGCCCCTCCTGGTGCCGGTGCCACAGGCCGCCCTGCCAGTGACCGCGTGATATTTTTTCCCTGCTCTCTTTGTTCCAGCTGATGCAGCAGCAAGCGGCGATCATGGCGTCGGTGGCGCAGGGCGGATACCTGAACCCCATGGCAGCCTTTGCCGCGGCCCAGATGCAGCAGATGGCGGCTCTGAACATGAACGGCCTGGCAGCCGCCCCCATGACACCAACCTCAGGTAAGGGGACAGCGGGCTGGAGAGGGCAAAGGGCACGGAGGTCTGGCCACATCCCACAGGGCGCCCGGCAGGACTAGTTAGCTCTCCATAGCCAGGTGAGGATCAGTCTGTCCTCCCAGGTGGCACCAGGGGAGGTTTGGATTGGATATTAGAAAAAGTTTCTTTCCTGAAAGTGGTGTAATATTGTAACAGAGTGCCCAGGGCAGTGGAGGAGTGTCCATCCCTGGAGTTATTTAAAAGGCGTGTAGGTGTGGGACTTAGGAACATGGCTTTAGTGGTGGGCTTGGCAGTGGTGGGTTAACGGTTGGACTCGATGATTTTAGAGGTCTTTTAGAACCTTAACTATGCTGTGATTCTGTGACACTTCCTTCTCAATCTAATCCCATACACAACTTCTCTTTAGCTCTGAGAACCCTCCAAACGTCACAAAACATCCCATGATGACCTACACTGGTTTATTGGTGCATATATGTATCCAAGGGGTCAGTACTGGTGCAGTCACAACCAGGCTGGCCCAAAGATAAACAAAACAGGGTTTCTGGTGAGATGCAATATCGTTAACAAGATGAATTTTGCCTTTGGGACACATAAGCCTTTCCCCCTGTTGTGAAATAGGACAGAAGGTACTCAAGGAAGACATCTGGTGCTGCCTGGAATGAGGGTGGTTGGTGAGGAGGTGTCTGGCTGCTGGAACAGAGACAGGTAGCTAGTGAAGGGCTTCCAGGATCTGGTTAGGCTGTAAGAAGCCCATTCTAGGAGCTGCAGTATGTGGTTCAGCAGGCAGAGAAATAAGCTGAGACAGAAACAGGACTGTCTTTCTTGGGGCTTGAAGCACAAGATTACCATTTGGTCAGGAACAGGTCAAGGAATCACCAGCTCTGGTAGTCCTGGACTGACATATGGCCTAACAGCAGGGAAGTAGGGAAGCAGGAAAAGTGGGGCCAAACCTTTAAAGAAGTGAGGATTTGGAAAGCTTTGCAATATACTAGAGTCTGGTAGGGATGAAGAGGACTCACAGGTACATCTTGAAAGGACCATTTGTAATAGAATATCATGAGGGACTGGAGGGAGAAGGGAGAGTAAGAAAGACAGATCTTGTTCCACTAGACTTTATGGAGACCCAAGGAAAAGCACTTGACTCAAAAATCTTATACTGCACATTTCAAAATGTATGTTTACACAATGATAAATGTATAAACAAAAAGTCGATGGAGCTACTGCAAATCCAAATAAAAAAGTGGCTTAATTATATGTGCACCCTTTAAACCCGCTGCTGGCAAGATTATCATATTTGCATTAGCTAGATTTGTTTTGTGTTGGTGGGAGCAGAGAGAACATCAAACAAAGACTGCCTGGAATTCAAATATTGTCAGGGCTTGGAAAGCTGAATCCAGGCAGTGGTTTGCGATGGACCCACCGCAAAAGAGCACAAGCTCTTACACATAAATATATTCTTGAAAATGATAGGTTCTGTGTCATGGGCATGAAAACACCTGTACAACGGCCAGATTCTGTGCCTACCATGATATCCAGCCATGAAAAATATCCAGCACTTTTTTGGTGTAAACTTTTCCTCTTTCAGAGTCATAAAATCATGAAACAATTTAGGTTGTAAAAGACCTTTAAGATCATCGAGTCTAACCATTAACAGCACTGCCAAGCCCACCACTAAACTATATCCTTCAACAGCACATCCATGTGCCTTTAAAATACCTTCAGGGATGACAACTCCACCACTTCCCTGAGCAGCCTATTCCAGTGTTTGACAGGATGAGGGAACTGTTAAACTCTCACTGTCAGAATACAGGAGAGGAAACTCATGTTTTTTACATGCTTTCTGGATCACCCATGACTGGTCATTATTGAAAATAAGATGCTGGTTTAGATGATCCCTTGATGTCTTCCACGGCAGCCAATTTTGCGCTCTCCTAATGACATATTTTCAATCACAGAGCCTATTCACTTCAGCGTTATTGCAGATTTACCTTGAATGAGTAGCTTCCTTCATGAAAAACCTCTGTGGTGGGTTGTGGAAATGTCCATTGACAATTATTCCTTAGGAGAAATGTTTAGACTTTGAAATTAGTCCTTGTATTACTACAACACTCACAAAGCATGTGATAAGATGCACAGAAAATGTTTCACATAATGTCTGAGCAAGCAAGCCTACAACACTAGCAGCAATTTCTGAGTAGCCAGGAGATATCTGAAGCCTAACATTAATTCTCCTGCTGGCTTTTGTTAGCATTCAAAAAGCCAATGGAAAATGATCATTCTGCTTCATAGCAGGATTTCTAGTCATTGAAGTATATCTTTGTTCTGCCTTGGAAGGAAAATGAAATATTTCAAAGTTCTCAGGGAAAAAAAAACAGGCACTAGAAAAAGTGTTTGGAGCATTGGAAAAAAAATAAAAAGGAAGCGTTTTGATCTTTTCGAAGCAAAAGAAAAATTGTGCTAGAAAAAAAGATTCTGGTAACGCAGAAGTCCTAGAGCCTTTGGAGCTATTGGCTGAGCACAGTGCCTCCATGCTTCAGGTATCTTCAGGCCTCCTAATCCAGCTGGTTTCCTGTGCATCCCGCCTCTAGGAGAGTGGATTCCTGGGAATATGACCATAAGTTCACTCGTTCCCCATGGGAACTAGGAGCTCAGAGTTTTGGATCCAGGCAAATCTAACAGATGAGAGACAGTATCCATCTCACCTGGCTTTAACCATACAAAACTTAGACATCTCATTTGAACTGTAGTCAGTGGAGTGCAATAAGCACTCCTTGTGGGTAATTCAGACCAAGAAACCTTTAATGCTGTTTGCTGTCATTTTAGCAGTCTTCCATCAAGAGTCGGGTTTATCTCACACAACAGTCCTTAATTGTGAGGCAATTAATTTGGCATTTCTGAGAGTTTGGTTCAGGTTTTACATTTCTCCTTTCTTGTTTTACATTTGCTGCTACAATCTGGGTGAAAAGTGGGTCTGGCAGTGGGTCTGCTATCGTGTTACCTGCAGAGAGGGGCTGGAAATGAAATTTTATTTAGGCTTCCTTCCTCCTTCATCCTCTCCCTCCCTCCCTCCTGCTCTCTCTCCATGTTGTAAATCTGCACCTGGTGTAGCTACAACAAGAGATCTCAAACGAGGGATGAAATCCACAACTGGCATGCACCACCACCATTTGTTTTCCACAGTGGCATTATGCCAGTTTTACTCCAGCTACAGATCTGACCTCTCCAGGGGGGTTCTTTATAAGAAGAAAATTAAAGAATTCCAATAAATATGCCTAAACTTCCTTAGACTTGCACAAAATAGCAAGCACAAATCCCTTGCTGTAATTTTAGAAAAAAAAATATTTACATTTTCTATGCAAATAAAGGAGAGATCCAGAAAAGCAACTGAAAGTTTAAGTAGCCTTTGTGATTTGCAAGCTGATGGCATATGCTAAGAGCATTGCCTTTGGACTTCAGTTGCCACTGCTGGCTCCCTGTACCTCCACAGAGGACATTTTTAAAGGCCAACACCATTTAAATAAGAAAAGGGGAAGCAGCAGCTTGTCTGCTCAGGGTATAAGAAATGAGCTGAAATACTGCCTTTTTTTTTTTTTTGGGCTACTCAAATCTGATCATATTAAAACATCTCATGTATCCATAGCGTCTTTCTTAAAGCACCAACACAGATTTAAGCAGTTGTTAAAAAGTGTTATTGGACTAACCCATCATGGAATGCTGCTGTGGTGAAGAAAGTATCTTCAATTGGTGTAAAAGAGAGGTTGCTGCAAAAATGGTGCTTTCAATCAGTAGTGTACCTTGACACAGAAAGATAATGTTGAAGATAAGATAGTTTAACTTCCCACGCACACCTAGCAAGAGAAAAATATGATTTCAGGCTCATTGAAAACTCATTTTTGGTTCCTAAAATCATCCTGAACATGTTGCAAGAAGAACAGAAAGTCCAGCCATTTTACACATACATAGGAGGAGACAGTGAGGTAGCAGAGGGATTTAATTCTCTCCCCAGAAATTTAAGAATTCTCTACCAGTGGGTGACAAGATCCCACTCAGAACATAAAGACTAATTTGTTCTTCTGAAATAGCAGCATTACAGTCCCCCACAGGATGCATCTGGGAAGAAGGAAAGAAGTATGATTCCATGGAAGGAACAAATCTGGTCCAAATTTTGTCCCCATTCATTGGGAGATATCTGTTAAAACTGTATGAAGTCAAGTTTGGGCCAAAACAGTGACATTAAAAAAATGTATCACTGGCTACCTTTAGGCTACAAATAAACTTGACAAGTCTTTTAAGGATCCCTAGTGCTGGGAAAGTTCAGAATAAGTTTGCACATGAAAGGTGTATTCATGAGAGAGTGCAGTCCTGGAAATCAGTACACCCACAGAGATCCAAAGGGAATCTTGTAGAAACTGCTGTAAAAGCTGGGGCTGACAGTTTTTGGAGGTTTTTCAAGCTTTTCTTGAGTGCTTTCTGAACAGAGGAGCAGTGGCAAGCAGCCCCTTTATTTGCTTAACAGCTTGGGAGTTCTTTCATGTCTTGTTTTTTTTGCGGGTGGTGGTCACAGCTGTTGTGTTGGCAGTTTTCTCCACGAAGTTGTTTGCAGTACTCACCAGCTCTGCCCTTGTGTCCTCCCCATTTGCAGGTGGAAGCACGCCTCCTGGCATAACTGCACCAGCTGTGCCTAGCATCCCATCTCCAATTGGGGTGAATGGTTTCACTGGCCTCCCGCCGCAGGCTAATGGGCAGCCAGCCGCTGAAGCCGTCTTTGCTAATGGCATTCACCCTTATCCAGGTAAGCCAGACCAATCCTGTGCCCACAGCCTGCTCCCTGACTCCTAGGAATACTGTCCACAACCACAGGCTTTGCCCAACAAGAACCTGTGGCATAGGTTCAGCAGCGTTATACCCCACACCACCAGGGCTCATGGTAGCATTGGTGTATTGTGTCTTACGCAGCTACAGCGTTAAACAGTTCAATCTGGATGATAAACATCAAGGGCATGTTGGAGGTGGAAAAACTGTGTACTGAATATTTGAGTGCTCATCTGCTGGATAGCATGTCTGGTGAATACAGTCAGGACAACCAGCATGTTTTGCTTCAGCTGAAAATGGACCTGATTCCTGAGCAGTTCATGCTGGCAGATCCCCTCACAGTACTCCCAAGGGTCTTGCTTCTGGTTAGCCTTGAAGGAGCTGTGCTAAGCCTGTTTGCACCCAGCATTGGTATCTCCTGCTGGAATTCCCCTGCAGCCAGATGGAGGATGATCCAAAGGGTCTACATGTCTGCTGACCCAAACGGCTTCCTGTGTGCAGGGAGCAGGTGTTGATCTCCAAAATGCTCACTGCACACAAATCCTGCTGCCTTACAGGCCTGGAGAGTGAAGCTGCATCAATACAGCCTCTGAATGGGCTCAGGGTCACCCTTTGGTGGCACACTGCAGGAGAACTGCTGCTGGGATTCACACTGTGCCCAGCTTGAAGATGCCAGCACTAAAGTGATTTTGCAAGTCTGGCAGTCAGAGGTGAATGAGGAAGGTTAAAGGATACATACCTGCCCCTGTACCTGTATTTACAAATATACATACAGTCTAAAGCTGTAATTACCAAGAACTCAGGAGTTTACCATTCCTTAATGCGCACCTAGATTTTTTCAGGGTCCTCAAGTTTTGCGATAGCTCTCTCCTCCAATACACTTCCTCTAGAAAGACATTTTTTACCATTGCTGTATACATACTAATGGTAACAATCATAGCAATAAAAATTTAAGTAAATGTTACTAATTGATCCTAATCACCAGCTGGCAAAGGAGTATTTTACCCTGGGGAACTGATAGATTGATCTAGTCTGCTAGGAAATCAAATACTGAGTTAGATGCTCCAGCCAAAAAGCCCAAAAATACTCTGAGAAAAATAATTTTTTAAGTCTTAGCCAGCCCTGAAAACCCAGAAGATTCATCATCATAGGGGACTTTATGAGCTACATGGAAAAATATCACATAACATAGAAATACCAGAATCTTTCCTGGGTATTGACAACAAACACTTTGCAAACATGTAGTTTGAGTTCAACTCTAAGCAGAATTAAAATCAAGTGACTTGCTGTACTCAAACTTAGGCATGTGTATAAGTGTTTTAGCAGCTGAAGGGCTGGGGAGCTTTTGGAGTCTTATGAAAGCATCAGAAGATTGCAGGGAGCCCTTAGTATACTCAGTGAGCTCAACCACAGCACTGAGAAAGCACTCTGTGTTTAAGGTTATATAAACATGGCCATCTGCTCTTCTGTCCATTTATTTCAGAATCTACCTGTTTGCCAGTCAATCATCTCTCTGCTTATTCATCCATTTCTATGCACGCCTGTTCCTTTTTTCTGGTTTATTTAGATCCTTTTAGTGAATTCTGATGATCCATTACTGTGGGTATCAGAGAAAAGATGTTCTTTCTAGGTGAATCTTAATGGCTTGAGCTTTTGTTACTATCCCCAACTATCCCCATAATCAAAGAAGCCTTTCAGTTAGGTATTTCATCCATGGTTTTATAAAAGTCAATGGCCTTAATCTGAGTTTCGGAGAGACTTGCTCAAGCAGCAATTCGCAGTAAGTCCCTGCACAAACACCAACAGGCTGACACGCTGAAAGGTGACAGTCATCCTTGCCCCTCTTTGCTGCGGGCAGAGAGACTCCCTTCTGCCAGTAAAGCTGACATCCAAACAGTCTGAGCTGTGAAAAGTTTGGCTTCATGTTGGGGTAACTTCAGCAATGTATTTGTCTTTCTCATTGCTCAGCTTCCCTATAATGTAGTGACACCTTAAGTTATGGCAGAGGTGTAAAGGGAATGGTGGCAGGTCAAACCCTCACCTCTCACTATGCTTTTGTCTGTCCCTGAAATACTGAAAGCAAGTCCACGTAGCTTACATCATGTGTTTGCTCCATCTAATTGTGTTCCTTCTCATGAGCATTTATGCACTGTCCAAACCTCTCCTGCTTGCCACAGGCTTTATTCAGTCCTGGAGCTTAGCAGCATAAAAAATAAAAGGATTAGACATTTATACGGATAATGAGAACATCCACAGCCATATTAGACTGGATAAAAATGTAGATAGGACAAAAAACTTCGTGCTTTATGATGTAAGCCTGCCACTAATTGCTTGGGGTTAGAAAGAAATTTTCATCGCTGGGCAGCTTTTTCCATCATTATGGGATTTTTCTCACTCTTCTCTATTGCATCTCTTACTGCCCTGTGGTTCTGCATGGCTCTGTCTCTAAGTGCAAGGGTAGAAATAAAATATTATATCTTAGCGTGCAATTGCACTCATACTATAGAGAAGGGAAATCATGACAGTCTGCATCCAAAGTCAGCATCTTCCAAACAACTTTCTTTTATGATGTATCTCTCATTCTGAAAGTGGCTAAGACTGCTGCAGTATTATGTACATAGTCATAGTCTTGCTGTGATTATGACTTGCCATATATTGTTTAAATCCTGAATATTGCTCTCAGATACTCTTTCATACACCACAAAAAATCCTCAAATGTGGGTTCACACCATTATGGCCTGTAGCAGAATGTTCTTTGTTGCCTGAAAATAGCAAAACCGGACAATGAACATCTCTACAGGCATGACATCCATATCATTCAGACCCTAATAAATTCCATTAATTGTGCAGTTTGTCTACATGTTCACTTTTCTGACCAGGCATATTATTTTTGATGCTGCATCCAAAGAACTCCAGAATATCACAGTCTTTATAGAAACGGGTCCATATTACATAATTTTATTTAGTCTGTAATTTCACTCTTTTTTTCTTCTGTCTTCCCCTGTGCTCTTTTTTTAAGATTCCCTTTCACTGGAGAAGGGACGTACATGGTATCATTTCAGTCAGACTACCAAACCGTCCATGGATTTGTGGCAAAGGCCAGAGTACTTTGAACATCCCTATTCACCAGGGCTTTGATCACAGCCCGTGTCCCTGCAGGAATTAGCTTTCTCTGTTAATCTGGTCAGGCTGTGGATCCATGCAGTGGCACTAGAAAACCATTCCTTGCAGGCATAACCTTTGCAAGCCAGGGTCTCACCTTCTCCAAGATCAGACAGTACATAATGCCTCAGTGCACTTTTTGCCACAGAGTGAATAACAAGGCAATAAGTATTTCCCCTTCCACTAGTCTAAGCCCCTTTGGAGATTTGACCTTTTTGTGTATTAATTCCTGCCCTTTAATCTTTCAGTTTGCAGAGCTATTGAACGTGGCAATGTGTCACAATATATAGTAGGGACAAAGAGCATAACCTGTTGTGCCATGATCTTGTGAGTCACTTTGCAGCAGCACAAGAGTGTTTGCCATTTCCACATTAGTCATAGTAGCAGGGATTATGCTCTTCTGCCAAAGCTTCTTAGCCACCCAGAGCCCAGAGCCTCTCTTGTAACCCTGTGTGATGTACACTAACAGTAGAGACCATCTGCACTGGATTCTGCTGCGTCTCACATCATCAGAATTCTGCTCTCTGGTAACAGGACCTGCCCTGCTGAATTGCATTGTGAGGGACTAAACAAAATTCTCACTCCAAATATAAAACCTCTTTGGTAAGAAAAGGGGAGGGAGAGATGAGAAAATCATGAGACCAAAGGGCATCAAACAAGAGAGAGAAGGGATTGGCTGTCAGAGAATGAGTGAAACGAGAACTGGAAGAAAGAACAAAGCAGAGCTCCCAGAAAACTGAGGACTGCTCCATAATCTTCCATTCAGTGATGTGCCCAGAAAGAAGTGGAAATACACCACATAGCACCTTACATCCCCCTTATTCCTCCTGGGCCAAAGGATGTCCAGAGCCAGGGATGGGCCAGTGGTATGGCAGCTTTGTGGAGCCTTGGATGGGGAATGCTTTCACAGGTGCTGAGTTCTTCAGCTTCCCGACAAGGGGAAGCAGAGGGTCAGGTGCTGATCTCTCCTCTAGTGACCAGTAACAGAATGTGACAGAATGGCCTGAAGTTTTGTCAGGGGAGGGTTAGGTTGGATATCAGGAAAAAGCTTTTCACCCAGAGGGCAGTTGGGCAGTGGAACAGGTTCCCTAGGAAAATGCACCAAGCCTGACAGGTTCAAGCATTTGGACAATACTCTCAGGCATGTGGTGTGACTCTTGGGGTTCCCCTCTTGCAGGATTTTGATGATCCTTATGGATCCCTTCCTCCTCAGGATATCCTGTGATTCTGATTCAGTGCACTTGGTCTGGAATTAGGTTGCTGAGAAAACAAAAGCTAAGTCCCCTCAGTTCCTTGTAATCCATTAAAAGTGCGTCACCTCATTTACTGTTTTCAGGCACACAGTGGCTCTGTTTCTGACTGCTCACCCCTTCCAGGACTGGCTCTATCTCTCCACTCTGCGGACCCAGCACAAGTTTCTCCACCACCAGTCCCCTTTAGCCCACAGTGGGTACATCTGGGCTAGCAAGGCAGCGACCTCCACTTCATATCCTGTTCAGGGTCTAGCCCTCTCTGGTGAGGACGAGCTGTCAGTACAGACAGGCAGCCAAGCCTTTATGCCCACATTTTTCCAAGTCACCACTGAGACAGGCAGTGAAGGTGTGCTTCACAGGGGAATTCCTGTTTTGTAGCACCTCATGTCTTTGTAACTGAACTAAGACCATCAGTTCATTTTCCTTGGCTCAACAAAGAGGTATCAGGCAGTCACCAATTTAACCCACCGCCAGCAGAGACAGCATTCAGACTCCACCTGTAATTATTATCATAACCCAAGTTAATTTTGCAGTGGAGGAGTTGCTAGCATGCTGCCATGACAGCCTTGTCCATCAGCTTGTCAATTAGCAGCACTGCTGATGGACAGGCTGCTGCTCCAGACCAGTGGGTCCAGTGTCAGTCCTGATCATGGCAGGCACCATCCAGTGGCACTGGGCAGGAGCAGGGCTTCTGCACTAGTGCAGGGAGAGGAAAAGACTGGCTTCCCACACCCCAGTGATACTTCAGGCCTGAAAGGTGTCAGACAAGAAGAGTTTAGAGGGGCGGTGAATCAGGAGAACAGAAAAAGAGTGACCTGCCTGCACCTCTAGAAGGTCCAGGATGAAAACCAAACCCCACATTTGGTCCAGACATACACTATGGCCTAGAAATGTGCCTGGCTCAGCTGCCCTGAGGCTAAATTCCTCACTGCTGGAAATCTCTGGCTCTGTACTGTTGGTCCACCCTAAATCTCTGGGTGAGAGCTTTCCTGTTCATATTTTGTATCAGCAGTTCCAAAACTGCAACAGTGAGCACCTGAGACACATCATTATGACTAGGAAGCATTTATTTGACCCATTTGTAACAATCTGCCATGTGCCATAAACTTCGCTTTGCTGGTAAAATAAACAAATGGAGGAATGCACTCATAAAAAGTTGGCAGCAAGTTGCCATCTTCAATTGTAGTCTAAGCCACGTTAATGACGCCATGTGCTCCCAGAGACCATGCTGCAGCTGTAATGAATGAGGTTGTTTAAGGCAGTTGCGTGAGACTTTCCAGAGCAAAAGGGTTTTCTCCTCTGATCTGGAAGAAGGTGTAAACACAAATCAGGCTCTGTGCTGATGTTTTCAGTAGCATCCATGTGAGTTAAGACCTTGAGCTTTATTTTTAGAGATGACTTAAACTAAGCTCCCCCAAAATATGGATTTAGAGTGCCTTAAGAGCTTTTAAAACCTGACCCTGACTTATGTGATTATGGCCTACGGCAAAGAGAGGGAAGTCTGGTCCTGACCTTGCTGTTGAATGTTCGTCACCTTGACTAGCCACGTCCACCTGTCTGCATTTCTGAGTTGTCTGTGTCTTTCTTGCTTTGTTGCTTGGAAGCTCTTCATTGACAGACATGTCTCCTATCATGTTTTTGCTCAGCGTCCATCTCAGAAGGAACCTGATAAGGCATGAGGCTTGGAGGTGGGACTTTTAAGAAAATAATAAAGATAATCCTGGTTTCCATGATTGAACTATATGAATTTTATAGTAGGTCCGTATGCTGTCCCAAACAAGCACCTACAGTAGCTGGGGATGCTACCAAAAGGGCTTTTCCCTACTAACAGGATGAAGCAGAGGGCACAAAAGCCCTGGATTACCTTGCTCTTTTGGTGTGTAGGGGAAGAGACAGAGGGACAGCATGTCTTTAACTGAGTGGTGTCCACCCCTAAATGGCAAAACGAGACTATAAAACACAGGATCAGCCTCTGTTTTCTGCCAGATCAGCACATTCTTTCTGTTATTGCAGTTATTGTTGTGTCTGAATACCTAATTAATTACAACAGTAAGCGCTGGCTTCTTTAATCACAGCATCAGCTGTCCTAATCAATCTTAATAATATGGAATCTGTACTATGGCACCCATGAATTTTAATCTACATAAATTTCTTAAGACCTCTCGCAAGCTTGTTGTATGAAATGATATAATTATGGATATAGATTAGGGCTGTAGAGAGTGATTTAAATTGGATTTAAGGAGAAGGTGAATAGAGCCCTCCCACTCAGTTATTTATTTATTTTAATCCTGGCCTTCACATAGATTTTTTTTTTCCTATCATTATGTTATTCCCCCCACACTGACTGAATGGCGCTGCCTCTCTTTGACTGCCCTCCTCCCTCATCCACCTTCCCAAGGGTGATAGTGGCCAAGCTGCAGCTCCTGGGAGAGCTGTGGAATATCTCCAGGACAGCGAGAGGAATGGATAGATGGGGCAGAGCACAGAGCTGAGGACCCAGCTTATAACATGCTGTTTCAGACCTATACAGGAAGCATCTCTGCAAAATAGAGTGAAATAGATGGAATTGAGCGCGTTAGTCACAAAATGCACAGATAATCAGAAGCAAGGAGTGGAGAGAATATCACATGGGAGTAAGATGACTCCTTCCACCAAAGTGAAATCACAAGGCACCTTAGGGGCCGAAAATGTGCCAGGCTCTGCTTTTGTCTTTCAGAAGCATTGGACTCCTCTGGTTTCACAGAGCAGACCACTTTGGCTTTCTCCTACCTCAGATGGGACAGGGAGGCTGTTCCAGGGTCCACTGAGGGCATTGGAAGGCCCCTTTTGAGGGCTCAGGCAGTAACTATCATCCTTTTTCCTCACCAGCCCACTTGGTTCAGTGCAGATCCTCCTGATTTACACCCCTGAATACCACAGCAGACTCCAGCCCTCTGTCCCCTACAACCATTTTCACTTGGGGCACCCATATAACAGCTTGTCTTGGGCAGACACTGGAGCAGGGCTACTGACACCTCAGGAAGAATTCTTTATAGAATATCACTTAAACCAATTTTATTTATTTTTAACAACGTGCTTCATTCTGCCACCTCCATCCATTCATTCTCTGACAGAAGCTAAATGTCAGGCCCAACACTAACTGAAAGCCCCTTTAAAAAGTTGGATTTCAATCTAGAGATATATCAGGAGTAAGAAAGTTTCCTGGTGTTAATTTTAAAGCACTGGTATTTCATGCTGACTTGGGAAATCATCCTCGCTTTTTGGCATCAGGCAGAGCATTTGGAAAGTGACATTAACGGATCTACTTTCTTTGAAGGACTTGGGAGTCATTTCTTGACTTCTGCCTAATGAATAAATGCTGCCTTCGTTAAATTTATATTTATGGCCATATAGTAGGTCATTGGCTTGTTTTATGTCTCCAGGTTTATGGAAGGTTATCTGCCATGGTCACCTTGTGGCATCTTGGCCAGGATTGTCTTCCAAAGAGACAATTGTATTTGAGCAGAATTTTTCCCGTGGAGATATGGAAATGATCAAATTAATATAGAGGAGATGTCCAGGGATAAGGCTCTTGCCCTGAGCTGCCAAATGAAGTTACTATTAGCATCTGTTTTCACAGTACGCCTTTAGTTTGCCCTGGCAAGGCCAGATCCTCAGCTCCTGGAAAGCAGCGAGGCCACAGGGACTTCAGTGGGGCTGACGTGATTGATAGTTGTCCTCTGGCCTCTCAGGAGCCTCTTTGCTTTTTTTTTTCCCTTCACCAGCTGATCCTCAGCATTTACATTACACCACCTTTAATCTTGGAAACGTCTGTATGTTGGACATGACACCTCCATGGGTCTGGTCACAAGGAAAGCTGTTTCAGATGTTCTCCCTAGGCACAGTTGCGCAGAGCCAGCACATCCAAGGTCTTTGGATGATGTTACGACTTCGAGACATGCTGGTTCTGGTCCAAAAGCCGCTTTAATGTGCTCTATGATATCCATGTCTCTCATCTATAGCTCTTACCAGCCCTTATACACCTATTTGACTTGTGTGCCACTGTGGGCTTGCACCCTGGCACAGAGAGCACACAGAGGAGCTGAGGTCTTTTCCCAGCCCTGTATGTTTGTGTCCAACTAATATTTTAAGTATCAAAGAAGACTGGCAAGCTGGATGGGGAGAAAGGGTGACTGAGGCAGGGTAACTCTCTCACTAATGATCTATGTGAAGGCCACCCTGTGAAGTTATATGTATCTTATGGAGGATTAAAGCAACTTTATCTGATGTTCTCCTTGTGCTGAGACACAGAAATTACTCCTATCTCCCAATCACTTTGAATTTTAGAACATGGTGGGCTACAGCCAAACCTAATCCCTGTGGTAGGTTGAGTCCGAATTGTGAGCTCCTCGTATATCTGAGCCCTTAATGAACTCCTCGTAGGTCATTACTGTGTAAGAGGACTGTCACTTTACAGAACACAGCATGGCCACAACTTCCTCAAATGTCTAATCTGTATCTTGAGATTTCCAGATCAATACCTGCTGTTGGTTTCATCCTTGCTACATTTGGGAGCACAGGCAGTTATGCCCTCCACTAGGTCTGATTCATTTGCAGGGTGAGCAGCAGCATGAAGATGTGCTCATGGCTGCCCGAGATGCCTTGGCTTCCTGCCAGGGTGTCCAGCCAGCCCCGGAGTCTGTGTCCCTGCATCTTCATAGGCCGTGTTGGCCAGCACGGACATGTCCACTGCGCTGAAGTCACATCTTCATTTGCTGAGTATACACAGTCTTCAAGCTAAGGAAGACGAGTTCTTCAGTGAGGAGAGGTCATCACTTTTAAGAGTTGCCAAGTTAAATTCCTGCTGGTTGTGACTCACCACAACTTTTGCTTTTCCCAAATGGCCAATGCAGAGTGTGAGACTACAAGTAAAACAGAGCCCCAAGCCAGGAGTTGCTGCCTCCGCAGAAGTGCTTTGAACTCTGCTTTTCAAGAGTATCCAGGGACGGTTGTGTCAATGTTAGGGCCCTGTGTGTTAGAACAGCTGCTTTGCATATTCTTTTCTCATAAGGAAGCGATTTCCAGGTTGGAGCAAAGCTGACTGAAACCAGGGCAGAGCCTTCCCACTGGCTTGCATGTGCTGTGAACCAAGAGGAAATCCCATGCATGACCTGGGTCACAAGGCAGCCTCGTGAGAAATACTCGGTTAGATAATACCCTTGGTAGCAAGTCATTAACACTTGGGAAAATAATGAACTCTGAAAGCTTTAGTATGGAAGGCAGAAAGGCTGCATTTCATGGCCTGTTATCTCAAACATTTCAAATAAAGTATTTGCCCAGTTCTAACATTTAATCTTCAAGGTGGACCATGATTCTCAGCATAATTTCCTAAGCAGAATGTCTTAGTTGTGATGGTCGAAGTATAGTTCCAAAGGCAGGTGAGATATCCACAGGTGGGATAAGCAGAGCAGCTCTGCAGTGAGCCAGGTGGTCGTGTCCAGGAGATGGACTCGGCTATAGCTGGGAGGTTGGGCAGTTCCCACGTGTGCCCAGATAAGGCAAGGAGTAAAGGAAAGGACCACAGTCAGACAGGTCCTGCTTAGTGACTTCTCCTGTATCAGCAACGTGTCAGCCATTGCTAATTATCAGCAGGTCAGGGGGAGAACAAGCATGCCCGAATCAGCCTCATCTGGGGAGGAATGAAATACTGTAAGTGCATTTCCTGAGCAGCAGAGACAACTGCTTCTGCTGTGCAGTGAAGGAAGGACAGTCGCCAATGGGTCAGTGATGGCAGATCCTCTGCTTCACTGCAGTCTGCAAAACCACAGTTACAAAGATTTGCTTCACTCACAAGTTCCCTCACCTTTCTCAGGAGATATCTTCTACCTGACAGGACTTGAAGGGTCTAAGTTATTATGATCCATTCTCCTAAAGGGGTGAGGGAACTGATGTATTACTCAACTTTTCATAGCTATTCAGTTTTCTTGTGGAACAATATGATCAATACTCTGTTCTTTGAGGAAAACAGTTTTGAGCAGAGGTTTAAAAGGATAGACTTTAGTTGGTTTCTTCTTCAAGAAGAAAGGAGTAAGTAAAAACAATTTTTATATTTTCTGAACATTACCTCCATTATTTTTCTGGAAAAGCTACTCCTTAAAAAATGTAGTGTAGAATCTCTACCCTGCCTTCCACTGACGTCCCACAGGTTTTAATGTATTCTCCTCACACCCTTTTGTAAGAAATGAAAATCCTTACAGTAAGACAGCGTCTTCCCATTTCACATACACACATATTGAGGGGCTTGCCAAAAGTCAGCTAGGAAACCATTCCATTCCAGCCTAAGACTGCAATCCCACTTATTTCTTCCTGTGACTACCCCAGCCTCAAAGTCCACATGATCCAGTAATAGTCGTAATGAACAGGAGCTTCCAAACCTTAGCCAGCTAATTGGGTTTGCCACCTCAAATTTGGTCGTTTCACCATTCCTCCTTGTATTTTGGGAGAAAAGTGCAAGACCTTGCAAGGTTCCGTCATGACCAATGGTGATCTTTAAAGTTAAGTTTCAAGCTGGTATTTCTATTTGTAAGAAAACACTTTATCCGTGTTCCTTGGGTATGTAATACTCACGTATGACAACCTCCCCCACACTTTGCCATACAGTCAGTGTCTTTCCTTGGATAGGTGTATGGCACCAGATTTCCTTCCAAGAGGCCCCCACCTTTGCATCCTCCAAGCCTTGCCTCCAGCCACACCTCTGTGCGGGTAAGAAGGAAAAAAGGTGGGATGGATGTGGGAAAGTGGCAGTTCCCTAAGGGATCATCCTACAAGGAATAGGTTGGAGGGACTGCATAAATGTAGAACTGTGCAGTACCAATAAATACAAATTAAACTCATAACAAGAAGTGAAATATTAGGGCCAAGGTGACATTTGGACTGGAGGTTTAGCCAAGATTTGCTTTAAATTTTTTATTGATGCAGATAAAGAAAGAGCTTATCCAACACGTTTCTCTCTTTTTTTTCTCCCTATCAACCAAAGGAGAAAAAGAAAAAAAAATTTTTAACTAGCTTTGGTTGTATTTGAGCAAGACTTCAAAGTTTCACAAAAATAAACAGTTCTGGTGGGGAGGAATGCACACTTGTAAAGAGAAAAAATACACTTTGAAGCCAGCAAGAGACTGCATGCCTTATGCAGAGATTCACAGCATCCTCCCTGGAGCAGAGAAGTGGTGTCCCCCTCCCCTCCATGCAGCTTCTTCTCTCTCACTGGGGGCTGCCTGGCAGCAACACAGTCCTTCGAAGGGATGTGGGGATGACAGGAGCCATTGCTTTGTTCTCTTCTCCTTCCTCCTGCTATGCCCCTGTTGTTTTCTGCTCTGATTGAAAGTTTCATGTGACTGTAGCTGTCACTGAGATCCGAGTTTGCACAGCACCTAGCACAGTGTTAGTCCTGGCTTAAGATGAGGGTTATTTGGGGTTGATTAGTGCCAAAAATCTGCATGATCAGTGCAGATTCATAATTAAAGCTTGGGAAATGAGGAGAGAGGTTTATTGTCCTCTGCTCCAAGGTCTCACAGGGTGATGGCTGGGGGACAGACCCCCCTCTTAGCCATCCTGGGGGGTTCTCCGCATTCCTGTCCGTGGGGCGAGTGAGCTGCTCCTCTTCAACCCTCAGCCCCTGGGTCTGTCTGTTTCATAACACATATTGATGATAAAAGATAAGGGGAGAGTGCCTATTATGTTTTAACCCCTTAATTCCTTGTCTTCTTGTGTCTCCACAGCACAGAGCCCCACTGCAGCAGACCCCTTGCAGCAAGCCTACGCTGGAGTGCAGCAGTACGCAGGTCGTTAGTATTAACACTTTCTCCCAATAAACCTTTCTCTTCTCTAAAGCCATTACCCTCTGAACACACCTCAGGGGGCTGAGGGAAGGGAGGTTTTTACTGATACAGGAAAAAGCTGGGGGCCACAGACTCCCAGATTCAAATTGCACCAACATCAAGATACCCAGGGTCTTCTCTCACAGAGGAGACAACCTCCTACGTTTCCCAGGGAAAGGCTCCCACTGACCTGCACCTCAGTGAAGCTTCATCAGAGGACCATGTCTGGTCTGCCTTAGCACAGTGCACAAGTGCAAAATCAGGCCACTGCTTTGGAGGCCACTTTCTAAAACAGGTCTCCTGAGCACTGCAGCAAAGAGGAAAGATGGGCAGCCAGACCCTGCAGAACCACTGCTGCTGTGCCTGGGAGGGTACGGAATGCCTGCACACATCCATTTTTTTAGGGTCTGTCTACTGGCCATGCCTCAATTAGTCAGTCTGAGCCTTGCTTAAGAGCTACTCAGACATTCCCCTGCTTCTCAGCAGATTTCAGCACAGCTCCCCATGGGTCAGCCTCCACTCCTGTTGCCCTGTGTGCCGAGCAGCTCCTTTGCAGTTGATGGACTGACACCAGCCAAAGTGACCTGGTGCAGACCACGACCCTGTCGTGTTCAGCCTCCCCTCACGAGGTGTCCATGGCCAACGTTGCGAGGAAGCTGCCACCCCAAAGTCATTATTTCCTGTGGTAACTGGAGCAATCATGGGTTCCCGCTGAGGAATGGCTATTATCTCGTGTCAGCGCTGTATCTGGAAACTTAATTTAATTCTTCATGTAGGGCTTCATTTGCCGGTGTTTTAGTTATTGTCATTTATTGCTTGTGAGGTTTGATAGATGGGAAGCAACTCAACCCTTTGAGCTGTTAATTAACCCCTCTGCACACACATGGCCCCTATCCTCTTCTCTCTGGTCTTGCAGGCGACCCATACTCTGTATTTTTAGCAGCAAGGCACATTATCTACCATCTGTGGTAGTGAATGGCTCCCCTTGTTTGCTTGGTGGGGGAGCTGAGATGGGGAAAATTGTTTAATTGCTGCTCACTGTTTCCACTGTGTTTGTGTGAGAGAGAGGAAGTCTCTATGGGCGTGAAAGAAAATGTATATCCGAGAGTGTACGTGCAACTGTGTCTATACAACCTGTATAGAAGCAGGGAAACACACGTGTGCACTGTTTTTATGAGCATGGGAGTTGATCAGGGTGCCAGAGATGACGTGGGGGAAAGGTGTGCACATGCTGTGTGTGTGGCTGTCAGCATGGGCATCTCTGCGCTGAGCTCGTGAGTGAAGGTGTTTGTTTCACCACCTGGAATTGTTGCATATCTCTGCTGGGAGTGGTCTTAACAGAGCGCCCCGTTTACACTGCATGGCTGCCCTAGGTGTCACTGCTGATGGAGCTGGAGGGAGGGAGGATGCTCAGGGCCCTGCGGCACCTCCTGGAGTACGACCACGGCTCTTATGCCACACCTCAGGCTGCACAAGATGGCCCTTCACAGACCCAAAACACAGGGGCAAAGCCCACGTCTAGCTTGGTGTGGTGGTTTGGAGTGAAAGCTCCTTGCTTCCCAGCACTGAAATCTGTCCTTCTTTCTTCTTTCCCTTTGTCTCCCCTGTAGCCGCTTATCCTGCTGCTTATGGCCAGATTAGCCAGGCGTTCCCACAGCCACCTCCCATGATACCACAGCAACAGAGAGAAGGTGAGTAAAAGTGATATCCTCCTTTGTGTCCCCAGTAAGCCATCCCCACCTCATTGGTTTCCCTCCTCATGCACCTAGAGAGTCCATTAAACACCCAATTGCTTTGAATCCCTGGTCCACTGAGTTTTTCTCCATTTCCACACATGGCACAGTGTCGCTATCACCAACGGTACTGTGGAGGAACATCCATGTGGGGAATTGCTGATGATATCTCTTCAGTCTCCAGGGAGGAGAGCGTGCTGGTGTGCATGGGACATGGAAAGATCGGCTAGCAACATAGCCATTAACATCCAGTGGGGGCCTCTGCTTGAGACAAGCAACAAGAATGCAGATAAAAATGCAATTGTACTGGAATAAAGAACTTTACAGGAAACAAAGTACTAGTGGCCCTTTATTAAAAGCCAGTAATGTCATTTCAGACACCTGCTATTCGGAGAACAAGGACTTGCTATTTAGAGTAGCTGATCTAGTCCTTCCAGCCTTTCAGCCTCCACTGATAATCTGGAAGCATCAATCAGACCTTGTAGAGCACAATCCCTATATCAGGATGAGAAAAATCATATAGTAAAAGTTCCTATTTCTTTGCAATGACTATGAGAGTTGCCTGGGTAATCTACTCCACAGGACTGAATGGCTTCACGGAAGACATGAAGAGTAAGGAGAGGTGAATCTAACATTTTTGCATGTAAATGCCTTGGGAGAAAACTGTGCCATGTAATATTTCCTTTACAGTCAGTGGGGAGCAGTGGAATCCTCAGAGGAAACCCACTTGGGTGGTTCCATTCCAGTTGTCCTCCAAGGAGTCCGCTGCTCCCTTTTGACATGAAGGAGGGGACTGCTTGCCTAAGTGAGACATTAAAGTCAGGTGCTCCAGCTTAGCAACTCTCATTTTAAATAGTTACATTTTAAATTTTATCCTCTATTAGATCACTAATTCAGACATATTCTATATTATATGTGTTATTATATGTATGTAATTACATTTAATATTTTAATACAGTGTAATAGTCAGAATGAAATTAATCTAGATTACACTATCAAACTAAAACATTCTGATGATCCAAAACTACTTTGGGGGAGAAATCTAATTTTGTAAGAAAATTAGAAATGTCGTAATTTCCATCTAATTTGGAATTAATTTTTTCTTATGTCAGAATTTCCTGGGGAACACAACTTCCAGCTCCTGATTAGCTCTAGTACATGTCCCTGCTGTGAGAACAGATGCACAGACCTATCGTATCATTACAGAGATGTTTCCCCCATGCTGAAGGACTTTGCTTTTTATTACTTACTGGGGCTAGATTAAGCACAGGACAAAATGGCGAGCAGATCATTGCTCAGCAAAGCGCTGTGCCAGGAGCCACCAGAAGCAGGGGAAAGCTGCGGTGCACACTTTGAAGACCCTCTGCCTGAAGACCCCTGGGTTCACAAGGCACCAGTGTGTCTCTGTGGGTTAGGAGTGAGTGTCACCCAGTGGACAAGTTACAACTCTGCTCCTTCCTGTAGGCAGCTGGCAGTGAGAATGAGCATGGCTGGGGGACAGCAACATGAGATGAACCACCAGTCCAACGCAGGTCGCCATTCCCAGTGTCCCTCATTTTCCTGCAGTGTTGAGACGCTGTGGCTTTTTCTGCTTCTTGCTAGAGGAAAATTCTCTAAAGCACAACACTCCCCTTTATCAGAGAGTCAAGACCTTTAAACGTCTCTAATGTTTAACAGGAAAACACAGCGAGAGGGAACTCTAACAATAATAATGATAACAATGCTCAGTGCTGAGGAGAGTACTTTAGGCTTGCAAGGATGTGCACAAACATCGATTCATTAGTGAACCAGCCCTAACACCACTGATCACATTGTTAATAACAATCTTAGGTCTCCACTCTTGGATCCCAGTTGGATAACAAGCCCAGGGACGTTTTGCTGGTGCAATGTTCCTGTAGAGATGAGTCATTACTTCCACATGAGCACTGAGGCTGCCGGCAGCTAACAGGGCACATAGTGTGGAACAGATTCAAAACTATCAAAGCTTAAGATAAAAATCTTGATTCAGGCCACACAAAACTTGAAGGTAATTTTAGGTTTGTATGGTATCACTCATCTTGATGTAGTTTCTGAAATTCAGAAGTACAACTTTGTGGTACAAGTTTGCAACTCTTTTCTGTGCTGTGCTCAAACGTGCTGGGCAAGGAGATGCAGAAGAGGCAATGAAATTCCAACCTCTGAGTGTTTGCCGTAGAGGTGAGTGCAGCTGACCATAGTGCTGCAGCCTGACTTCATACAACCTCATGGGACAGCCCAGTTTCAATTACTGTTGGAAATCAAGCCTCATCATAGCCTTTCCTCATGACATTACCTCCTGGTGCTGAGGTGCAATTATGGACAGCTGATGTCACAACAGGTACATGGAGTTCACTTATGTTGATGGGCATGCAGGGAGAGGTTGAGTCTGGAGCTGTCCCTGTGCTAAAAAACTGGCAGTGAACTCAAGTGTGAGGAGCACGGGCAGGGCAATGGCTTATTAATGGCATAGCTCAGGTGCAACCATGCCGAACCAACCCTGTGGTTCTGTGCCCTCCATCACAGGTTTTTCCATTATCCAGCATAGTTTGCCTGTAACCTACAGAACATCCATAAACTGTGCAGTCCTTAAAGCTCTCCTCAGCTTTTTGTTCAAATCAAGTCTAACTGTGCTTCTTGTATGTAAATGAACAGAAATGTATATATGTCATAATGTGTATACATGTCATAAAACCAAGAGCCATGGCAGACATCAGTGTGGAAATGAAACTTCATTTTTTCTGATGGTGTGTCATGGGGGTTAGATTTCAACCTGCACTATAGCCCTTTCGAAAACAAAAATAAAGCCTGTAGTAAATAATTTTATTACTGTATTCGGCCCTGAACTGCCAAGTATGATGATCCCAAATAACCCATTAACTCTGCCCAAAACAAGAACCTTTTCTCCGAAAGAGAGTGGGAGTCATCATAAATGTTTTTTCATACCAGCTGTATTTATTCTGTTGTTGCAGTATCCTGAGCAAGTCCCTTAGAACTCATTGCATTTGTGCACTGAGAACCAGCTAAGATCTTTAAAGCATACTGAGATGAACAACAAATGGAATTATAAAATATTTTGGGCTGGAAGGGACATTAAATACCCTCCAGTTCCAGCTCCCTGCCATGGACAGGGACACCTTCCACTAGACCAGGTTTCTCAGAGCTCCATATCCCCTGGCCTTGAACACTGCCAGGGATGGGGCATCCACAACTTCTCTGGGCAACCTGTGCCGATGCCTCACCACTTCCATAGTAAAGAATTTCTTCCTCATGATCTTGTCTTTGGTTTCTTAAAAATATACATAAGTATACAACAAGACAGCTGTACACACAAACACACAGCCTTCCATGGAGTGCCCAAAGTAATTTGAATCAGGCAAAAAACCAAAAAAAACTAAAAAAAACTATGAGGGCTGAGGCAAACAGATCTTGTTTTGTGAGTTCTTTACTGAGGGCTCTGACTGTGACAGGTAACTTACAAACAAATTTAACAAAAAATCACTTGTTAAATTCTAATGGCAGAAATTTCATATGTGAAGGTGGCAAAGCAAATCAAACTATCCCAATTTCTTTTTTCTCAGAAACAAGTGGAGTTTTCAGCATTGGTAGTTAGGAAAAACCCTCTGTAGCTGGGAACAAAGTGAGTTTGGCCTTGAATGACTGGGTCTGTAGGGGAAGCCACAGCACAGGTTTCCCAGGCACATTTTAGAGCTGAGCTGGTCTTTGAGAATGCTCCCTGCTTTTTCACACCCTCCCTGGTCTCTTCCACTTGGTCTCTTAGTCGTGTGAGGAAAAGTTGATTTCAAGGTGAACTGAGGGTTGTTCTCTCCTTGAGCCCAGCCTAAAGGTGGTGTAGTTAAAGTTGTGTGCCTCCTGGTCTGCCTTATGCCTTGGTAGGTGTTTCTCAGCAGACACAGGCAGAATCCCTACTCATGCACAACACGTCCAAGACCCCAGGAAATGCAGCTGGTATTTTTGGAAGAATTGGCCAGTTTTACAGTGCAAACTGCTGGCTCTGGTGATGTCAGTGGGAATTTTGCCACCAACTGCAGCAAAGCCAAAATTTTACCCATTTTATTATAATGTGGATCTCAAATCCCACAGCAGAACTGCTCTGGGGCACATTCAGATGAAGGAATGAAATTTTTCCCAGTTATCCTGGACCGTGGTCTGCTCCTGGGCAGGATTTTCTCAATTTTAACAGACACCTAAGGGGGTTAGTGTTTGTTTAACACTTTCAGACTGTTTCATATCTAGCTTATTATGCCAATAACTCTATATTGTGTGGAAATGGAAGGCAGCAAGGATTGGAAAAGGGATAGTTGCTCAGTAAGAAGACTAAAGAAGAGGCAGACGGGAGGTGGGGGGAAGCTGGAAAAGCTTGGCATGAAATAGGGGAGCCTGATTATGGGCCACTGAGGTTCAAAAGTAATTTAGCTAAGCAGATGACCGGGTGCCTAATTAGTTAATTATCCCACCATACTACTATCCCCCCCATTTGGAAGAAACCCTGTTACCATCCTCATGACCTTTAGGAAATGCACAAGATGCAAAGGATCAGCTGTTCCTTCATGACAGTCCTTTTAGCAAATTAGTGGGGAAAATTGTGCTTAGCAAATATTCATTAGGGCTTCATTTTCCATTAATCCAAAAGGAAATGTGGAGAGCCTGTGACTTCAATCATGCTGAGGCCCAGGAATTTTAATGAGCTTTAAATGGGCATCTGCCAGAATCCTGACTTTGCCGTACTTCTCTTGCCAGCCGGGGGGATGAGTAATGGGTAATAAAAGGTGGGAGCATCTAGGCGAACTCCTCTCCCTAACAGGAAAGGCAAAGTTGTAATTTGCTGTGTTATGACACTGTAATTATGCCCTGATGAAGAAAACGAGAGTATTAAAAAACCCTTTCCTTCCCCACACTGTGGCCCAGACGTAAAAAGGGGAAAGTTGACTGAGTCAGGTCACAGGGTTGTAGGCACATGGGCTAGGGGGAAGGAGGAAACCCTCCCTCTCTCTCACCTCTAACCCTTCTGGCAAAGGGCACACAATGTATCCCCTTCATCTCTACTCCTCTGAGTCAAGCAGAGCTGGAGTTACCTGTCGAGGTCAGTGCAGAGCTGGGCAGCAGCTGGAAGTACCTTTAGAAATAAAACAATGAAAAAAACAATCCCTGTCTCATCAAACTATACTGTTTTCTGCTATAGAACACTGCAAAGCTTTTAAATGTTGAATTTTTTTAACAAAACCACTTGGACACACCTGCCCGTTTTTGACTGTTGCTCCAGGATAGCATGCATAAAAATAAAAGTCAGGTTGAAAAGTTACATTCTAGGCTATTTTACCACAAGCAGGTTTTCCCCCTTCTGCCCCAAAATACAATTTCAACAGAATATTTTTTGAGGGTCTCTATTTTAACTTCACATTCCAGCTAAAGACTCCTGTCTGGATGTTTTCCAAAACGCCCTCTGAAATCGGTAAGATTGTATGTCACAGGATTGAGGCAAAAAAGCCAATCCCTCTTGCCTCATAATTTGGATTTAAATCCACTTAAAATGTCTCCTGCAGAGCCTTCTAGAATGGCCTAACTGTCCAGATCTGGGGGGGTCTTCAGGCTGAGTCAAGCTGGGGGAATGAATGTAAAATTCTACAAAACAAGATGAGCCTGTGGGTTTGTGCGTACCTTTCTGCTTGTTATCATCATCTGTGTGATGTTATTGCCATCACACAGATTCAAGAAGGATAATGAAACTTGTGCATGCAGACTCTGAGAAGAGGCAAGAGATAGTGTGGGTCACCCAAAATTCTACAGATTATATAAGGTTATGAGGAACAAAGAAAATCTATGATCCATATTCTTTCATTCTTTGTATTCTTATTCCTGCACTCTGTTCTTTCCATGGCCACATGTGCTGGTGCATTCCTCTCTCTCTAGATTTTGTCCTGGTGTCCTGGGAAAGCTATTGAAGTTACCATAGCATCTAGGTGACTTCTTGAGTTCCTGGTCTTCTATTTTGTCCATTCCTCCGAGAATCTACAGGCTGCTTCCTAACGTGACCACTCACCAGTCAGAGAGAGAAGATGCCAAAGTAAACCTCCACCATGTGCTTTCTTGTATCCTATTTCTCTTCATTCATGGGTCTTCTTTTTCTCTTGATAGGACCAGAGGGCTGTAACCTGTTTATCTACCATCTGCCCCAGGAGTTTGGGGATGCTGAGCTGATGCAGATGTTCCTGCCTTTCGGTAATGTCATCTCCTCGAAAGTGTTTGTGGATCGGGCGACAAACCAAAGTAAATGCTTTGGTGGGTAAAGATAACAAAACAATTAGATTCATCCAGGAAAGGGCTTTCTCTGAATACTTTACCTTTCAAACTGCTTTCTTTCTGCTTAAGCTTTATGATTTCTCTCAATTTACTCCTGTCAATACTTTCCCCCTTCCCTCTTTCTCTCCTGATTGTCTCATGCTCAGAGTTGTGTGCGCTGCTTAGAGGTGAGGGTTTGGCATCTCACCAGCAGCAAGGTGCTGCAGACACCGGTGGGGTCAGGAAATATCCCCTCATGTAAGGGGAGGTGGGGAGGGTGCAGAAAACATTGAAGCACCTGGAGCAAAATGGAGGGGGCTGGGCATAGGTGAAATGACGAAATCAGCAGAGGGATCATGTTCCAGAAGGGGAATTTCTGTACCTAAGGAAAAGGAGAAACGGGTCCTGGGGTTGAAGGGAAGACAGAGCTGTGGGGGCAGCTTTCCTGCATCTGGGATGCATTAGACTGCAAGGGGACAAGGGCTGAGCATCTGCTGAGAGCCTGGTCTTCTGGGCTGAGCCTCAGCTGCCAGGCTGTGCTAAGAGGCTGGGTTTGAAAGCTTCACCCAGATCAAATAGCTCTGGCCTCACTGCTGGCTCAGCCTCATCAGCTGGAGTGGAGAAGGAGCACAACCTGAGCTGCCTGTGAGCTCCGGGCAGGGCCACCCTGCGCTGCACCCACAACGGGAGGGCTCAGCCAGCCAACAGCCATGGGGTGATGTATGTATGGGCTCTCTCTGGGACACCCCCATTTGCAAAGCTGGGGCTGTTATCTGGCAGTGTGGCAGCATGGGAACCCTGCCACATCTGATCCCATCACACCTGGTGGACAGGGGATCTCCCACAGCCGTGAGCCCACAGTGGGATCAGAATTTTTGATTCTCTGCCATCCTGTGCCTCTTGCAGACCCTCCCTGGGAAGTGCAACAGAACAAACTATTGCTTTTCTTTTCCTGTTACTTGCAGCTAATCTGGACTCTGTCTCTCAGGCAAACTTCCAGAGTTAAGACTCATTGGAGTTTTCATTTGATTTTAAAACCACTCTCAATCTCCACACTATGCTTTCTTTCCATGCTGCCTTCCCCTTTCCCCTCCTGAACAGCCCACCTCCCAAATCTCATTACCTCATCCCTTGCTAGCCATGGTGCATGTCATAGAGTACTTCAAGAGTTTTGTGCCCGTTCTCTATGCACGGTTTCTCCTGCCCATCCACAGAGGGCCTGAACAAGCTATCTTCCCTTTTGTTTGAAGGAACCCTGACCCCTGATGAGAGGGACACAGCCCTCCCAGTCACCAGGAGTCAATGGGTTGTTACAGTCTCCAGCACTAGAGGAATGAAGGACAAAGAGTCTGGCAGAGGCAGTTGGCAAACTCAAATTAGAACTCAAAGCTATGAATTAGCCCCAATGAATCCAGAACCCACCTGCTTTTTATATATAAATTATATATCTATATAATTATATAGATATATAAAATCTCATAACAAGTCGAGCAGACCAGCACAGCTCTAGGTGACACTGAAACTAATGCTCCAAAGAGATACATGGTTCAGAAATGTACCTTTGGCAGTGAAATTGTCGTCAATGTTTAGGGGAATTCTGGGCCTGGTTCTCCACATTCTGAGAAGTAAATGGAGAAATTAGGTGAGAGCCAAGCCCAGCAAGGAAGAATGCCTTCTGAACATCTATGAGCCTTATCCCCCCTCAGTTCAAAGACTCATGGCTACAATAGTGTCAAGAGGACACAACACATACCCCATTTGTGGGCAGGGTATTGGGGCTGCTTCCGAGGTACTGTGAGATAGAGGTTGAGAGTTAAGCAGGAATTGAGAGGTCTTAGCAGAGATTTTTGTTAGCATTGAGTTGCTGAGAGAAACTAAAGATCAGCTTGTTAGATGAAGTGAACTCCAAAACTTATTGTGGGATATCGAAGGCTGAAATAGGAAGGTGCTCTTTGGAAGTGTCAACTCAGGCAAACAGACAAGTAAAAGAAGGAATTAGAGATTGCTGGTGGATCTTTGTCACCTTATATTAGCTTCTGAGACACAAATACCCAAATCCAGTCAGTTTGGGGTCCCAGGTGTCAAGTCCCAGTTTTCTCTGGATTTCACCTAGTTTCCCAGAGCTGAGTGCCTGCTGTGTCTGCTGGTCTCAGACAAATATGTTGACTGTGCTTCCACATCCACCACCTCCAGAAGGATAAAAATAGCAGAAGCACAGGTAGCCAGCTATCACAGGTAGGTTACACTGCTTTTCAAACCCTCCCCACACTCCTGACCTTCAGATTTAAAGCAATGTAAAAATATAAAAGGTATTAGAGGAAAACAGGCCTTTCATTTGTTTTGCTAAGTCTACTGAAGCTGGCATTTTTGTTCAGGAAACAAATTTAAATTTTAAAAAATTACTTTTCCTAAAGGAAAAGAAGGGATTTTATTAACTTTGAAAGTAAGAAAATTCCCTCTTTCTCCTTAAACATTTCCCAAAACTCAACATGTAAGAACATAGCATTTGCATTCTATTTCACTCTTTTTTTAGTGCAGCTAGAGCTCTCCAACTGCTAGCCTGGGGGGACAATTCTGTCTGGCCCCAGAAAGATATTCCACTATTATATGACCTTTTAAAATATACCTGCTATGCAGATCCCAAATAAATTGCTGTAACAGAGTTTAGCCCCAGGTTGTCGAGAAATTGTCAAGAAGTCCTGCTTTAGACAAACTTTAAAAATTGCATGGAGAAAAATGTCACCATGTTTTTTTCCACAAGAACAGAAGAAACTTTATTTGTCGCCTTTGTCTCACTATTGAACAACCTGTAAGTAGCTGGCACAAACTGAATGTCAAAATAGAATTGTGGAGGGCCACGAGGATGATCAGGGGGCTGGATTCACCATTCCTATGAAGATGGGCTGAGAGAATTGGGGTTGTTCAGCCTGGAGAAGGCTCCAGGGAAACCTGATAGCACCTTCCAGTATTTAAAGTGACTGCAAGAAAGCTGAGATGGACTTTTTAGAAAACCGTGTACAGATAGGACAAGCGGGAATGGCTTTAAAGTGAAAGGGGAGATACAGCTTAGCTATCAAGAAAAAGTTCTTGACTGTGAGGGTGGTGAGGCCCTGGCACAGGCTGGCCAGAGAAGCTGTGGATGTCCCATCCCTGGAAGCATCCAAGACCAGGTTGGATGAAGCTGGGAGCAACCTAGTGGAGGGTGTCCCTGCACAGGGCAAGATTGGTTGGAACTTGATGAACTTGAAGGTGCCTTCCAACCAAAACCGTTCTATGGTTTTATTCCTTACTGTTTGGCCTGCATTTTGAACGCAAATTTATCTCTTTTGGCCACTACTGGCAGGATAGTGTTGGGGCAGCTACAGGAGTATTAGGAAGAAAATTAGAGCAGAAACAAGCCTTTCTCCTGGTTTTTGGAGTCCATGAGCCTGCAGAGAACCACTAGCACCTGCACATGCTAAAGCCGTGCTGTGGTCAGAAAGCCTTTGACGTTCCCAATTTAGAGGCCACTGCCTCCTGGCTGACAAGGAGCAGCAAGGAATGCCAGCTACAGCAAACACCAATATCAGATACAAAATGTGCGGTGCTCAGAGTGTGTCTGTTGTTTTCCCTAGCAGGACTGCCTGCTCTACTGTGTAAGACTGCCTGAGAAACAACCCTGACTTCTCACTGAAAAAAGTAATTTAGTCTGGGAGGCTTCTTTGCCTATGACTTTCCTTCTGCCGCACACATCCAGGCTAGACCCAAATCCTTCATTTTCTCTTATAATTTTTCAAACCTGCAGCTTCCCCCCACACACCCCATCCCTGTCATGATACAGCTGTAACATGGCCAAATGCAGACCATCCTTCTCCTTCCCATCCATCAACACCCTGTCTATCCCCATGGCCTGAGCCTGCATCACTGACCATATCTGCACCCCCTTGGGTTTCTCCTCAGGCACTGTCCTGTCCCCATTCTTGTATTCAGACTTAGTGATTTCACCTTCACAGCTCTTCACCGTTCCGCCCTTCTCTCTCCTCTCTCACTGGTTCTTCACTCAATGCCCGGCTGACACCTGCAGCCTCTGCCCACACACTCCTTTTGCAACCAGCATGTTTCTCCGACTGGGCCGTGCATGTCACTTCCCAATGAAATGGCAGGGCCGCAGCAGGACTCATTGTCTCACTCAGGGCAAAATAACACTTAGTTGGACACTCCTTGAAGACAGTGGGCTGGTCTAGGAAGACTTGCACGGAGGTAAAGTGTGCCACAGCCTGAATGTCAACATCTGCAGGAACCCAGAGCTTGTGTCTGCACAAGGCAGGGTTTGCACTGGGTCTCTCACCTTCCCACTACGTGTGTGCGAGTTGTTCTGTGTGTAGGTGTGCAGAATGCCACAGGACACGGATTACATCTTTGTGCTGGTCTCAATGGTTCTGGTGATAGTTCCCCTCTCAGTTATGCAGACAGTTTAAATGTGAACAGTTTGTGTACAAGACTGAAAGAGAACTCCAGTAAAACAACACTGTTAAGGCTGCTAAGGCAAGTAGGCAATGTGAGAAGGGCAGCTCTTCACCCTGCCCACACATGGCTAACTCTACCTCTGTCATAGGGTGACGCTACAACACAGCCCAGGAACACTCACTGTTGTCTCATAAGACACGTTTAAAGAAAGCCTTTGAAGACATCAAGTTAGTGAAATACAGAGACAGACATATTCTCGAGAAATGTTTTAACAGAGAAGAGAGAGAGAGCAAGACATGTCTGGGCAGTATTAATTAGGAAGACATGTCAGAAATTAGAAAAATGAGAACATGGATGGAGAAGCAGAGGTCAAATGGTTATTCCAAAGTGTCAAATAAGATGTAGACAAATTAAAGCTGAAGGAATTGCTTTACTGGAACACTTGGTTTGCTCCAGTCACCTCTTTCTGAGAGCAATAAGCACCTGGATCTGCCAACTTTTTTGCACACCATTGAGCAGCAGACACCGTCAGGCCAGTTCTGCTCCATGTCCCTGCTTTGTCCCCTACATATCTCCTTGGCATGTGCCTGTTCTCCATACCCACTGGTGTAGCAGCTTCAGTTTCTCCCCATGGGACAGTGACTGCAAAAGGCTGTGAACAGCCTGTCTTATTCCCAGAGAGACACTGTGGTTTCCCTCCACTCAGCTTGACATGCTCTGACACCCCAGGTGTAAGCAACCACGAGTGCCAGATGTTCTACTCCTTTTCCGCACATTCCAGATGCACTTTCAGATCGGCAAAGTGTCCCACCCCTTTTTGAAATGACCCACATTAAAGAAAACAAGGAGCATTCTAGCTTACAAACTGCAAGGGCTTCTTAGGTAGGGCCATAGGTTTATACGTCCTAAAGGAAATATCTTGTTTGACTCCTAGTACAACATGAACATTGAGTTTCATTCCAGATTCCTGCAGGGAGTGCATTTGAAAGTTGCTAATGGGTCACCTCATTTGGAAAAACATCCAGTCTTCTCTGAAGATGCCAAAATAGAGAAAATAACATCACTTGATGAGGGTCATAATAGTTAATTAAGTTTGCTGTTAAATAATTCTATTCCCTACTAAACTCCTCCTAGCTTATGAAAAGAAACTGGGGAGACAAAGGAGAGAGATTAAAAGTGAGAAAAGCGGTGAGGAATGAGAACTGAACACAGGAGGGGGTGAAGCTCGGGAGAAGGGCTGAGGGATGGGTAGAGCTTGTACCCTGTTATTAAAAACATGCTGCGGCAGTTAAATGCTGCAGTGTGGTGGCAAAAAAGGTGGAGTGGGAGATGCAAGGCAGCAGGCAGGTCATGATGATCTACAGAGTTTCAATCTGGAAGCTGAAATAGAAAGAAGAAAGATGCATCGAGAGAACAGGACAGTGGCAAAGCTGTACAGGGCCCTGGGACCAGGGGCATTGCATATTGGGTCTAAAGTGCATTGGCAGCACTCCACAAGACATAGGAGTGGAACAAGGGACCCTGAGGTACATTAGGAAAATATTGTTCAGCACCTGCTGACAATATGCCTCCAATATGCCCTGCCAAATATGGCAGTTTCTCATTTAATAAAAAAATATTAAAAATAAAAAGGCAACAACTCTTCTTGGGTTCATCCAGAGAAACGAGCAGGTGCAGAAGTAAGGTGTTGTAAGGGAAGGAAATTCCAGTTGCATGTTCATAGCCCATATGGGTGATCATGGGTCAACCTAGCTGTGCAGCTTGGGTTCCCCTTCTTGGAGAAGTACACTGACTCCTTTGCACAGGACTTTAGGATTCATGGATGAGAAGAATTATTTATCAGATCAAAAGGTTTGGGGGTTTCTTTTCTGATTCTTCTTCAGGCAAACAGGAAATTCTCACCAGATAGATGCATTATTAGAAAGGACTTGAGGCGTGTATCTCTCTTTGTTGCTGTTACCAGTACTATGATTAAGTTTGATTTTTTTTTTCTTTTTACTATTAACCTGATTTTAAATTTCCTAAAGAAAGACTCTACCTGATCCTTTCTCCCTGTAGCCCGTGGAATTGGGGCCTGTCCTTTATTTTGCATGATCTAGTGGCAATTCATTTTGTTTCAGGTCCCTTGAAAATCAGTTTGTCATTCCCATATGGCTACAGCCTACAGATCAAAGCTCGAAGAGCAATGGAAGAAGCCACTCATTTGAGTGCCTGAGTTTAGACAAAACAAAACTAATTTTCCAGACACATTAAGCATGCCTGACCCCCTGGTACGTTTCAGTCCAGAACAGCACTGGTTTGTTGTGGTCCTCTCCACTCTGAAGGACCCGGCACAGCCACAGAGCCAAGGAGAGATCCACAAGGTGTGTGCAGCTCAGATGGAAACTAATTCAAGGGGAGGAGGACACCCTCAGAGGGGTGCTTTGAGCTCTCAGAGAGAAGGGGAAGGAGGCATAAAAGTTTAATACTTGCAAGCTACTCCCTGTCATATTCCAAAGCAGCCAGGCTCTGAGATTTCAAGTCTGCAGAGAGAGGATGGAACTCTTCCAGCTGATAAGGAAAGAGTTGTGTGAGTAAGAAAGAGAAGGAGCTGTTCATCAAACTCGCTGTACGGCACCTCCAGCCATTGCAGTTGGTTGGGGGAGGCTTTAGGGGGAGGAGGAGGAGCGGGAGAAGTATTAGGGCTGTGAGCCACTATTCATTTACAAACTATAATTAATTTGATGTTTAGATTAATTTCTGATGCACTCTCAAAGGTGCACTGAAAGCATTTTTCCTTTATTATAATGTTGATTGCTTATTGGGGAGATAAATCTAACTGTCAGTTATGCACTGACTTACCAAAACTTTCAGACCAAGCAAGCATGTATGCATAAGGAACAGCTGTTTGCAGCGCTCCAGTTAAAGGGACAGCTCTGTCTTTTCCCAATAACTCACATTAAAGAAAATCTATACATTGTACACAGGGACTTCTGCTTTCTTTTGTAGCCCAACAATTTATTAGGCAAGAATATGTTAGCAGAATCTGTCTTCTATTTATCTGGCTGTCCATATGTCTATCACTATTCTATCCATCTCTCCCTACAAGTGATAAAGTCTACCCAGAATTTTTGTTATGGGTGTGTGTGTACATACCTGCTCACATGCACACGTACACCATCATTTTAAATGTTCTTACTCCTGGGGTAATTAGATGGAGGAACTCATTACTGCTACTCCTTTAGTGGTGTTCAAAGGGGAAGTGGTCACTATCTGACTAATAGAAATAACCAGTGTTAAGAGTTAACACCAGAGAAGGAGTTTTAGCACTACTTTTATTCCAGTCAGAAGTTTCTGTTCAGAAGTCAGAATAATGACCCCTCCAATGGGCAGGCCCATTTCTGAACTCAAAGTGATGGATTTGGGGAGTGCAGACTTAACACATCCTAGTCTTGTGAGACGGCAGACCCACTACAGCATTTAGTCTACCCTTGGCATCTGCTTTTATTTTTTGTTTTCCCAGGATCTCTGATGCAAGGAAAATTCAAGCTGTAGAATGGATGAATCCCTTTTAGTCCATCCAGCCATCCATCCCCCCACATATCTACCTTCAGCTTCTTTATCTGGTATCTATACCACCCATTCTGTCTCATCCACTGCACAGGTCTGCTCTTCAGCATCTTGAAGTCTGTTGGCTAGTTAGTTACTGAGAAGCTGTTCAGTAGATCCTCACATCTTCATGCTTGGCCCCAAGCCTTCCTTCCACACCATATTCAAACTCTGTCATGAATATGAATTTATTTTTATTTCCTCACCTGTTTTCCTAAGACCCTTCCCAGCAGAGCATTTGAGAGGTTCACAGAGCTAAGTAACAGCATTTTGATGGTGCTCAAGGTGTCCTCATTTCACCAAGGGGATGATGAGGCAGAGAAAGATATCCAAAACACTTTATTGGTCTTGGATTCCTAATCTGAGTTGCCACAAGCCTGATCAGTCTGTTTGCCTGCTTCCTCTGAGAATTTAGCATAATGCAGGGCATGCTGTGGTTTTGCAGATGCAGGTACAGGCAGCAGCTTTTCTGCCAGTGAAATCTCAAGTCATGCACCAAGGGAAGAGGAACACTCAGTCAAGCTTCATCTTCACTGAAAACTAAAGTGGCCTCACACATCTGCAAAAAACACTCTGCCACCATTTAACTTATATTTTTAACGTTTGTGTGCCATTATCTCAATTTGGGTCATGACAATTAAGCCATGGCTGGAGCTTGCTTGGGCATGACAAGGGACAGGGACACACACTTTTGATAGATAAAAGAATTTAATGACATAGATTTGAGCCATGGTATACCACTGGCACTCAGAACCTGCTTTATTTTATTTAATAGTTAAAAAACAGCCTAGAGGTCTTACTAAAGAAATTCTGTGATACATTATGTACTCAGCGTAACTGGGATGTCTTGGCAGAAATAGGGACAAATTCCAGTTTTCCAAGTTAACATCTGGTTGTACAACTACAAAACCATCCTTTCCCTGCCTTATTTACTGTCTAAATTCCAACACTTGCAATAACAAGTCTGATACATTGCCATTTTCCTTGCCCTGTTATGTTATTCATTCTCTTCAGTAATTAAAACAAGGATGCCATGAAAGAGAAAAATACAGAAATGTGTGCTTAGAAGCAATGCCTTTATGCATATACAAAGCAATACAGAATTAAAATTTTATAGGTAACATAATTTCTTGCATTTCTAACTCGAGTGCTTCATTTTGCAACATTATCATTGTTTCAATTTATGGTTGCATGTGATATCTTCCCTTTTCAAGTAAGTAAACCTAAATCAAAAAATCCCCAGATAAGATTAGCATCTCCAAATAGTATATATTGACATATTCAAAAGCTGTCATCAGGGTAACAACTTGCAGATCCCCATAAAAACAGGTATATCATTCCTAACCATTTCTGGTTTCATCTATATCAAATCCCCAAAAACGATTCAGCATCAGCTCTGCTCTCCCCAGTGTTGATCTGTCATATCACACACATATAAATATATACATTATACATATATATATAAGATTTGCATAGGTATGTACATTATACAATTACTAGACGCACATTTATTCAATAAGGAATACAAAAACTTGCAGACACAAGTTATTGAAAACAATGAAAATTGCTGAACAGTTGTTTGGATTTTAGCAACCTGCTCCAATGCTTGCTGGCCTTCAAGGTGAAGAGCTTTTCCTTGTATTCAGTCTGAACCTCTGCTATTTCAACTTATGTCCCCTGTCTCTCTTTCTCCCATCATGCACCACTATGAATCATATCTCAGGTCGGAAGGGACCCAATAGAGATCTCAAAGTCCAACTCCCTGCTCCTCCCAGAACTACCTAAAACTAATCCATATGAATCAGAGCATCATCCAGATGCTCCGTGAACTCTTACAGGAAACAGATTTTCTCCGTTTTGGACAACATGACCTAAAAATCTGGTTGTGTTCTGACCGTTTAGAGGTGAAATTAAACATTCTAAAGATAGGTCCCTACTGACCCTGCAAAATCCTTCTCTAGAAGGGTTTTCAGAAATTATAAAGCGTTTACCCAAGTCTTTGTGCATCTTCTGACATGGCTGAACAAGTTCCAGAAGGATTATTGTGTTGCTAGGTTTTTAAAAATTCTAATGAGAGAAGAATTTTTGCTACTCGTTTGTTTTGGTTTTTTTAAGGGTGGCTCGTATTTTTACCCCATCTCTTTGGATTAAGATCCCTCTCCAAACTATCAATTTACGTCATGACTTTCTCAGGTCTTTCGTTTTTCTCTTCAAAGGCATTTTCAAGACCACGTTTTCAATATATAATTCCACTCCTCTTATTTCAGTAATTAAAACACAAGCTTGTTTTCTAATCTTCTACCCAAGCGTGGATCAAGAGCTCAGGTGGGTCATTGGGTAGAGGCCCCAGAGCCAGTACTAGATCAAGATGTAGTCAATCTGTGATATGATTCAGGTGCCACAGACGGAATGTAACTCTTCCGAGGCACTGCAGATGGTTCTTCACCGAGATCCCCAAGATTCAGGCCTTTGAAGGCCAGTAATGGTGAACGTCCTGCTGGAAGACCCACAGGAATCTATCAGCATCTCTGCTATAACATGATGGTATTTCATTCCCATTGATGTTGTTGAAAAAAGAAGCCAGACAATCATTTCCTGGTACTTAGGGAGTAGTTGAAAACATGGAGGTCTTACAATGACAATGAAAGTACCACAAATGTAATAGCTGGTTGGATCTGGAAATGTTATTGTCTTCCAGCTTAAAATGCACATGAACTCTTGACTTTCTCTCCTTGCTATCCATCATAGGTCAGCACCAGTTCACAACCTCCTGACCTAGATATTGAGAGATTTTCTCTTTTCCTTTCCTTTCCCAATGACTCACTGAATATGAGGAGGTTTCTTTTCCTGTTGAGTTCACTTCTAGTTTGGTTAGCTGTTTTTCACACAGTCGCCTCCATAGAAAGTAAAATGTTCCTTCAAAAGTCATGGCCAAAAACTGTTCATCACCACTTCTGGCTTCTGAACAGAAACTTCCAGACTGTCGCACAAGAGGAGCTTCAGACTTTTCTATCTCTGTTGGGTTGTCCCAAACTACCCACAATGAGATATCAGGTGCTCAGCAACCAGAAGGGAAGAGGTGGGTAGTTGTCCATCTAAGTATGGTCAGCAAGAGCAAGATGGGAAGATTCTGTGCATTGCTGCACCAAGAATGGGTCTATTTCAGAGGCTTCCTGGGACATGAGAGGACTGCTGAAAAATAGTGACTAGTACAGTTCACAGTGCACTTTCCTGACAGGTTTTCGTGGTTTGTTTGGGTGTTTTGGTTTTTAGGTTTTGGAATTCTTTTCTTGACTAGTCCAGGAGGGAATTCCCTTACCCACTATGAAATATTTCCAAGAAGAAGGTCACTTTTTATGATGCTTGTCTCTTGTAGACCAAGAAGGATCCCTGGTGGTTTCAGTAGCTGCCTCGTTCACACATCGCTTCTTTATCAAAATGTCACAAATGGAGCAGGATCCAAGAGAGAATCTGGGAGTAAAGAAATTAGATTTATATGAGAAATGGATTGTGGCGTGGCTGGTGGGAGCTTCAATAGTTATTTTCATCTGGTTTATATTGGAAGCTTCAACAAAACAAATGTAAAAATAGCCCTCATTTTGATTCAGTAACAATCTCAGTGTATCCTTAACTGAGCATCAGCATCTACTCAGAACTTGTGTAAAACCTACGTTATACTCATTCTTTATTTCCAGTTTCACATTGGAAGAGAACATGTATCCTCAAAAGTTCACCTGCTTTTTTCAACCATGTGCTTTCCCCCAGAAACCTTATAGTGGCACATGATGACATCAGATGCTTTCAAGGAAGGCCCAGAAAACAAGTCAGGAAGAGTTCCATCCATTTCTGAGAGCAGTTAGGAAGTAGCTTCAGTCCTACTCATCATTCAGAAAGAGAGCAAGTACTATTTACTCATCTATGGGTGGTTCATCACTGGCTGTTTGTTCCTTGTAAGGAAGATCACCATCACCACCTGGACTGGAACATTATCTTTCTTATAGAAGAACTACGGTGCTTTTTGGCCACATCAGACATGTATGTATACTGGTCCAGTATTTGATTCACAAGCTCTCCAAAAAATGGTTGAAGCCTCAATCCTTCACTTCTTCCATCAATTCATTAGATGGCTTCAACTCCTAAGAATGGATGGTCCATAGCATCAGACAAGCAATTGCTCATCCTTTAGAAAACCTCTGTTTACAAGAAAAAAGAGAAGTTTTAATCTTTACTCCATTCTTACGGTGAGAGATCTGTTGTGGTTTTCTGTACCAAATTTTTTACAACCTTTTTACAAAAAGCTAGTCCTGATCTTGTGTCCAGATGTATATGTGAGCCAAAACCTTGGATCACAGAATGATAGAATTGTTTGGGTTGGAAAGGACCTTAAAGACCATCTCATTCCAGTCCCCTGTCAGGCAGGGACATCTTCCACTAGACCAGGCTGCTCCCAGCCCCATCCAACCTGGCCCTGAACACTTCCAGGGATGGGGCATCCCCAACTTCTCTGGACAATGTGTGCCAGAGTCTCATCCCTCTCACAGTAAAGAATTTCTTTCCCCTCTTTTAGTTTGAACCCAAATCAGATCTGACCATGCAGTAGTTTAAATTGTCAAAATTCTAGTCTAATCTTGAGTCTTACCCTTGTGCTTTCAACATGAGTCAAGACAACAGTTTTCCTATGAAAAACAATCAACCACCATACAGACTGTAAAAGAGAAGACTCTTAGGTGGAAAAGCCCTTCTTGATCTCTATGACCATATTCAGGGTCAGCATCTATAGCCCTCTGCTTTCAGAGAAGACATTGCTTCTTCTACCTGGATATCTCTCAATCTGGAGAGCATCCAACAGGCAATGCACAAAAACAGGGACCAACTTCTCTGCATGCTCCAGCTCATACTGATGCGATGTGGAGAGGTAGTTTTGTGCACAGGAAGACAGGAAGGTGACATAAGGAAGATACTTGTGTATTTCAAGCTACCTTCTTCACTGGGTGTTCTGACCTTTAAAGAAAGTTAATCATGCCATCTACTTTCACTCTTCATTTAATCTCCCCTTTCCATCTGTTCGGTTTCTCTCAGCTGGAAGCAAGATGAAGAACGAGTACCAGTCAGCCCTCTCAGTGGTCTGCAGCCCACACTTTGGGGCCATTTATTATAAGGCATTAACATCAATTGTCACCTCTATCATGACTGTTACCTTAATCCATCCCAGATTAGTAGGCAAGAACTGATTTTCTAAATATCTGAAATGCAAAATGATCAGACAGATATGCAGTATCAGAAGAGACTGTTCTGATCCTTTGGACTGAACTCTGAAATAACATATGCCAGATGCCTCGGCTCATGTGACAGGTTAGAACCTTCTGCTTGAGTCATAGCATCCCTTTTAGAAAATCTCTTAATCAACATTTCATGTGATAGGTGCTCCACCCCTATTGCTAAACAAGAAGTTTCCAAAATAGTTAATTACCTTCACTATTTAAAAAATGCAGACCTAGTGTCTTATTTCCATTTTAAATTTGTCAAATGCCTGCTTCCAGATAGAAGAAGTCAGCAAGTTCTTCTTTTTGCCCCCTATTCTAAAAGAATCACATGTTTTAGTAGATATTATTTATAGGCTATGGCCAGAAGTAAGTTTAACCTTTACTTCAATAAACTGTGGTCACTCTCCTTACTCTTTCAGACCTAGAATTACTCTTCTACTTCTGAATAAGTACTAAAACTTATTTGTTTTGTAGAGCAATCACAAAAACTAAATGCAGAATTCTAGTAAGGATCTTTCCTGAGCCATACTCAGAGGTAACATTACCTTGTTATTTCTAGAGCATATTCAGCAGAGGTTAACTTCATCCCAAAACTGTGCTAAGTCTTGGGACTTTGAGAATTTCAACACAGTCCTGAGAGCTCATATATTTGGCTGTTATTACAACACCCGTCTTCTTCTTAAGAAGCACTGTTTTCTAACAAGGATTTCCTCTTTTTATGAGTGACCCACTTGCTTGTTCCTGGAGATACTTAATTTTGCATTTGACTGGATTAAAATGAACACCTTTTAACTGCGTCCAACCTACACAGTGACCCAGGTCACTTACTTCTGTCATTATTTCACCATTTTTGTATGATTGGCCAATTTTACCAGTAATTACTTCAAATGTCTTTCAGGTAATGTTAGAGAAATTGAATACCACAGCACACTGCTGAAGGAGCCTACTAGAATCTCTGCAATTTTTTTTGTCACAATTGACAGGTTTTTTGGTGATCTCATTTCTGGGCTGATTTCATTTTCTGTAAAGAAGTGCTGTCTCAAATACTTCAGCAAAATTTAAATACACTTTATGATAACTTACTTTATTCACCAAACTTGCAATTTCATGCAATCAGTTCCATTTGATAGGTGCTATGTTCCATGAAACTGTGATGTTTGGTGCTAATTGTGTGTCTTTAAATTCTTTGTCATATTATCTCTCATCAAAATTCTTATAATTTTTCTGACTCTTATTAAAGTTTAACTAAGTTTATCAGGTCACCTACATTACACCCTTAAAAATTAGTATTAGATTTTTTGTTTTCCTGGAACATTTTGAAGGTTTTCTAATATTCCATAAATTTCTAAAATGATCATTAATGGTTCAGCAAATTTCTGAGCCAATTCTTTGAATATTCTGAGTTTCCAATTATCTCATCCTGCAGATGGGAAATATTTAATAGTAGTTGTTTAGCACAGTCGTCAGTTACTGACTGTTCATACATTAAAAAAACAAATGGATGGATGGATGGGATGGATAGCTGGGTAGACAGATCTCTCTTGGACATGATTAAACAGCAGTGGAAGGTTAAATAATCCAAAAAGTCATCCAACCCCATTAGACACCAGAAAACAGCTGAAGTGCTATGCCCTTGATCTGCAGACGCACTCCTTTATTGAGTATTCCAGTACCCATAAATCACCTTACAATGCAATACCTTCCAATGCACACATACATTATAGAGCTACTTACACACAGATTGTATCCTGAAATTCTTTACAGCACTAAAAAATTGCGAGGCAGCAGCTAGTACATTGTGTAAAGAACACAGCAAGGTAAAGACCTTGCAAAGCAATTAAAGGAAAACCTCCATTCCCTGATAAGACTAATAAACAGTAATAAAAAGAAACTGAGCGGTCGTAGGAATTAAATAGACTGAAGTAGCAGGCAAGGTCTGAGGAGTAGGTGGCCAGGTCCTGATGGGGGAGATGGACAGGAGCCACTGAACTGCACCCTTCCCACAGGAAGACTAATTTGATGGGAGCACCTTATTGCTGCCTTCACAGCAAAAAATGCCTCTCTAGATCTCACCTTTCACTGGTCAGTAACGAAAGCAAGGAAACCATGCGCTAAGGGGACAGTTATATTAATAACCATTTGTATCAATAACCAATTCCTTAATTATTGACTCAGATTCTTGGAGGAAGGACAGGAAAGCAAGGTCTCTGGCCTAACCAATTACCAGTACTTTCTGCAGGTCCCTCCATTTTACTATTCTCGGACACGTGGTGTGACTCTTGCGGCTGTGCTGTGTAGGGCCAGGAGCTGGACCCAATGATCCTTGTGGGTCCTTTCCAGCTCAGGATATTCTATGATTCCCTGGTTCTAGTCTGGCCAAGCTCCCTTCTTATAGCCTGGGTAGAAGCAGTTTGGACACAACAGAAGCAAGAGGCATGGACTTCTCCTCTGCTAATGCCTAGGCCATGTGAGTGGCATTTCTTCTCTTTCTCTCCCACCGGCTGAGCAGCAGATCCTTGCTCTTCTGTTATTCTCATTTCCCTCTAGTAAAATGAATATGGGTTGAATGTCAAAAGGAAAAAGTTCAGAGATGCTTTCCTTAGGTAGTTGCTTTCATAACTGAAGGAACAAGAAGCACCAAGAAAGATCCCTCATGTCAGTCAGACAAATACTCTGATGGCCAGAACTAGTGAAAAAATCTCTGGTCTAAAAATAGCCAATAAGCAGCAATTTCTACTTGTTTCTGTTGCAATCTCTTGCAAAGCATATCTCTGAGATGGCAGCAAGTGTCTGGAGCATAGATAAAAATATTCTTCTTAGTTTTAAGACAACTTTAATATTTGTTTCTTTGATGTCCCTCTTCTCCTTTCCTCCGCCTGAAGGCAACCTAGTTACATGAGTGGACCTGCTGCAGGATCACCTGCCCCCAGTTCAGAAGTCTGGACAAAAAACTTGCATCTGGACCTCATTTGTGGTCTTGACTCCTGATTTAAGAGAAGTTCAGCATAGTTACCATGCACTGGGCTCCATTGAGAGGAAAGCTCCTGCCCAAGAGATACAACATGTTGTTCCAACCTAGTAGCAGATTACCAAGAGGCTGTTTTGCACATTAAACACTAATTCTCCTTGCTGGACACAAAGAGAAACAGAAAACTCAGAAGGACCAATTAAGGATCCATGGAAACGTAACAATGTGCTCATTCAGGACTGCTCTTAGTGCACAAACTAATTCATGGACATGCAGAGACAACACGCACTGTAAACAAAAAGTTTACAGTTGCAAAACAGTCTTCAGATGTACTCTGAGATAGATTGTGAATTCCCTTCTATCATCCTGGCTGATTAAAACAGAAAAACAGCCCTTAGGTAGTATCTGTTACATAAAGCCATTGGTGATCATGCTGATCATGTCATGAGAAAGGCACAAAGCTCCCTCCGCACACCACATTACAAGGAGTTTCTGTGGAAGAAAGGGGGAGAAAATAAAGCAATTCCAAAATTCTACCCCAGCTTCTGTCTGTTAATAGTTTATACAGTCTTGCAGGAAAAGACCAGGCCAGAAGAAGTAGTGAACTCCAACAACAGTACCTTTCGTGGAAGATGCTGTGCAGAATCAGAAAGATTAGATGCCCTCAGCTGCTGTCCTAGCAGCTTTCTCCATTCTCTGCCGCTTTTGATAAATCATTTATTAGAACAGCGTTTTTACATAATCCCTAGGGGGAGAAAAAAGGAAAAAAAGAAAAAAAACACCAATATCCCCCCCATAAAGTAGATTTATCACAAAATGCTGTCCTCCTACCAACTGCCTTCAGATCAGAACGTATATTTCTCTGATTATTAATTAACTGATGCACAGAAAGAGCTTCAAGCTTTTTAACCTCTCCCTTTCTCTTTTGTCCTTCAAGCATGTAGATGACAATGCAGGGATGGTGTTCAAAACACAGACAGCAACTGCAGTACTGCTATCATGTTTTGAGCCCATGGGCTCAAATCTTAAAGCCATTTAGGAGCCAAGTATTTATGCTGTTTTCCTAGTACATACATTCTGTTCCTAGTCATACATGTTTAAATCTGTCATAGTAACATGAATCCTGCTGACACAGGTGAGGAGAAACAAAGATGGTTAACTGCCAATGCTGCATGTAACAACAACAAAAAAAGTCAAATCTGCCAGTAGGTATTTGACCTGAGAAGAGAAAGGAACATGCTGTTGTTAGCCCAACACGCCTGTCTATCTGCCTATCCCTTATCCACTGTAATGTCTCAAATCTCAGGATAAGCCATAGCTTTTCTTCTCTTTGGAGTTCATCCAAATATCTTCAACAATGTGAAACACACCTACACATAAACAACAGAGGAAAGCGGGAGAATTGAATGCATCAGCAACTTCTGAGCATATCAAGGCCCCTGAAAGCTAAAACAGTGAAATGAATCTAGAGTAATTAGCTGCTCTGTCCCTAGAATGTGCTCACAAAGAAAATACAGTTATTGGCATTTGCCCGTCTCTTTTCCCAGCTTTCCATTCCCAGTTCCTCTACCCTCAGCATCCAGCCAGTCGAGATTTTTATATTGCATTGGTGAATATCAGAACAACTAAGGAGAGAAAAATCTGGTCCAAATCTGTAGGCAACTAATACCAAAATCAGAGTACAACTCCCAGCTTCATTATCTGATCTAAATGAAATATAGTGAGCAAATGCTCTTCTGATCTCTCTTATTAGTCCCATTTGTTAAAATGTTGTATTATTTACAGCTTTGCACAGAATGAGGAAATGGGCTTAGAATTTCATCTCAAAAGCAAAGTGATTATAAAAACTAGTAGAGCTTTGTGAGCTTATCTCACAGCAGGATTCTTGCAGAGGTACGACTATATTAGCACCCCACCACAAGGGCTTATCATCCCTCAAAATTCTAGTCTTGGCAAAAGTAGCAAAATAATAATCTTCTGTCATAGTGGGCAGCATTTCTGGAGGGGTTTGATTCAGCAATTAACATCAGTTTGGGGAGTGACCCACCCAGGCACTAGACAGTTAACATTTTGCCTTAAGATGTCACTCCTAACTATGGAACCAGGTAGATCCTGCAATAGAGGTGCCTTGATTTAAGATGGGTGCCTGCCTTCACTGGCAGCCAGCACTGGTGCCTGAGCAGTGATTTGAGCACAGCTAGGGGTGTCCTGATAAAAGACAGAAATCCTGCCCTGCACTCCGTTGACCGCATTGGCTGGACCTCCACTGATTACTGTAGGGTCCTAAGGTGTCTTGTTCACAAATGGATGAACATGCAGGCACAAATCTAGGTGTGCACGTTTAGTCAGTAGGAGGGACATCCCAACAGGACCTGTTGCAAGAGTAGAAATCAAAGTTCCCAGGCAAGGTAGGTTCTCTAAAGACATGAGCTAAGCAGCCATCCAGCTGCAGCCAACTCAGCTTTGATCACTGTGCATATATTAGAAAAGTAACCATACCTGGCACTTCTCCCTAGCACTAGGGACAGCTGGCACAAAATGGCCTACACCCAAATTATCAAATCCTCTCACTTTCCGGAACATCATGGCCACATCCAAGTTAACCACTGAACACGGCCTGTCTTCTGTGCTAATACTCATACTTTGTCCAAGAATCGTTTGGTGTTAAACACAAGTCAAAAAAACCCAGCAGTACAGATTATTAGGTTCCAGTTTCTCTGAACTTCCCTGGCACAACTTTAGTCTACTGTTTTAGGTGTAACTGATGTGTGTTGGCCAGGAATATCAGCAATCCAGATGTGATTTTTTTTAAAAAATAGGTTTCACCATATTCTATATTCAGTGATGTGAGGTATGCAGGCAACATATTTAAGGTCAAAGCTCAAGTAAGGCATCCCCAAGGGAGTTTCCAGAAGTATTTTAAGTCTGAATGTATTTGGGTGAAACCAGGAAGTGTTTAGTTTATTCCTTTGCTGAGATGGAATCATAGGACTTTGTTGATAGATTATTCAAGTAGTCAAATGTTAACTGGTAACATCACCAGGTGCTTACTGGCTAAAAAGTGATGGGAAGAGCAGATCCATTGCTATTGAATAAAACCACAGCTCATTACTCACTATAGCTCTCCAGTTTTCTCCCTAGAAATTGATGATTGCTGTGGGGCTTGAGAGTACTTTTTGTCTGTTCATCTTCAGAGCTGCAGTGTTGGTATCTCCTCATCCAGGTGGTTGGCAGGAAAACTGCATGGACAGCCAGTTTACTCGGAGCCTTGGCTTCAAAAGGGGAGAACAAAGAAGGCTCCCGGTTTATTCCATGGGCCTCCCTTTTAAAATCCCATGTGCTATACTCAGTAAACCCGTTGTCTCACTTTGCGAGACTAAGACCATAGGTTTTATGTCCTGTCATGACGTTACATTATTAGCCAAGGTCAGGAGCACAGGTTAATGCAGGAGTGAGAAGGTGCCTCTGGCATGCTTGGCTCTGTGTCTTTTTCAGAAGCAAGCCACACTGTGTCACCTGTGAGACTTTCTTCTGAGGAGGAACTAGACCAGGGAGGACGGCTGCTGAATGCATCCGCAGCACAGCCCAAGGCTGTAAGCCAGGCCTGGTGCTGCTGTCAGGAGCAGGTGTATACCTGGCAGCAAGCACCCAGCATTAGCTTTTTGAGGGGCTTGCAAAAACCGTCTTTCCATTTCAGCCTGTCTGTTGAGCAACACCAGGCTCCTAGGATTGATTTGTGCTGCCAGAGCTTTGCAGGGGTGGGTAAACAGATGGCTTTGTCTGGAGAGCAGGCTGGTCCAGGGTAGTCTCACCCAAGGTTTGTGCTCAGAAATGTTGTTGGCACACAGGGACATTTCTGGCAAAAGTAGCAGAGGCAATGCATGTACAATGTGATGGCCTCCTGCCTCACTAGTATCTCAGACCCATGGTCGCTCCAGCTACAGCCACATACGGTCTGGGCAAATGAGGCCTTTTTTTGGATCTAACATCAGAAAAAACTTTTTAAAAATTTTTTTTTTTAAAAAAGCAAACCCACACCAAAAGCCCTTCCCGAAGCTGAATGCATTACATGCATTGCATCCTGTGTGGTTCTGACCTGTATTATTTCATCGGACACTTAGAGAACAAACTGAGACAAAAAATATCTTAGGTGGCCTGTAATAAAATATTGAGTCACTATAGTTGTTTCTAGTGCTGGATGTGCTCCATTGTTGATTGGAAGAGTTGCTGGCAAAGTACGAAATTCCTTAGGGAAACAGTGTTAGGAAAGCACTTGTGCTCATCTCTCAGCTGCAGAATCAACACGGACTCTGCAGAAATTGCCAGCGATTAAAGCTCTTTATATTGCTTGGCTGGCCAACAATCAAACTATTCATGCCAATTAATATGATAATTGAGAATTTATTAAATTCACATTTTACTTACTTTGCCATAATAAGGAAGTAGCAGTAGGTGTGTCAGGTTCCCCTCATCATTAGTATTGGAAGGCAAAGAAAAGGTTATGCTGGCAAGTTAAGGAAGGTCTAGAGGTTTACCCCAGTCACAATGGAGGGAAATAGAGGAAGAGAGAGTGCCTTGAGACCATGCATTACATCTGCTGACTCTCAGCTCAAAGGTGACCCAAATCTTGTGGTACCAACATTTGGATCCCTGTGCTCCACATAGTTTAGTGTTCAGACTGGCACTCAGCCCAGGCACTGTGTCCTGGGACACTGATCTGTAACAACCCCTCCTATCCTTTGTCCCACATTGGCAACCATCCTCTCCTCACTCTCCTGCCCACCTGCCCACCCTCCTACCTGCTCACTTCCCCCCTCTCAGCGCCCTCACCCCCTTCCCCATGTTCATTCTCAGTGGTCGTTGCATGTACGTGCCTTGGCACCCTTCAGCTCGTTAAGTCCCCTGCCTTGCCTCATGTTTTGACAGGTTTTGTGAGTTTTGACAATCCTGCCAGTGCCCAAGCTGCTATCCAGGCCATGAATGGATTCCAGATTGGCATGAAGAGGCTGAAGGTGCAGCTGAAGAGGCCAAAGGATGCTAATCGTCCCTACTGAAGGGTTGTGGGAACCACTGGATAAAAAGCACTAGCACAGGTAACTGCATGGGGCAGGGGGTGTCAGCTACACTCGTAGCGTCTCTCTGTGTTGTAGACCCTCAAGGAGATTGAGCTCTGTGACTCTCTATCTTCTGCCTTTTTGACTCCAGCTAGAGCCACTCTGCTCAGACACACACTCACACATAAATCAGGAACTGTTCGTGTGTGTCTCTTTAGAAAAAGAGGTGGAAGGATGCTTACCAAGGGATAAGACAACTTCCTCATCCCAGGGGCATCCTGCATCTCTAGGAAGTGTTTCTGGTCACTAGAGGAGAGTCAGCAGCTGTCCTGATTCCCCTTGCTCAGTGAAAGAAAGCATTTTTTGTGCTTGAAGAAAATCTGCAATTAAGAGGTGGGACTGGGCTGCAGTTTAATCCCAGGTGACTGGACTGGGACAGTGTCTGTCTCAATAGCTCTGTGTTGCAAATGTTTCAAAGCATTCTTCATTCTTCATGCGGTACAGTCTGTATCCAATTCCATCTCAGCATAATAACTTAATGTAAATATGTCTCCCTGACAACCAAATAACCCCTGATTTATTTCTTCACAAATCCAAGAAATTAACAGAAGGAACCATGTTCACTTCTTGGTCAGTTGTTTTAAACTCCTGCGTGTAGATAAAACCCAACCAAAGCCAAGGAAGCTTAGCTGGAGTGAGGACCTGGGGTCTCGTTTTCAGACTCATGTGCCATGTATTGCTGGAAAGAAGCCAGCTGGATGTTCCGAGGGAACTTCTAGTACATGTAACAACACCAAAAGTATCAGAAGCAGCAGCTGGTTTCATTGGAAGCCCAGCGTATCACCAAAAACAAAAATGAAGATGTTTCCAAAAACGGAAATATTTCCCACCACTGGCTGGCTCTTCCATTAGGCAATCTTTGAGAAACAGAAATATAAACCCCTGTGTGCTTGTTTACAGAGACAGGAAGTCTCCCTATTGTCAAGACTGCTCCACACCAGAGATTCCCCAACAAACTCAGCACCTAGGGAGGCCCTGAGCAATATGTACTCCTGAATTAGTGATAAAGAGTTTGGTTAGGTGACCTTTCTATGTTGTTTTAGCTGTAATGTCTAAGATTCTGTGATTTTTATTCAGGCCTCTTTTGACTCATCTAAGACAGGCAGGAAGTCCCTATCCTCAACTCTCCCAAGGAACAGCAGTGTTTTAATTTTTCACTGGCATCTCAAATATCTTTGAAAAATGTATTTTTTCCAGTCTTCAGAGCAGTATCCTTTCCAGTGAGAATTCAGGAATGGGATCAAAATGTCTTTGAAAGAGGTGCTGCACTGAAGACAACATAAAGGAGATTAAGAAATCTTTCAATAAATATATTAGGTGCATATGCAAGAAACAGCCTCCGTAGTGTAGAATCTCCTTTATATGTGACTAAATGGAGATAACTGTCAAAGAATTTTCCCCCTTCAAAAACCTCTTTTCTTTTCCTTGCTTATGAAAAGGCCTCTTGGAAGCTTGAAACCAAAACATGTTGCCATATCCAAATGCTTTTTGCTTCATCACACTGGCTTTTTTCTGCAGGCTTTGCTGGGGGGAGGGCGGGGCGTGCATGCATGCAATTGTGTTAAAGCAGGAGCTGCATTGGTCTGGGAGGTTTTCCATGACACCTGCAAGGGGATCAAGGAACACAAAGGTCTCCCTAGTTAGGCACCAAGCTGTATGCCTTAGCATAGCTGTGCTCACTGAGGTTATGCCTGTTTCTCATGGTGGTGTAAGAAGATGCAGGGCCGTGGATATTTGTGTTGTTAAAGGTTCACCAGTACGAGTCCGCGGTGGTTTTTATTATCATGGTTCATCATGAAGTGCTCTGAGGTCTCAGCTTGTTTCCTACAAGAAGTTTACTCACTAGTAGGACTAAGATTTGTTGTTTGGGTATTCCCCCCCCCCAGTAAATTATATAGAAAGGAATCAACAGGTAAAATAGTAATAAAATTCCACATGTTTCTCTTGGAGCATTTTTTTCCTTTCCTTTGCCTGTAGTAAGCAGAACAGCCTTGAAGTGTTGCCTCCAGGTAGGAAGTCCTTTAGCCTTCCTGGCTTTTACTTTGGCTTTAGTGCTCTGCTGTCCAGAAAAATCATTCAGTTGTTACCACCAGATCACTTCCACCCTTGGCTTAGAGGAGCCTTGTTTAGAGACTCTGTCAAAATGTATCTCAGAGTTCCTTACTCTCTTGCATACTCACACCTTGTTGAGCCCATTGCAGGTGCTGTACCTGACTTTTAGCAGAAAGGAGTTCTCCAGGAAAAAAGTTCTATACATGTCTTTTTCCACCTAACAGAAGGAATTGTCCGAGTGTATGTGGCCCCAGGAGGACACTGCAGAAACATTCCCCAGGGCAGGATTTGGGTTAGCACAGGGAGAACCATGGTGCAGTAGACTGGAGAGGACACTCGGTGACAGGAAGGATACCCAGAATGTCAGAAGGGCTCAAACCCAGGTCTTCCTTCAGCTCATCTGCCTCCCAGTGCTTGGGAACATCAATACCAGCACCACAGAAGCAGGCAGGATTCTCAGGCACGGTGGCCACAGGTCAGCTTCCCACCAGGGCTGGGCAATAGTGACCAGCACAGGGCTAAGCCCTCAGGAGTAAGCCTGACTCAGAGCCTGGTCATCTGCTCTTGGCTCAGCACAGTATTATTGTACCTCCCCTGCTGGCTTGATTTGCAGCTTCCTTTAACTGATAGAAACACAATAACTCCACTGTGGTTTTTATCTGTCTTTGCTTTGGATGCAGCTCTTCAGTGTCTTTAATTCCGATTTGAAGCATGTGCATAACCATATTGACATCAGGGCAATTGCTCGTGCTTCAAGGGGATGCTCAAGAAACTTTTTAATTGGGATTTTTCCAAGGAAGGGCTTTTTTCTATTGAATTGCTTTCAAAAAATAAGAAATTGCAAACGACAACAACAACAACAACAACAAAAACCTAAAAAACAGCACCCAGTTTGATATAATCCACCAGGGTGTTTTTCTCCTAAGTGAGAAAGAAAGAGCTTCACTAAATTTTAATTCTGGATGCACTTTTTTTTTTTTAACTTATAAATCTCCCTTTTGGGACACAAGCAGTCTAGGCCACAGTGATTTGAAGTCCTTTGTTTTCTTTGCAAGTGCTCTAAACTTGCTGTCAAATACTGAAAAGGTCTCTGTGATGTGGCAGATAAGCCCAAAGCTTCAGCAAGTAAAGCCCTGAAGAATTTAGACGGCAAAATGGCTGTCCCGTTCTCTTTTTTCTTTATAATTAAAGAGGTGGTTGTAGTACAAACAAAAAAAAAAAAGAGGGGGGGAAAGATGGGCTGGGGGAAAGCAAAAGAGAGGAGGATCATTTGAGGCAACTCTGTGAAAAATCAATATATTCTATTACCAATCCCCCCTTAGGACTAGGAAGCAAGGACTCAGAGACACTCCATGTGTCTTTCAGATCGCAAATGCACAAAGTAATTAGGAAAAAGGCAACCTGAAATCCACAGCTCCCTTAGGTGGCCATTCCTAGGAGCCCTTCAGTGCCCTGTGGTATGACAAAGTTGCAGGTGCAGCCCACAGTGCCTGGGGCTGTGTGTGAGCCCTGGGCCCACGGGGACTCCTGGGACAGGCAGGCACGGGAGGACAACACTGCCTGGAAAACTGCACAGCTCACGGCTCTTCCAGAGTTCAACACAGAGCACAGAGCGGCCCAGGAGCATCCAAAGATCAAAAAAAGACACTGCACACAAGAGCCATGAAACTACTGCCCATTCTCCTTCTGTGGCTTCATTGCAGTGACTGCTCGTTGGCAAAGTGATGTTTTCCACTTCAGACAGACACTCTGCTGCTGAAGTTTTATTTAAGGCTAAAGATGCAGAGACATTTGGGTGAGACTAACCCAGAGCACTGACCGGCATGAAACTGAGTAAGACAAAGTGAGTGTGAGCAAGACAAACTGAGTGAGGCAAAAGGGGAACAGAAGAGTAAAAAAAATAGGAAAAAGATCAACAACTAGATTTTTTAAACTGTGTTCCTGGGTAGCGACAAAACATTAAATTAATGCACTGCCCAAGCAACTTGCTTCTCCAAAACACCAGGGGAAATAACATAGGCCAAAGCTCAAATACAAAAGAAAAAGACATTTTCAGGTCTTCCTTCACTGCTTCTTGAACACGGACTGATGTGTGGTTTATTGTAAAATGTGTGAAATGCATGTTTTTGCAGCTGTCTGGAATAGGTGGTATTTTTACTCTGAGGAAATGTCTTTCTTCTTTTTTTTTTTTTTTTAATTGGAATGTCTAGTTTACCAAACTGAAAAACTTCGCATTTTTCTCTTTTTTGTTCCCTAATAAGAGAAAGAAAATAAAAGCAACCCAAACCTCATTTTAAAGTATGCATATACTATCAGCCATAAACAAAACATATAAGCAAAATTCCAAATAGCCATAAACAAAAAGATGTGAGTGGAAAATTTCTGGCTTCTCTTGTCATTTCAGATGGCTTCAATGCAAAGTCTAGTGAAAGTGTATTTTTTACTGAAATTTTTGTTTCTTATGCCTTTCAGATAGCTTTTTATTACCTCTAGTGAGAGGTTATTCTGCAGTTGCATTGATCTCACTGTTTTCTATTAGGCTGCTCATCTTGAGATTCATCCCAAATATCCTTTTTCAAGATAAAATCCCATTTCTTGTAGTTATGCCTCCTACAGTCATGCTAACCAGCTCCTCTTCCACCTGCACAGATTATTGTTGTTTCCCCTCTTTTAGTCATCACTTAGATTGTTTAGGACTTGCTTACATTATGGAAATTTGCACTAGTATAATTGCATCAAAACAGTACTCCAGCACAAGCTTTAATATGAGTGAATAAAGAGAGAAAAAAAAAAAATCAGCACAGCTTAATTTTGGAAAGTCTGTTCAGGTACTGGAAAAACATCACCTCAGCCAATAATTTTTTCTGTTCTTTGGATTACTTTTGTTTTTCATTTCCACTGACACCTGTGATTAAATTAAGCATCCTTCACTGTGTTTGCAACCCAAACTTTGTGCTGTTGTTCTTGTACTGAGAGAATGGAAGTGAATTTTACTGGGGGAGGCTAAAACAGGGCTCCTGAATGTGTTTGCAAGACTGACAAGGAAATCCTTTTTTTCTGTCTCATAATTTTTAACCTGTCTGTCCATTTAAATTACTGATAACTTTATTGTGGCAAAATTCTCATGTCTGTTCTACAAACCACAGTTTCGATACCAGAGCATGCAAAATCCCATTTGCTAATTATTTTATTCTAAGATTGGCACACAATATAATGCACTGATGGAAAACGACAATAATTAATTACTGCATTTACTCCAAAATTACAATCAGTAATTACTGCTCTGAGACTGAATTCCATTCAGCAATATTTGGAACTTGTTCTTCCTCAAAGCAGGGCAGCTTTTCAGGAGTATTGCTGTGTTTGCATCTAAATGAGTCCATGTAGGTCACTAACGGATACGCGCTATTTGTCATGGGAGCGATAGAGCAGCACAAGGCAATACCACAACACTTCCCCTCGGTTTGGAGCAGGAATTCTTCATTAAAACCCAAGTCCTCATTTTTAAAAAGATGTTAGATAATATAAATACTTCAGAATTAAATAACAGATATTCAAGCAGTCTCCCACTTCTCATCCCGCTGTGATGCTCTTGGCCCTGGCACTCTGAAGCAAACTTCTGGAGAATTGTGAGAACTTTTGCCAAAGACTCAGCCAGCAAAGAGCCTTCTGAGTTGTTCCTACTGTGGAAAGACCAGGAGCTTGTTAGGCTTGTGCCCTCTTCAAAGGCTTCCAACAGCAAAACCCCCAGAGCTGCAGGGTTGACTGGAGGGCAAGTAATGTCATATTCAGCCACTTGACCAAGATTAGTGTGGGAGTTCATATGGGCAATGTCACACAAATTAGCTGAGTAAGTCAGATTTTAGAACCTTTCTGAGCTCAGTGTGAGTTTCAATTGCATCAGTTAATGGGCAGCTGCAGTAACCTGAAAACAGCAGCCTTTGAAGGAACATTTTTACAGGGTTTGTTCAGCACAGAGATTTGCCGGGCCAGTGCATGAGGGAACTGCAACTTGAAGAAAAACTGGAAAATACAAGAAAAGGAAAGAGTAGGCGTTTGAAACAGCCGTGATTTGAAATGAGAGCCAAAGAGATGGAAAAACACAGGAGACATCCATAGCCAAATTTTTTGTTCAAGCAGAGCAGCAAACACTGACAGAATGAATCCTCTGCTAAATAAAATATGTACAAAACGAATGAGAGAAGGCAAAGACCCACAATGAAAGAGGATTGTGAAAATACAGGATGAGTCTGAGAAAACAAGCATAGTGATTTTTCTGCAGGACCTTCAAGTAAATTACAAGTCAGCAAAATCCATTGATACTGGAGCACTAGAGAGACCAGTTCTCACTAGTGAGCAACCAGGAGACGGACATGCTATCAATTTGCAAATGCTGCTCAGGGAGAGAGCAAAGAAAGGTCTAGAACTTCAGAGACGTTCTTCTCAGATGGCCCCATATTTAAAGGCAGATGGAGCTGTCTTTGGTGTGTTCAGTTAATGCAAACATCAGCACCATGAACATGCTTTTTTGTCCAGGTAAAGACAATATGAACAGTGTAGGCCAAAGGCAGGGCACAGCCCTCTAGGTCTAAGAAGCAGGTTAAAACCTTCTTCCTGGGAAATTGGAAATTCCCGATGAAACCAGAGTTACAAGTCAGCCCCAACATGTGATTCACAGGACTCAGATCACTTGTGCAGCATTGATCAGTAAGCTGAAAATGACCTGATCTTTTTGTCACTGACCTTTGAGAGCTACTGCAGAACCACGAATTGAAGCTCTATGGGGTAGTGTTTGGACTTACACGGTAGAGATAAAGAAAAGACAGGCTAAAAAACTCCATGAAATTTACTCTGCAGGGGAAAACTGCTACAGGAGTTGGCAAGAATCTTAATAAGGGGTTGCAGAGTACTCCATCAATGCAAGCACCTTAAATTGATGTCCTTATGGTTTGGAAGGCATATACAATCAGCTGCACTAGAACACTGTTTCTCGTTCCCACGGTTATACCCAGTGATATATCAAATGCAATAATTGCATATTTGAATAATTCATAGGTACGGTAACTTTGGCCAGATACAAGTGAATATCAAAACTCTGGTCTCTGAAGTGTTTGATTCAGCTGTAGCAGAGAATTGAAGGTTTACGGTACAAACCCTGCTTCTCAGGTGTCTTTCATCCTGCCCTGTGACTGCAGTTAGGAAAAAAAAGAGAGTTTTTTATTTCAAATGCTTCATTTTTCCACTTAGCTGAGCTTCATCCAACCTTTTTGAAATATTGGGTAGAAGCCTGAGCTGGAGGGGAAGGGAGAACAGCAGTCAAGTCATTTCCCAAGCAAGAAGCAGAGTAAATGAAAACTCAGTGCTCTGTCTGGAAAAGTACTAACCACAACCATGATCGGGCTAAGTTCTTGGGCAGTGTCAATCACCAGCTCCTCTGAAGCCAGTGAAGTGACACTGATTTATGGCAGCCAAGGATTCAGGCCCACTATTACTTTTTTAACTCTAAATGTTCTCCTAGCAGAGATGTTTCAATTATTTGCAATTATAGAGGGAGATGCAATGTCACCATTCTGGCTGCTCACGCCTTCTTGGAGCAAGGAGACTAGGGAATGATCATGCTTATCTCCAAAAATCACCATGGCTCATTTTAAAAATGCCTTTTTATGATAATGACATGCAAACAGAAGAAAATCTCTTGCACCCATGGAAAGCTGCAGTTCCACACTCAAGTAATCCTCTTTAAAAAGCAGATTTCTGCCATTATTGGGAGATACATCCTCCCTCTCCGGCTCTTCAGATATCCCTTTTTCCTGTGTAAAACAGACCCAGCAGCTGGGCTGCCTGAAGCATCTGTTCTATGCAGAGCAATAACACTCTAAAATCCTCACAGTGACGAGATGCCTACCTTTGAGATTTCTGGCTCTACGATGTCCAGTCCTTGAAGCCAAAGATATCTTTTGGTTGATTTGGATGTGCTGTAGATCATGGTTGTTATGGTAGACTCTTAAAAGCAGGTTGTTCCAAAAGAAAATGGGTTTTCACTACCTTGATTTCGAAGGATTTGGAAACAACTGGGCCATTAAACCCATGGGCTGTGCAGTCAGCTAAAAATGTGTCTTTGATGGATAAGGTTCTCTATTTTTTTGTACTCTCTTGAAGCATCTCCACTCATGAGTAGAGGTTGCATCCCATTTGCCATGACGTATGACAAGTGAATGCTTTCCATGCTCTTTATTTTTCTCTGTGCATTCTCCTTGCATGGTACGTATTTCTCCGTCATGGCAGATTGGACACTGGGAAGGGAAACCAGGCAGGCAGCCCAATGCCAGCTGTGGGAAATTGGGCTCTTACATGTCAGTTTTAAGAGATTTGGTGCTTTCAAACCAGGGTTTATTTGGGGGTTTCTGTCTTCTGCTCTTAGGTTACAAGGGCATTGTTTAGTACAGACCATACAGACCTTGCTACACAAAATCCCAACAGGAATTCCTACTGGCCTTGTTCCCAATACCCATGAAGACCAGTGTAATGCAACTTAGAGAAAGGTGTACAGAACCTCATCAGGAGTAAAAGAATAGCTCACTCCTGGAGAGGTATTCCTACACAGAAACCTGAATGGAGGAATTTATGTCCTTAGATGGGTTTGTTGAGGAGCATGCTAACGTGCTGTGAGTAATTAGTAAAGGCACACAGACTGGCACCATGGTTGTCTCTGGGGTCTTTCCTCTTTCAGCACAGACCCACGTCCTGACAGTCTGACTTCAGATACTCACTAGGGATCCCTGGAAGTAACCCCAGGATGCCGCTTAGGATTAAAATGCAAATAATTTCTTTCTTCCAAAATGCTCTAGAATAAATGAGTTGTCCTGAAGTTCACAGGTATCTGAAGAAGTGCTGGGCCTGTCCTTCAGCTGGGGTAAAAAAGTAGGCTTTAAGGGAGTGATGATGATTTATGCCAACTAAAGACTTGCCGTGGGATTTGGCCAGAAATCTTCTGCTTTTTCTCTTCTAATCTTTCAAATTGCCTCTGTAATTTTTTCCCCAAGTTGTGTGTGCTCAGTGTGTTCTGTCGATGTGAGAAGTGGTAATGTCACTCTGCTAGGAGTTTTATGGTTCACAGAAGGCAGGATTTGTATTGAGATAGACAGATAGATGGATGTCTGGTGCCTGAACACAACGTATTACAGAGATTGACCCAAAATTTTCAACACTAAAATCCCAAACGATAAACTGAAGGAATCTCTGTCTGGGAGATTTCAGATGGATTTTATCTCCTTTTTTTCTGATTAATACAAGCCTTTAAAAGCATATCATCCCTGTGCCTTTGCCCAAATAATTGGAGAAGATCAGAGTAAAGAAGGATCAATAGCAAATAAGTAGTCTACATTTTCTCGGGTGCCAATGTAAAGGAGGTCAGACATGCCATACTGGGAAGGGAAGAATACACAGTTAGGGGAGTCTGGTGTGTGCGTGTTCAGATAAGGAATGTTCATAGCAACAAAGGAGGAGGTGAATCCTGTTGCCCACACCTCTGGTGAACTCAGGGAAGGTGGCAGTGATGCTCATGTCCCCCCGACAAGCCAGGCTCAGAGCCACACTGAGATGTGGGCTCTCCCTGCACATGAGAGGGAAATGGAAAGGAGCAGAAGTGCTGGCTGATGGGAGCAGTAGGGACACCATCCTGCCAAGCTGCCTGCGGAGCCTGGAGCTGCCTCCTAATGAAGGCAAGCGGCTGGTCACAACTGGAGGCGAGCTGTTCCCCATTTGTTTGTGCTCCTCGGAGTGGCAGGGATCCGCTCTCCATCAGAATAATCCAATTGAACAAAATGATTCATATTAGCAGGCACATCTGTCTGAGGCCAAAGCAGAACCCTGGTGTTAGTTTAATAAATGGTGTTCATTAAACTCAGCTGAAAATATAATCTGGAGAGACTGATGGGGTGAACAGAGCAAAGAATAAGCAAAAGGAGTTAGCAATTATCAGATGTCATTTGTTCTACTGGTACCACGGAATTGGAGCTTGTTTGCTGAAATCTTAATTTCATTTTGCTGAGGCAGAATCCATCAGAGAAGCTTATGCTGCAGCTATGATTCCTGTTTGTCAGCCCTTGGTGGGGAAAGGGGCATTTTTCTTTCCTCCTTTTCTACCAGACAGAGCTCTGAAGGATCACAGACCTCATCAGAGAGCCTAAGGACAGGAAAGGTGCAGGGACCAGCCTTTCCTCTGCCACAAAGAAACTGCTAAGTGAAGTTCCCTGTGCTGCAATGGAGAGAACATGGGCAGTGCTTTGGGACAGGAACTTTGGGTATTTCCAACAAAGCACAAGCCATAAATCTTCCCAGTTCCTCTGCCATTTCCCCTCCATACCAAGACAGTGTACAAACGCTTCTCATTTGACTTCGGGACCATTTTACACTCTATAGGGTAGGGGCCAGTGTTTCCACAGGCAAATGTTTCCCTCTTTTGAGTGAAAGGCTGGGTTCTTCTTGGTGGTCAGGTCAGGGAAACGCCTACAGCCATGCAGTGGTGGCTGTCCAAGGCAGCACAGGTGAGGAGACACAAGCACAGGCATTGAGGTGCTGGAGGCAGCCCACACTTCCAGAGCTTAACCCTGACGGTCAGGGGCTGCCTCCTTCAGGCCCAGCTCTCACCCTGTTCCAGCTCAGTCAGCTCAGTTATTAGGCATTAACATTCCTGGCCATAAGTCTCCACACAAAACACTGAATCCAGAGGGAGTGCTCTTAAGAGGGAGAGCTGCCTTTCCCAATTCCTGTTGAGCAGAGACAAGCTTCTTGGGGCTGACTTACAGAATGGTCAGCATTTGAAGATTGGCTGGACAACCTGTTTCTTGCAAGTTGCTTTGGTTTTGTTTAGTTTTAACTTGTCCCTACGGGTATTCAAATGGTCCTTGTTGTGCTCCAGGGGAAGGCAAGAAAGGATTTTATATCTATAGACTTGCCAGAGCTATCGAGTCCCAGCCAGTTAGAAAAAAATCAAAAGAATAATGGAGGAGAAGGGAAAGCTTGACCTCATGAGCTTTCAGTGTTGATTAGTTTGTTGGTGTCAGGAACCTTTTCTTGTTCGGGGCAGACTAACGGTGAAATAACTTTTTTTCCCCTACTCTTTAATCTGTCTCCTGTATTCCCAAGGGGAAGGAGGAGTCAATACCTGCCTTCCTGGAGTTCTGCTTCAGAGGAAGAAAGTGCATGGACTTGCAAACCAACAGCGAGGGGCTGGTGGGTTTGGGGTTTTTTGGCAAGAGGCTGAACACCTTCAATTTCCCTCAAAATTGTGTAAGAATCAGTTGCAGACATGAGCTGCTCTGGCGACTGTCAGAGGTGTTTCTTGCCCTGGTGAGCACGGAAGAGGGAGGGAGAGTTGCAGAGGTGAGCAGCATCTTTCTGATACTTACCCTGGCCTCCACCACGGCTGTCAGGCTCCCTTCCCAGCCATGGAAGTGGGTGAGCCATGCACTGAATCCCACCTCTTGCCCACTACCGTTCCTCACACAGGTTAATCCCAATTTTTAGGCACAGGGAGGAGCATAAAAGGCTTAGGTTGACTTGATCCTGTCATTTGTATGAGACTGGTGAGAAACTTGCTGAATTTGCTTGGTTCAGCTCTGTGGATCAGGGAATGATAGCACTCCCAAGCCAGCACAGCTGCAGGCACAAGGGGACATGCTTCATAAGCACAGGCTATCTGAGGTGACAATGAACCAGAAACCCAAAGAACTGAGACTGGTCAGACTCAACTGTATGCAAATAAAATTTGGGATTTATTTTCAATACTCTTTTCAAAGTATATTGAAGTAATCTTATGAACCAGACATCATGGGAATCAGCACACTGATTTTCAGTGCTTTCAGAAAAAAAATGTTTTGTTTTGGATTTCTTTTTAAATTCTCAGACAAAAAGTTTTGACTATTTTTAAGCAGTGATAATGTTTGACTGATCACCTGCATTTTCCACCAAGAAAGGCTTTAAACAAAAATGTGATCCAGTTCTAAATTAGAATCATATAAATATCTCAGCTATAGCAGTGAAATGAGTCACAGACATAAGTCACATGCATAAGTGTTTTCAGAATCAAATTCTGAGATACTAAAATTTGCCAAGGGATGTGAATTCTTCAGATGGAAACCACTCCAACTATATGGTGGAATTCTTGTCTTATCTTTCTCTAACTCAGAAAGAGTTACCATCTCCTTAGTAAAAGTATCTTCTTTTAGAAAATTCGTACAGAATTTGGCTTCAAAAATGTTTGTGGGGTTTTAAACAAAAAATTATTAGTGTTTAATAATTAATAGAACTATGTAAGCTTATTGAGTCATCTTGGACTTTAATCAATTTGAAATATTTGGGGCACCAATTTCCACCTTACAGCACCTCACTGGAGGTACATCAGAGTTTTAGTGCAATTAAAATGAAGCAGGAAATATTTTTAGCTAATTGCACTGTGCACCTTGAAGGTAATTTGAAGCTGCAGGCAAAAAAAGTAAAATATCAGAAGGAGTAATTGAGTGTTGCAAGCTGGGAGTATGTGTTCCTGGCTGCATTCTGATTTAAAGGGGTACAGAGACCAGGAATGGAGCTGAACAGTCTTGGCAGAAGGAGAGTGAAGTCACACAGGACCAGCTTTGAGAGGGAGAACAAGTTCCTGACAGGGATGTCAGGCTGGGAGAAGTGCTGGGGTCTCCTCCCTTTGCAACCCCCACAAGCACCACTCCAACACATCCTTCCTGTACCTGCTGAGCAACTACAGACCAAATTGTTACCCTTCCAGCCTGGCAGGCAGCTGGGGGCTCTCATGTCTTGTGGCAGGAACTGCAGCCACTGGTGGGGTGTATCAGGCAACCTACTGGGAGGGCACAGGCAGCCTAATTGTACCTCCTGAGATCTACGAGCTGGACTTGAGGTCATCCTAGGGGTCTGTTGAGGAAAGGAAAAGGGGAGCAGGCATCCCTATCTAACAGTCAGCAACTAAAAAAGGAGAGTGTAGCACTGGTTTCATCAGCATTTTGATAAGGTCTACTCAATCTATAAAGGGAAAAAGCAGAAACAGTGGAGATTGGGCACAGAGGCTTTCTTGCAGCTTCCCAATTAGACTTAGTTCTCAACCATGTACATTTTTTTAATTAAACTGTTGGTACAATGCTCAGGAGATAGAAAACTCCTTGAGGCCCCCTTGTAATAAAGAACCTTTCATTGTATGCAGAAAGGCAAGCTTAATTTCCTCTCCCACCTAATATTCACCTGCAGCAAAAGCAGGGGTGAGCACTTGGTATGAGGCAGGATAAATGCTCCTCAGGGCACAGGACCCACTGATTTGGCCATTGGGAGAGAAAGGGGCTGCATCCTTTGCTGGAAGAGTAGCCATATAACTCTCATTTGACCTTTACCATCACTGCTTCCCAAAATGACCTGAGTTCATTGCGCTAAACTTTGCTTGCAAAGCTCTTGATTGGCAAAACAGAGCAGAAAGAGGAATAGAGCCATGGCTACATCTTCATGAGCACGTAAATCCTGGGTGTTGCTGAGGAGAGTGGGCAGGTCTGTGACCACTCAGACCTTACCAAGCCTTTAGTTCCTCCCAGCTGCAACCCTGGTGGTGGGCAGTGCTCCCTCCTGCACCAGCCCACCCTGAATCCCACTCTGCCCAGCCCAGCCCTTCCTCCCACCACACACTTCCACCTCTTTTTTGCGACTCCTCCACCACCCCTGTGACTTCCACCACCCCGTGGCCACCTCTTCTGCCACTGCTCAGGGGCAGAGTGAGAAAAGGCAACGCTGCTCAGGGAGCCAGTGACATTTTCTGACTGTCCAGGCTGGCTTCTCCAGGAGCAGCTGCTCCGTTGTGGTGCTTTTTCATCCGCTGCTTGAGACTAATGGCTCTAGAAAAATAGATAAATCAGAGGTGACACAGCTATTGCTGCTTGACAATTTTTCATCAAACAAGCTGGGGGAGGAGGGGATGACCAAAAAGTGACATTTTGACCAAACTAGATGTTTCCGCAACAAATTTTCATTCCAGTAGATTAAAAAAGAAATGCGAACAGCACAAAAAGCATAACTGTCTTGATTAAAAATGTTGGCCTTCGAAACACTAAATTCCTCTTAAAAATGGTTTTCAGATTGATTAAAAAAAGGCAAAAATTAATCTATTTCTCTGGCCCCCCCCCCCCCCCCCAGATTTGTTTTGTTTTTTAACTAAAATATTCACATGAAAGAAAGCCAAAATAATGACAATTTTCCTCCGGAAAATAATTGTCATTTTTCAACTAGCTCTTAATGTAACATAGTTAAATGAGAGCAATCCTAGTAACAACAATGCACAGCAAGTAAGTCATACAATTATTTGAAAGAAGGACATTGCAATTTAAGAGCTAATTTTTGTCATCACCTTAAATTTACAAATGGGAAAAATGAGGAAGGGTCATCAAGCATATTAAAAAAAAAGAAAAATGAAACAAAACAAAACAGAGAAAACATTAGCATTCAAATTGCTGGACTTCCATCTCCCTGTTAGATCACACTGGCTTCTGTGTTGTGTGTGTGCAATTGTCTCTGTTGATATGTATGTATATGTAATACCTCTGTACATATACATGTGGATATGTTGGTGTGCATTTTCATGTATACAAAGATCCATATATACAATCTGCCTCCTTTTTAACCTTCAGATGTTAGAACTGAAGCATCTGACAAAAACATTCTCCCCCCCCCCTAAAAATAGCACCCCAAGAGTCCAGGTAAATGCGTTGATGCCCGGTATAAATGATCAGGCTTCTTTTAATCCCAGCATGGATGCAAAGTCCCCTTCACCGCTCTGCCCTTCCAACTCTAACGCATTTGGGCTCCTAATCTTGGGCTCACCACGCAGCCTTAGCAGTGGTTGTCATAGGGATGGATTCTGTTTTGGAGAGCGCTGCCTCCTTTTTTCCACCTCTGCCAGACACTCTGGGCAGGAGCTGGGGAGGGGGGGAATCTGTGTGGGTTGGTATCGGGGTACAGTGAAGAGGAGGACTGAGGCATAAGGAAAGCAGAGCCATCCAGCACTGGAGGCAAAAACAGAGAGGGAAATTGCTATAGAAACAGTATAAAAGGCAGGGGAGAAAAACACGGGCTGGAATTTTAATAATATTGATCATCTTCAGAGGCAATAGCTGTGAAGATCTATCACCAGCAGCAAAAACATGTCCTGTTCCTTTCAGTAGGTGTGCATGGCCACAGGCTCCAGCAGACAGAAGGACAGGATTCTGACTGCAGTTTTGGGTGCAAAGGCACACGTGTGTGTGTGTGTGTAAATGGAGATTATTATATATTGTATAAAGGTGAAGAAGTCAGTATATGCCACAATCAGAGGCTTAAGTGTGAGCACAGGAGGCTGCCACTTTGCTGCTGGAAGAAGTGACAGCCTTTGAGTTTCTTCAGGGGGAGGTTTCTAACCTCCAAGACAAGAAAAGAGGGATAGAGATGATCAGTGGAGACTTGACTAATAGGAACTCAGGGGCGAGACACGGTAGAAACGATGTGGAACTGGATGCAGTAGATTTCTGCAGTGGAAACCTGGTAGCCCACCACGATGGTGGCAGTGTTGGGACAAATTTGTGGTCCTCTGAAGGCACAGAGCAAGCTTGTACCTGCAGCTGGCTGCATTTGCAGCTCAGCAGATATACAGTGACAGCTCCTGTGGCACTCACCAGATAGTCAGGGACTGTTAGGCTTATGCAGCAACTTGCACACCCCTGCCAGGTCACCTACCTGCTTTAAGGGTATCATGGAATCATAGTATAGACTAGGCCGTAAAAAAAACCTCTGAAAGTATTGAATTCAATCATTAACCCAGCACTGACAAGTGCACCACTAAACTGTGGTTTTAAGAGCCACAGCTACACCTTTTCTAAATATCTTCACGAATGGTGACAACCACAAGGCTACCAATTCCAGCGCCCAACAAGCCTTTCAGTGAAGAAGTTTTCCCTAACATCCAATCTAAACCACCCCTGTTGCAACCCAAGGCTGTTTTCTCTTGCTCTGTCACTGGTTACCTGGGGAAGAGACTGACCCCCACCTGTCTGCAACCTCTTTTCAGAGGGAGAGTGATAAGGTCTCCCCTCAGCCTCCTACTGTGCTGAACCCAGGGGAACAGCACTACTCACCAGCCCCAGCTGGATGTCACTCCATTCACCCGCACTCTTTGGGCCCAAGCATCATCCCGTTTTTTACCCAGGCAACAAGTGCACCCATCCGAGCCATGAGCAGTTCCTCCTGGAAAATGCTGTGGGAAATGCTGTCAAAGGCTTTACTGAAGTCCACACAGACACATTCCCAGCATTTCCCTCATCAACTAAACAGACCACCTTGTCACAGAAGGGGATCACGTTGGTCAAGCAGGACCTGTCTTTCATGACCTCATGCTGACTGGACCTGATCCCCTGGTTGTCCTGCATGTGCTGCATGATGGCACTGAGGATGATCTGCTTCAAGAGCTTCCCCAGCACTGAGGTCAGGCTGACAGACCTGTAGCTCCCTAGATCCTCCTTCCAGCCCTTCTTGTGGATGGGCATCACACTGGCTAACCTACATCAACTGGCACTTTTCTGGTTAACTGGACTGCTGATAAACAACAAAGCTGCTTAGTGAGCACCTCTGCGAGCTCCCTCAGCACCCAGTACCACACTACATGGGCAGTGAGTGCCTCCCACAATGCAGAGCTTATCCTCACAGTCCAGCCAGGAACTGCTGTTAAAAGCTTTACTGTGACAGAGGTGTTTGTAGCATTAGGACTACAGTGCTGACAGCACAGGTCGCAAGGACATGACTAGATTTATGTTTGTCTAACCATGGCTTTAACTGAGATTCATTTTCCCTGATGGTACAGACCTACGCTGTAGCTATCCCCTTCACAGCAAGTCAGTCAGGGTCCTCATTATAACCATGAGAGAGATACTGGGTCCTTTTGGCCATGACTCACAGTCTTATCTGAAACAGTTCCTAAGTAGGAGTGATTTGGGACCTACAATCCCTGTGTGTCTCCGCTAATACTGTCCTAGAGTGATCGTTCAGATGAAGATGTCTTGAATCCCATCGTTAGGACTTCAAGCCCTTATCTCTCTCCAGTGTTCAAGGAGAACAGTCCCAGACTGTTAGGCACTTAGGTGCTTCCAAGAAGAAGTTGGGCATTTACCAGATTTATTTGGCTATGGTTTGTTCAGTGGAGCAAGATCTAGGACATGTCCCTTGAGACTATCAAAGGGCTTTCTCCTGTCCACTAACTAGGTAGGTGCTGCAGACCCCCGCTCTAGAAGGACAGGTTCATTTGGCGCTTGAAACACAGACCCAAGTTAGGCAGACAGGATGACCACATGTCACTTTTGTGTGAAAGAATATTTTCAGGTCGCTTTTTTTTTTTCTGTTTTTTTAGCCTCGGCAAGTCCTAATCCTTCATCTGTACATATAGGTGTGTGAGTGTGTGTGTGTGTGTGTGTTTTTCATCTGCAGTGTCTCAGGGTGTCTGTGGAGGACAGGCAGAGGGATGGTAGTACCACCTCCAAAGCAGTGGTCACTGACACACCAGCCCGGTCCTTCCCACTCTGCACATTAAATCTTTTCCTCAGTAAAATTACAGCAAAGAACCTCTCCCCAGCTTGACAGCTGCCATCTAGCATCCATGTGGGAATCCACTGCCCACTAAGCTCCACTCCTGACCCTGCAGCTGGTGCTATCCCACACTTCAACCCCAGAGAGGAGACGTGTGTTCTTGCGACTGCCCAGGAATAGAGCAGGATATTGTTTGCCCCACCAGATCTCTCCCATTCCGATTGCCTCCTTCATCCATTCATTGAATCAAAGCTTGTTAACCCTTACTTTTCCTGCTGGCACAGCTGAGGTAAGGAAAGAGACAGGTCTTGCTGTGATGGTGCTGACAGCTCTCCTTCCTTTCCCAGCTGCTTGTTTTCCTGTGTTATGACATGGCCAGAAAGCCCAGAGGGGTAAGAGGGATGCTAGAGATCTTTTCCTCTTCCAGGAGCTGTACAGCTGACACTATTTGTTCTTGGGTACCTAGGGACACAAATGACAACAATTCTACCCTGTGCCATCTTCAAAAGGACAGTTTTCCCCATCTTGGCTTGTGAAATAACTGTAGACACAGATCTTGCATCTGCCTTGCGGGTACCAGTCTATTGTCTTTGTCAAACCCCAGGAAACTCAGGCTGACACTTTCAGATCACCAAAGGGCAAGACTTTGGGGCCAGGCCATCAAGAAGGAGTCAGCTTCAACCAAGACAGCAGCCAAAGCGTGGAGCTGAAGTCAGAGCTTAGATCAGGGGTTTAGTTCAGCATCATCTCTTGTCAGCTAGGCATAGCTGCTGTAGCCAAGAAAGCATGTTTCAGTTCACAGAAACAGCAAAGAAGCCCCAGACAAACAAACAAAAAGCTAGGGAAAGAATTTTCGCTAGCCAGTGTGCATGACTTCAGGATAAGAACTGCCAACAACATTCTTGTAACACCCCGACACAAGGTGAAATTTCATTCGTGTGCAGTGACTTTTCAGAAATAGGCTGCAAGGAGAGATATGAGCCCTGCCAAGGGACAGAAAGGCAATACCTGAGGAACAGGATGCATAGCTGCTGACGGAGACAAGTGTATTGTTGTGTGCAGTGATTTTTGGTGTTTACTGAGGCAAAACTCCGTGGGCCAGTAAAGGGACATTTTCCTTCATAGGAAAGGAACAGGGTGTTTCTACAGATTGTAGCAACCAGCCCCTGGCAGGTTTTATTCCTTTTCCTTTTCCTTTGTCCTTTGCTTTTTCTTTTCCTTTCTTCTTATGTTTTTTCTTTTTTTTCCCCTTCATTTCTGCTTTATCTCCTTCTCCTCTTCTCTCTTCTCTTCTCTTCTCTTCTCTTCTCTTCTCTTCTCTTCTCTTCTCTTCTCTTCTCTTCTCTTCTCTTCTCTTCTCTTCTCTCTTCTTCTCTTC
>VZRS01010586.1:90422-229822 GCA_013398055.1 Ifrita kowaldi | reverse complement strand
TTTTTTTTTTTTTTTTTTTGAGGACATTTTCCCCCATACCTGGAGAAATCATGCAGGTAAATAACATCTGAGCCAACAGTCTTGGACCTGCCTTTTCTGCCTCCATCCAAAGCTTTTCATGGGTATCAATCATCCCCGAACTAGGATTCTTCTCATTTTAATTATGCTAATATCGCCATAATTTCATTCTTGTTAACAGCAATTGAGTTTCAGTCTCTGCAGATGGTGAAGCTGGACAGTTACCAAGCCACATGCCATCTTGAGAGGAGGTTATGGACCAGTGCTCAGCCTGTGGCAGTGCTGCTCAGCACCGTTTCTGGGTTGCATCACTTCACTTTACCCATTTGTGAAATGACATATGCCTTTGCTTCATACTGGTTTTGAGGTTTACAAAGGACACTTCTAAAAATAGAGAGGCCGTTGCCCATCTAGCTCATTCTTGTTACAATACAGCCCTGCCCTCTTTGACAATTTCAGGCAAAGGCTAGAGAGGAATTATGTTACTAATTTAGAGTGGCTACAGTGAGGACAGACACTCTTCACAAGGAGCCCCAGGAGAAGGCAAAGGAGAACAAGTATAAGTTGCACTGGGAAAAGTTTCTTCTCAACATAAGAAAGACATTTTTTACAGTGAAAACTATCAATCACTGGAACAGCCTCCTCAGGGATGCAGTGGACTGCCCATCACTGGAGATTTTCAAGATGCCCTTGTATTGCACTGGGTTCTAGATAATCTCATCTGAGATCCCTTTCCCATGAAAATTTGGACCACGTGAATTTTCTAGGTCCCTTCCAACATGGGATGTTTCATGATTCCATGGTCCTGTGGTTGCTGTAGGTGTGCACAGATTCATATGTTACCATGATGGACACCAACCCTCTGAACCTCCCCAGCAGAGCAGGTATAGACCCCAAATCATGGCAGTGCTGATGGGAAGGACCTCTGTGGTTTCCTCATCCAGCCTACTCCTGAAATCAGGCTGGGCCTTCTGGGTGTGTCCCTTGTTATACTCACAAAATAAAGCTAAAGCTATTAAAGGCTACACAGGTAAATTTGTATGACCACGGTCATACCTATGCTGTGGGACAGGCACCCAGTGCAGCCCTCTCCTCACCATTGTCCAGCCTGATAGATGGAGCAGGGTTTGCTGCATCTCCTTTCTGGACTGGGATTCTCTTCCAGGAAAGCCAGTGTGAGTAGGGTGAGTGGTGAGCACAAAAACACTCACCCAAAGAAATATTGGGGTATGCAGAGGGACCAGGACTTCCATGCACATTATGAGGAACTACTCTACCCCACACAGCAGCTCCAGTTCCACCCAGTGGAGAATAGGTGGTTTCCCAGAGGTACCCTGGATAACCCATCACTGGCTGTCCTCACCAGGCCAAGTCCACCTGTTCCATCTGTGAGCTACTTACACATTCCAGGCACAATCCCAAGTACAACTCAGCTCTAAGCTAAGGGAGCTCCCGCTGCTCCTTGGCTGACAAGCAGAGGAAACTTCAGCTTAAACCTGGCTACAGGTCAGAAATCAATACAGCGTAAGCCAAATTGCACCAGTTCTGCAGGAAGGGCCTGACATTGTGACTACAAGTGTGATGAATGATTTTATATGGATTTGATGTTTGGGTTGTTTGGGGTTTTTTTATCTGAGTACAGAGTCTGGTAAGGCCGATAGAAACTATGACGGACTGTTGCAGCTTTCTGGTCTGGAGAATATATTAAAATCTCTTCAGGAGGTGATATCTGACCGGCTTCTTATGCAACTGTTGCCTCCTCCTACTCCATTTGACAGCTGACCTCCCTGATAATCAAAGTAAGACACAGATGGCAGCAGCACAGCCGAGGTAAACATGAAATGATCTCTGTGACAGCCCAGAAGAGTCATTGTTTTCCCATCCCTAAATCAGATGGCAGTCTAGGATCCCAGCCAGACCTATCTTCCCCCAAGCATTAAAAGCACACAAGGAATGAAGAACCACCATAGTCGAAAGGGTGAGAAACAGTTTCACTAAGATTTTGTGTTGCAGTAGGTCTTCAGATACTTTTAGGATATACTTTTAATCCATGGCAAGGACTTTGATTTTCTTTAATTATTTCATATATTGCTGGGAGATTAATTCAAACATGAGAGAGAGTCACCTTTAAGGGCAAAAGGTTTTGAATTCTGCTTGCTGATCAGGATGACAATAGTATTTCTGCTGATGGCCAAAAAGGGCACTTCTGACTCCAATTCCATTTCCAGAAAACATTACTTTTACCTCACGGTGTGTTATTTGAATCGGCACACGTCGCCAGGGGTTGAATAAGACAGTTTCTCCACACTCCACGACAGAGTACCGACACTTACTAAATTATGCTGTTAAATACTGTAGTATGGCAATAAAATACAATGAAGGCCCATGGAAAGATGCCAGCCCCTTTCTGAGAGAGAGAGAGCACTTTTTGGAACCCTGCCTGTGGCCCGTAATTTTCACTTCCTCCTACTACAGTCTGAAGTGACATGAAAAGACTTGTAAAGTCAAGTCCAGGAGCATGGTGGGGATTTGAAGGAGTAAAGATAAAGTTAAAACATAGATGGTAGCATTTGACCTACTTGAACTCTGCCAGGAAAGAGGGAAGGACCCAAATCTCCCACACATCTCCATAGCAGACTACACTGGAAAAAAAATTCCAGCCTGCAAAATCTACATTTTTCAGCCCAGATGGGGCCAAAATATTGAAAACATATAAACTTTTAATGGAGAAAACTGCTCAATCAAAAGCAGCAAAATTTGACAAAAAAATTGCTAGCTAGCAAGATATTTCAGTATTTCATGGGAAATGGCACTTGGTGAAGGAAAATGGCAGAGGATGGGAGGATGGAAGAATGGCTTACACAAACTGAGTCTTGTCAGGTACTGCAGCAATTCACATGGACCTTGACATGTACAACCAATAACGAAGTCCTTTAAGTCCAGCAAACTTAAAATTAAATGCTTTTTCTTACTAGTGATTACAAAGGAGTTGAAGGATAGAGAAGGACTCAAGATGGACCTCTGTGAAAAATATTTCAGCAGGAAAGATTTGTCCTTCTCCAGCGGTCACGATCTGAGTTGTCACACTCTGTGTGGGCCTAAAACCCTTCACTGCAGGAACACAGACAAAATGGTGTTGCCTACAAAGCTTAAAAACAACACTGAGGAGCAGCAACAAAAACAGAACCAATGCATTCCAACTTTTCAGGTCAACCCAGTGATGGTGCCTGACAGACAACACACACAATATTTTGCCCTCCTGTTTGCTACCACAGTTCTACAGAGGATGGTTAGTTCATTAGAGGGAAGGCTGAATCAGAGGAATGTAACAGTGAGGTGGAGATGGGTGAGCAAAATTCCACAGGAATTTTACTCTTTTATGTTGACACATGTCTACATATATTTCTTATATCCCTACACCTATAAATTTATACACAAATCCAGCCAACCACTCAGCCTAAAATGTGTATCCTTAGTTGTCTTACATGTAAACCATCATAAGATGGTCAAAACTGGAGAGCAGCACAATTTTCTTAGCAGCAGTGTTTGAACAGAGACAAATTTGGATTTACCCAGAACACCCTGTATTCATTTTCTGGGCTAGGCACTCACTGGAGGTGATTCTTTGTTACACACTGTCTCTGGAACAGACCGAGCTTGAGGCATGATTTTTGAATTCATTAAAAATTCAGAACAACTCTGGTGGCTGCAGAAAACCTTCACATGGTTCCTAGGGATAACTCTGTCAGCAAAGCTCAGAGCTACCTTATTCCACACAACCTACTTCTTAAAACTCTGTCCAGCCCGGGCACATGTGGAGAGTGATTGCCAGAAGTACTTCTTAGGGAAAGGATTTGAAAGGAGCTGCAAAGCCCAGTGATATAGGGCAGCCTGGAGAGCTCCTGCCCAGCCCCTCCTGCCACGGTGAGGGAGGGAAACAGTGCTAGAAAGTGCTTTGCCTAAATGCCAGGATGTCTGACACCATCACAAAATACGCATGTACCACACAGGGGAACACCACCAGCTTCCAGAGAGTGAGGGGACCTGAAATGCAGGAAACAGCATGAAGGAAGATGTTAAGCCTTGTCACCCAAAATAAAGTTTACGTCAAAGAAAATCCCCTGTGCAAGCAGCATAGGAGTAACTTTCTCCCCCCTCCCCCCACTCTTAGCTTTCTTCTCATCTCCACTGCAATTTTGGAGAAAAATTCTCAGTGCAGTTGGTCACAGCGGTTCAGCTGGGGACAGGGATGAGTATAAGGAGAGGAACAAAATACACAGAAGGGTCCCTTTTACATTTTCAGAGACACAGACTGTATTTTCCCCTTTCCCTCAGGCTCTGTCACTTCACTTTCAACTCCCACAAGTAGCGCTTGGAGAGCAAAGAAAGTGGGGGAGAGGTGTGAGAAAGCTGAGCTGTTCGCCTGGAGGAGAACAGGGACTCAGGCACTGACAGATGAGCTCTACAAACCCTGCCATGGTGTCCTCAGGTCCTGCCACGTGCTCCTGCATCCTCAGCCCCTGCCACGGGCACCCTCACACATCGCGGGGCATGGAGGGGAGTCTGGAGCACCGACCTAGGAAAACTGATGAGATGCTAGACTCCCAGAGACAGGCAGAGGTTTCCCCCTCTGCTGCAGGAATGAAGGGTTGGTAATAAACTGTGGGGATAAATGGCAGCACCTTCCCTCACTGCTTCTGACTGCTCCCCGAGCAGGTGTTGGACCATGGCAGGGAGGGCAGAGAAAGGGATTTAGTGAGGAGCCATGGCCTCTGTGACAGCAGGCATCAAAAACACTCCCCTGTGCCAGCTGTCTTCAGACAGGACTGGTCTTGGTCCATGGTTCCCCTGGCTGTAACATGTCATTTGTTTCTCTACCTCATACTTCCCAACCCAACAAATTCCTTTTCAAGCAAAAGTCTTTCCTCCACCTCCTCCTCCCCATTATAAATGCATGAGGGAAAAAAACCCCAAAAAACAACAACAGCAACAACAAACCAATAACTAAAGAACCAAGCCTTGATATAAATCCTTTTGGCTCAGGTTTTTTGACAAATACTAGTGTTTCTTTATCCTTCACATTTCACTCCTCTTCACAAACTCCGAGTAAGAGTTTCTATCAAAGCTCAGCTCTTGAGTCTTCTCCATGAAACACCCTGGGAGAAGTCACTGTGCTGAAGCTGGGCATGGGACCTCTTCCTCTGCCTGTGGAGAGTGGACAAGACATGGAGTGGGCATGTGCCCAGGACACTGTAGCATGGTCTGTCTGTAGATATTCTGTTTTATTTCATTGCAGGCATCACTTCAAGCGTTGTTATAGTGGAAATGATCCCATCTAGCTGCCAATGCCAACATCTGAGCTTGAGATCATCACTGTGGGCCAGCAGAGCTGTAGTCATCAGAACTGACAGCATCATCAGATTGCATGCACAAAATCTGTGACAAAGACCAGAACCAAGGTCCAAACCCCAAACCTTCTCTTCGTCCTTGAGTGCTGCAGCCACGAGGCTGCTCCTTTCTGCTCTTCTTGGCTGCAGACAGAGACACAACATTGAACCATCCACCTGACCTGAGCCTTTCTCAGAGGATTTGATACCAAGGTGTGTGAAACTGCACCCAAGCGCTTCCCTCCACATGCCAGAACTGGCAGAAAAGCAGAGGGGAGTCAGAACATGTAAGCATACAGAGAGGAAAGAAGGTCCTTGCTCCTGGCATTCGGCACTTAACAGAGTTGCTCAGAGTTCAAGTGGATCCAGTCACCAGTTTTGGATCCCCTGCTGAGGTTCAGACCAGGCTTACAAACCTCACCCTCACAGAAGAAGGAAGCAGAGGGGATAGTTTTGCTGGATCTCACCTGTACCTAAGTTCTAGGCAATGGATGAAGGAAACAACTAAAATCCTGTCCAGCCAGTGGGGCAGAACAGCTCTATTCCAAGGCTGCAGAGAAACAACTTTTACTGAAATTGTCAGATAGGGTCTTGAAAAAAACCCTCTCCAGTGTCTGGCTAGCAAACGCCACTGCCCCCTCCAGGGTACCAGCTACCTGAAATACAGATGCAAGTCTGGTGACTAAGCCAGGCACACCTGCTAATGCTCAACTTTTGTATTTTAACCTCAAGAGAAGCTCCTGTTGTGGTGAAATATATGGGGCAGCAGACCATGGCAGCAGAGCTAAAGCCTATAGATCATGGAGTTAAATATTCTACTGTGGGCTGAAAGTGAGAGCACACAGTTTCAGCCCATGTGTTGGTTGAAGTTATGAGCACGCGAGAAAAGGGGATTTATAATGAGAATGGCAATTCAACCTCAATTATAGTGCACGACTGTCTGCACACTATAAACTGAAGGTTTAATAATGAGGCAAGAAGGCTGAAGGAGAGAATTTCATTGTGTCTGTTTCACAGCCTGGAATTCTTACTAAATTCATCAGATTACTTGAGTTCTCCTGACAACTGTAGCAGTATAACTAATTTTAAAGGGGTTTATTGTATATTCAGACTGCAACAGAAGATACGGGCAGAGAAAACCTCACAGCAAAAGAGATCTCCAGATTGAGGACTATAATGTATATGAGATTTGAAAGAAGTAAGTGCTAAAAGATGTAGACAGCAGTTTTTCAGGGTCCTTAACCTTGATGAATAAATGAATAAAATCCCTTAAAAAATTGCAGTGTTTCTTTCAAGTGGTTTCCAGCATGTTAATGATCAAGAGAAGCTGAGAAAATTGCTGGGAAAGGAGATGACTTTCCTCAATATGCTTTTACCACAGAGACTATGAGACAGGCATGAATTGTAAGCAAATAACACACAAAATATGACAGAGAGAGAAGAACAGAGGCTCTTTATCTGTCCATAATGCATTTGCATACAGATGTGTTGACTGCAAGACTTTGTGATGCCGCCAAATCAAAGCTTTAATGGAGAGTTGGAGCCTTCCAGTTCTTCCACATCCAGGTACTTAGACAGGACTCTCCTGTATTGTGTTTACCTGACTACACCAAAAGAAAGAGAAAAGTACCGAATTTGAAAAGGGACGCAGAGAATACACAAAAGGCTTTATCCACCACCATAAGCATCCCGCTCACCGTGTACAACACCCCCCCTCAGCTAACAATGAATGACAAAGGGAACTGAGTTGCCCACCCCTCTAATTTCTATCACCAAAGTCTCCTAAGTACTGCAGAAAAATTTAAAGACACACCAGATGAATGCAGCACAGAAAAGAGGCATCTCCCCACCTTCTGCCGGAGAGGAAGGGAATGTCTTGTCGGTGTCCTGGCATGGCCTTGCCCAAGGGAACTGGAGGAAGGTGCAATTGAGACAGGGAGCGTCAGGCACTAAAGGGCAACTTGTCTGCTAAAAACTATCCCAGATTTAAAAAGCTGTAAAATGGCAAATGAGAAAGGGGTGCTGAAGGCTAAAATTTTGAAGGTATCATCTCTAGCAAGGTTTTTCACCCCTCCATTTTACTGTCTGACAGTGCTTGAAGACAATGCTCTTGCCTCTTCCTGTCTTTGAACTCTCCCCAGCACCAACATCACCCACACACCCCTTTTCTCTCCTGGCCCCACCAACCTCCAGGTAATAATGTAGCTGATTAGATCTTTCATCATTTTTATTGTTATCCACCCGCAGATTAATAAAACAGCGCTCCGGCTGTTTCTGGCTGACCACATTCCCTAATTTATCATAAAGGCTTAGCCTGAAACACTTCTGTCTGACATGTGGGGAGAGCTGCAGCCCCTCCCAGCTCAGCACAGCTGCGGGAGCGCCGTGGTCTGCAGCAATACCTGTATTCTCACCTCACAGAGCAGAAGTTAACGCACCACAGCCGAGCTGCTAAAGCAAAATTACCAGAGATTGGTACCAGAGTCACAGAGGTGGAAAAATGGGGAGTTAACTCCAGCTCACTGGAGCACACTGCTTCATATCTGTACTGTCTCTTAATATGAGGGAATATGCTCTTAAAGCACTCCAAATTTTCTGTTTAAAGATAGTAATTGCAAGGGTGACTTAACATGGCCTCAGGGACCATCCTGTAAGACTTGGAAGACTTGATCCCTTAAAAGTCAAGCTGGAGAGATCATGAAACTGGCATTGGAGTTCCCACACATGCTCACCTTCTCCTTCTTGTCCCCTCCCATCCCATCCTCCTTACTTTCCATATTCCTTCCCTTCCCCCTTTGCCTTCCTCCTTTGCCTGCCTCCTCCAGGGTACTGGTTTAAACTCAGAAGAAATGCAAAACTCAAATGTCTTGCGGTCTAAAGAAGGATTTGAGCCCACAAACTCAAAAACAATCCCCTCAAAATTACATAGAGCTCTATTAAACTAATGGCCTCATTCATTTACTTGGAGCATGTGACTGGTGAGTTCATTTTTGAGTGGCCAGTGTTACACTGGGAGCAGCTGTGACCTACTCACTGTTCTACAATCCAAAGTAACAAAAAAGTGAAGAGCTTCTGTCAGGCAGACATTTCTGTAGGATTTTCTTGCTTTAAACTGAACAACACAAAGAATTTTCAAATTACCAAAAGGGGAAAGAAAACCAAAATGGTGAAAAACTTTTTGTTAAAGAAAAAAGTAGAAAAAATCTGCAGCACTGATACTGATTTATAGAAAGATTCCATTTAATTGAAAAAAGTCAATTTTCTGATGAGAAATATTTTCAGGGGATACATTTCAGTCAGGGCTGTCAGCTGTTACTTGCCTTTCAATCACTGACTAAACCAAATCATTCCTTGGGTTACAGAGCTGGGGTCTCATTTCGGGAAGAGCTGAGTGTAACAAGCAGTGGGGTGAAGGTGCAATAACGAGATCACACAGATACCACAGTCACCACGAGAGAACAGCGCGAGGGCAGAGCACGTGTGGAAACAGCTGCCTCCCAGCCAGGTACGCCCTGCCTGGCTGCATGCAGGAACTCAGAGATGTCCCACACAGTCTCTCCTACCAGTCCTTAAGAAAATATTTATCTGAGAAAGAGCCTCAGACCTCTCAAGGTAGTGCAGTGACAGTGAGGTAGGTAAGGATGGTGTAGGAAAGAGGCAGACAGGGTATGAACTGCCTCCTCCTCAAAGACACTTGTCCAGCTGACTTACACAGATCTGTGGTAAAGACAAGCATCCTTATCCCCTGCAATGCCAGACCATGGAGAACTGGCACAGTTGCTGGTCTCACCGGGAAAAGGTGTGAGCTGAGAACACACAGGAAAAGCCCAGAGCTGCCAGTCCCTTGCAATGAAAAACACTTTACCTATTCTGATATCCAAACTATTCTCCTCATTTGGATCAGTTTCTAGTGTTGTATATTTATTTCTTCTCACTTTCATTTTCTGCTACTCCTTTTTCTCCTCCTCATTTTCAATTGAGCCACCCAAAGCTTCTGTGAGCTGAAGAATCAAGATTGATTTCCCTCAACTCCGGGCCAAGTCCTTGTGTGTGTGTGTGTATGTGTGTTTGTCTCCCTTTGTCTCATGGGAATCCTGCGCTTACCAGGGCCTGTGAAGGGATAATACTCATGAACATCAGGGGCGGTTCAGAGGACACCTTTCCTCCATATCTTTCTTCACAAAACACACAGGAGCTTAAGAACTTTGAGATTTCTTTCCCCTCCACCTAAACCTCCTTCAGAGGAGTTAAAAGTTAGCATTAGAGGGGCACCAACCAGCTGAATGGCACATGAAGTACAATTCCATTAACACTTCCACCTTTAAGAAGCCAGACCTTGGTGACCCACATCCCCTACTCCTGCCTGATAGTTCATGCATGCTGCCTGACCGACTCCAGTCCTGGGTTCTCTTACATCCTGTGTCAGCCTCACCTCTTTCTCCCTTCCTCCCTCCAAAACCTGAGACAGAAAACAGTACTTAAAAAGAGTATCAGGAGGTGGTTTTTGGAACAGAGACCTCAGTAACAAGTCCCTCATGAACAAGTGATGCTTTGCCCAACCAAGTCCAAAGAAACCTCAACAAAGTCAGGCTAAAATGGAGCAAGTGCAGATTTGCTTAGCTTCCAGAGCTCAGGGAGGACATGGGTCTAATTCACAGCTCCCAGCCCAGCTCTGCAGTGACAGATGCTGCCTGGAACTGAAGGAGAAATGATGATGCAGGGCCGTTCCCTTCGAGATGCCATTCTGTCACCATGGAGGCAGACAGCGTGCTCTCAACAAGTTTATCTGCAAAGTAACATGAAAATTCCTCACAGCAGGAGAGATTTGACAGGACGTGCCTAGCACAGCTTTATAAAAAGGTTTCTTCAAATGCTTCCAAATCCCATGGATCTTTTTCTTGCTTTATCATCCTTTTCAACATCCTTCTTTCTCTCACTTTTTCTTTTTTTTAGCGCCTTCACAAGGCACGTTTATCAACATCAAAGCACATTCTCTTACAGCTCAGTTCTTTTCTTCTGAATCCACTTCTGCAAACTCCAAACTACTATTTCTCTCCACACACAGAGATTTCACCGGAGCAAAACTTGCCTCTGTTCACAAAATCTTCTTCAAAGTCTGGGCAGTATTGACATACTAACACAGAGACTGACATCCCTTACACACAGGTGAGCTCCTCTGAGACAGAGCATTTGTATTTGATACTCCTGCAGATTCCACTGTGCCCAAGCTAAATTTTGATGGCTACCTCATCCCTGAATTTCTCCTACCTCCCAAGCCAAACCAGAGGTGCATGCTGCATTGTATTCAGAGGCTGCATTCAGGATGTTCAGCCCAGACAAACCAGTGCTTTGCTCTACTGGTGTCACCAGAGAGACGCTGAAGGCTTGGTCCTGCGGCCACCACACCATGCTGCAGGCAGCCTGGGCTCAGGCAATTAATTGTCAAGTCCTTTCAAACCAGTTTCCTGGGCACAAATAATTACAAATAATTACAAATAACAAAAAATAAAAATTATTTATATTTTAACTTCATTTTCAGTAAATCGTCAATCATTCACCTTTCAAAAGCATTAAATTCAGAGACGAACAGCAGGGGAGAGGGAGACTGAAAAATAAATATTGACTTTCAGGAGTTTGTTTTGGGTTTTTTTAAACACAGGGTTAGAAATAGAAGCTGTTGTGGGTGATGAGTAAAAGCACATGACAGGGCAGTGCTGAAGGTGCTGCAGCGTGGGGTTTCCTCCCCAAGTAGCCCCTAGGTCCCCTCAGGTGACAGATACTCTGGGAATAGGTATCTACACAGCTGATGTGAAGGAAAATTTGGACCCAAGACTAGGTCTAAGCCTCTAGCCCCACACCCTCAAAGCTGTTAAAACTTCTCCTCTTCTCCCTGATTTCTTCCATTTTAAGGAAGAGCTCAGCCGTGTTCTATCAAGCTCTAGAAGCACAAGTGTATCTGCATGGCATAGGTTGGAAAGTTTTCAAGGCCCAGACTGGTCTGCAGCTGTATTCCAGGCAAGACTACCTCATACAGGTCTGTTTTCATTAAAAACACCAAGGCAAGTCCCACAGGATCTTTAAAATCCAAACCTGGATCAGCTGGTAATCCTCACCTAGCAGAGTCTTATATCTCTTCTCCTCAGCAGCGGCAGCACCATGGGGACAGGCTGGGCACAGGGGCAGCTTCAGAGAGGCTTTCTCCACCTTTTGGCAAATTTCGTTTGGCAACTGGCCATGGGAAAGATGGAAACTGAGTTAAAGGATGTGTAGTCACTCTCCTCAGTGCGTAAAGGGCTGTGTGTGTTGGGGTGCGGATGGGAGAAGGTGAAAGGGTAGTTGGAACTGTGAAGTTTGAAGGTGAAAAAAGTCTTTATATCTGGATTAGTGGAGTCCTGGGGCCTTCAAAAATAGTTAAAATTCCCTTTTTTGAGTAATGGAGAAGTAGTTTGCATTGATCTTAAGAATTTGCTTATAGTTTTCCCTGGAGTTCAATGTACTGGGGAGTGCAAAGCTGACACAGCTCAAAAGTTTTATGAACCTCAGGTAACAGCGTGAAAGGAAATTTTAATAAATATTACATTTATTTAAATTTAATTTCTTTCCTTGTTAATAATAAAAGCCAACCTTGGTCTTCTGGGCTTTTCTCATATGCCTGCTTAATACAGCAGTGAAATCGTGGAATTATTTATATTTTAACTTCATTTTCAGTAAATCGTCAATCATTCACCTTTCAAAAGCATTAAATTCAGAGACGAACAGCAGGGGAGAGGGAGACTGAAAAATAAATATTGACTTTCAGGAGTTTGTTTTGGGTTTTTTTAAACACAGGGTTAGAAATAGAAGCTGTTGTGGGTGATGAGTAAAAGCACAGAAAAAGCAAAAGATATTTGTGCCTATAGATTTCTCCCCATCATAGTCCTGCAACTCTATTTCTGCTTTGTTTGCAAGAAGCTACAGCAGTACCGATGGGTAGTGGCCCTTGCTGGCTTAAAGAGGCCCTTGGCTGAAAATTTTGGGTCTGTTTATCATTGGGTAAATGGTCTTCTATACACAGGACACCCACTACTCGCCATAGACACTGCTATTGTCAGCAGCAGCAGAGATCCCAAGGAAAACCCAAGAAAAGAGGCACGACACAAACCCACCAGGATCGCAATATAGTGACACTTGTGCCATGTGAAGATGCCACAGCTTCTTCCTTTCAAGTTCAGTAGCCCAATCAATGCCTAAAGAGAATGACAGCCTCTTGCTGCTGGTCTCTCCTGTCCTCTGAGACAGAAGGACTACAGCCAGCTGCCCCCTTGGGTGCTGTAGAAGCTTTCTGTAGGGTTCTGCTATTCCATGAGTGACGGCATCTCTTCAATCCCCACGTAACATCCACCCTCGGCACCAAACTCACCTGCCATTCCTCCCCCTAAACCACCTGAAATCCCAGCCTGTGCAGGCTAAAACACATCAAGAGGTGCTAAACATGGCCTGGCAGACATGTGGAGAGCCTGCAAAGGCCATACATCATTTGTTGTGCTCATGACCCCCCCAGGGGACACTCAAGTCAGAGCCAAAGACCACAGCAAGAGTAGGGCAGCCCTCTATCTCAGGCTTCACAGCACCCCAGTGAGCCACCCGATAGATTGGGCTCAACTTCAGCTACACAGCCTTGCTTCAAAGATCACTGCTGGTGAAATCTCTTCCAGGACCTTTGGCAATTTGCTCCTAGAGATAATGACCAACACAACAAGTGCCCGGATCCCTGCTGACGTGTATTTGTGTTTGGCTGGTGGGCACCGGTCTGTCTTGTGCCTTTCTTTCTCTCTGAGGTTTAAGAGTCCTCTGCAGCAGGTGCACACACACAGCAAGCTGCCACTCGAGCTTGCTGATGAGCTGAAAAAATTGCTCTCTTGGAAGCATTTTCTCCAGCCCAGATTTGTGTGGGTTTCTGCATCCTCTCCAATTTCTTGTTTTCCTTAACAGAGCACATGTCCCCAGACTGGAGACGGGCTTCTGTTGTCCGACCCCTCCCAAAGGTAAAACTAGTCCCGTCCTTTCACCAGTCTCCTTCAAGCTGACATCAGCTGGTCCCACCACCATACTGAGAATACAGGTCCAGATGAAGCACTTCCCTTTAGGACCTCTTAATCTCCTTCAGAGTCGTTGACTTCCAGAGGCAGTCTGCACACTGGGACTGGACAGCTGGAAAGCATCTCGGCAGAGAAGGACCTGGGGGGGCTGGTGAGCACCAAGCTGACCACGAGCCATCAATGTGCCCCTGTCACAAACAAGGCCAACAGGGCTGCATTAGGCTGATCACTGCCAGCAGATGGAGGGTGAAGATCCTTCTCCTCTACTCAGCACAGGTGGAACAGGTCTGGAGTGCTGTGTCCAGCTCTGGGCCCCCAGTACCAGACAGTGAACAGTGTACTGGAACAAGTCCCACAAAGGGCCACAAAAACAATGAATTAATTGGGGCATCTGATGTGTGAGGAAAGACTGAGAGCTGCCCTGTTGAAGAGAAGAGGATCTTAAGAGGATCTTATCAATAAGTATAAATACCTGGTGGGTGCAAGTAAAGAAGATAGATCCAGAGTCTTCTCAGTGGTGCCAGGGAAAGGTCAAGAAGCACAAACTGAAATACAGGAAATTCCATTTAAATGCAAGAAAAAGCCCTTTTAACTGTGATCATGCTAAAACACTGCAACAAATTTCTAGAGAGGTCGTAGAGTCTCCATCTTTGGACATATCCAAAACACAACTGGATGTGGTCCTGAGCAGCCTGCTCTGCCTGTCCCTAGTCTGAGCAGAAGGGGTTGGAGTAGATGATTCCCAGAGATGCCTTCCGACCTCAGCTGCTCTGTGATGCTGATGCTCACCAGTTCGTACTTCCACCTGTCCTCCTGGTTCCTATTCTCTCTCCCAGTTTGATGCAGTGAAAATATATATTCTACATGCCTGGACTGCTGATGTCCTTTACACACATCCTCAAGCCATATTAATCACTCCTCCAAACTTTAGGTTATCTGTACAATTTAGCCAGCAGCGTTGTTTTTATGTATTTCCAGACCATTGATGGAAACACTAATTTGCATCTAAGTTATGACTGCCTTCTCAGGAATGCCATAGGAAAGTGCTCATTAAACAGATTTCCTGCTCATAATTTCTGTCCAAGATCTGTCAACCACCCATTGCTCAATCTATCAAATATCAGCACATAAAAGAAACATAGATTTCCAGTCCATATAGTCTTTATATCCTATTTCTCTCCATTTAACATCAACAGAGACCTAGGAAATGACTGCAAGAACTGCAACACATCCACACCCCCACATATTCTCTACGCTTCTGGCAGCTGGATATTTAGGAGCAGCAATGGCAACCAAATTATTGGGTCCTACAGTCAGCAGTGGACCTGAATTACTCTACTTCTTTTTAAGTTGTTTGCTTGTTAGTTGTTCACTGTCACAATGAATTCCCTAACAGGATTGTATGCCCCAAGAAAAACAACTTCCCCTTTTTTGTTTCAAACTTTTATGTGATATTTTCACTGGATGTTCTCTCCTCTCTGCCACATGGGAAGCAGTGAGTCATTTTGCCTTCTTCATGTAATCAGCAGCACTCAAGATTTCACAGCCTTCCATTCAGGCCACCTTGCTGAGACTTGTGAGCCTCGTTGTGTGACATATTTCCAGGGAAGACATTCTGTCATTCCCACTCCTTCCTTGGAGCTGGTGCTAGATCTCTGCAGATAGCCAGGCAGGGTTTTGTCCTTTGCTGCCATCACACCACACTGCCTTTGCAGCTCCCGATGGCCTGAAACCACCCCTGTCCGGGTTGCATCCAGTTGGGACAACACATTTTCTTAAGAAGCAGGACAAAAACCTCTCTGGTTTGTAAGGAAACAGAGGCTGGAGCCTTTACAAGCTTCTGCCCTTCGCACAAAAAGCATTCTCCTTCCCTGCTGCCCTCCCCAGGCAGGCAGGCAGGCAGCAGCTCACCATGCAAGCAAGCAAGCAAAAGGAGAAACAAAAATTAAGCAGAGGTTAAGGGAATAGGAGAAGGAAAACAGATGACCCCCCGGAGTCCAGGGCTGAGAAGCACGAGCAGTCGGAGCCCCTGGAAGCCAGCTCATCCATGCGCCCTGCCCTTGCTGCCTCCCCGTTCCCAGGAGGGGGCCTAATAAATTTTACAAAAGAGCAAACAGCTGAAAAATGCTCGTATTTAAAAATATATTGAGAGAATTTGCATGTTGTTCCCTTTTGTGTGGGGATGGCATTTATACACCCGGCGTTTCAGCAGCACCGCATCTCAGAGCACTTTACATAGCAATTAATTACACACTGGTAGTGGAGTGACTGTCTACAGGCAAACTCATCAGCCATTATCCACTCAGCAACATCCAGCGTACAGCTGTGAACATTTGCATTAGCAGAAAGTCATCCTGGCTGCCATTAGCAGGGTGCAGGGTGTCAGCGAGGGTGAGAGGGGTCGGCTCACCCCCACTCCTTCCCAAAAAGCCTTTGACAGCCACCCCCACAGCTTTCACAGCTAAACTTGTGACCCTTCCCTCGTTTAACCCCAGGTTTGGACCAGGGAGATGCCATCAGCTTACAGCACACTGCAGTCCAGATCCTGCACCAAAATGCCAGCTTCTCCTACAAGACGGGAAACGCTCTTGGAAGGGAGACTTCTGAGATCGCACATAAGAGTGCAGTCATGAAATCTGTGGAGTGGATGGCTTAATAGTATGAACTTTGTCCACAGCAGTGACAGTTTCTATTTCATTTCCTTCATGAAGCCTCTGTGCCCCAGGACTACATTCAGCACTCCCCAGGTCTCTCTATAAAGCAGACTGGAAAGTCACTGAAGATCTGAAAGACCAATGTCTGATAACTGCTGTGGGCTCAATGCTATTCTGAAGTACTTTGCAATGCCAGATTCTCTCGAGTCCCCTTTGCCCCTGTTTTGCCCACAGCATGGCAAAAGCATGTGTGGCACAACCACCAGGAGATCAGAGGAAACCTGTGGGCAAAGAAGATCCCAGCAGTGCACTGACCTTCAGAGGGGACCTAAGGACAGGAGACCAACCAGCAGAACTCACAGAACCCAAAGATATTCTAGCTAAAGCATTAAAATAAACTCCTATACTACATCTTTACCACCTGAACAGACAGCTGTGAAAATGTCCCTGGACATTAGAACTTGATCTCCTGTATTGTAAGTTGTTAAAACACTACCTGGCATGTTTTTGGCACAATCCAGCTAGGATGCTCCCAAATGATGCCTAGACACAGCCTGGGAATTAGCACAGACTAGTGCCCATTCTCAGTAGGCAATTTGGATGCAATCCCCCTTTTTTGGAGGGTGAGAGAATCCAATAGTACAGATGCAGGATATCCTGTGCCAGCTGGCCTCTGCACAAGAGAGCAGACCTAGCTACAGTTAATTTACAGGTATAGATGCAGCCTCAGAGTCCTGGACAACATCCAGGCAATGATTGCACCCTCCTCCTTTCAATTTCACCAGTCTGAATTGCAAAAGAAAGCCACAATGCTTCTAATCTTTAAATGCTGCTGTGGACCACTGAAATGGTTCTGTCTTTTGATCCTGGATAAGGTGATCTTTGAATTTCTGAAAGTTAGAGTGTATGAAGTCTTTGGAGCTCCTTTGAAGGGCCACATGAGATATGACTGCAGCACAAACCACTAGGGTCTCTTCTTTCTATCTGGCTTGTGTTTCATGTGTGCTAAAATATTCAAAACAATTATTCCTTTTGTGAGGCTCCTGTGTCCTTCTTGCTGAGCCCGCCAAGCCAGCATGAGACTAGAGAGAGCAAACCACCAGAATCAGTACTGCCATGTGGCAGGTAACAAATCTCAGCCAAGAAGGAGACGTAAGAAGCACCCACAAACCTGTGTAGCACAGACCTCTTTCCCGTTTGTGCTTTATAAGAACACAGGTTGGGTGGATCAGGAAGATCTAATGGACTTGGGAAGATAAATATGGTCTCACAGAAGATGACTTCAGTGTGCAAACCCGGCTCTCCAGCTTGGAGTTTCCTCTCACTAAAAGTCCAATAAAGCAGGATTCTGGTAGGATGGGACCATTGCCTGAAGGCAAAACAGGTCTCTCTGCTCAAGCTGCCTACCCACTCCACAGCCTGAACTTGCTGTCCAGGGTTGCAGGACCTGTGGCACTAGAGGTGAGCAGAGATGGTCTCTCCCCAGAGCCTTTTGCAAAGAGGAGAATGGAATCAATGTTTCAGTGTCTGGAGAGGGGGGAAATTCTTCCAAGTAGCTAGTTTACAGCAAAACCACAAAGTCTTTGGAAACAGAATAAGATAATCTCTCTGGGGTTTCCTTTATCTTGTTTTTGCTGCTGGATTTCTAACACTTCCTTGGGGTATGGACAGACACATTTTAATGAACTTCTGGGAGATGGGGTACTTATCCCACTCTTTGATGTAGGCTGGATCTCATTCTGAGCTTACCTCCTATCAAATTTATCTGCCTTTAATGACTCACTTGTTTCCCGTGAGACTTCCCAATTTCTTTCCCAAACACATCCCAAACCCCAAACTCCTTGGCAACCCACAGAAAATGCCACCTGGCTTTTGAGGTTTCAGTGGTGTGTCACTGTTCAGGGACTTCAACACAGGCAGTGAAAAAAGTCAGGAAATTGAGAAGGATATTCCTGAAGAGAGAAGAAATGGGAACAGTAAAGGCCACAGCTCTCTGTGCTCAGATGTCCATGCAGACTTCCCCTGAGCCAGCAAACACCATGCTTGGCTTGGGATGTTCACTTCCTTTGGGCTCCTGGAAGCCTCTGGAGCCAAAGCAACTTTTTTTCACGTTAGCACTATGGGGACTTTTATTAGTTTTGTGCACTTTTTCTCCATCCCACAGCTGCAGGGGAGTGTGCCTGATCCCCCGGCCTTTACCTGCTGCTGGTATCCCTCTCCACAGCTGTCTCCCAGACAGAAACTGCCTTTTCTGGGATGCACAGTCACATCCTGGGAAGCAGAGCTGCAAACCACCAGGCAATTTCACAGATTCCACTAGAGACCATTTCAGAGAAACCACTGAGCTTGATAATGCTGATTTACATAGTGGTGCAGCTTCCCCTCACCACGGGAATTGCCGGGTGGCATTCCCTGGCCTGCACGATGCCGGAGGTCAGGCTGCTGATCAGAGCGGTCCCATCTGGCCTGAAAATCTATAAATTCAGATCTGGATGAAATTGGGCAATTTTGGATTTGGATAAGCATTCATGAATTTAAATGAATAAATAATAATATCATAATAAATCATTCATCTCGCTGTCTAGCGTGCGAGTCCTCTCGAAGACCTGCAGTTCAGAAGCAGCCAAAGTTTGACTACCTCTGCAATTAGAGCCAATGAATTTCAAATGAGGGGGAGGGAGGGGTAAAAAAAGCAGAAGAGAAATATTTGGGGGGGACCACTTTTTCAAAGTGACTTCCCCCTCCCTGCAGGCCATACAAGGAGTGGATGCTAACAAACTCATCCCACTGCTGTCTCTGAGTAGTGGCACTGGTGAGAGCTTCCATCTCCCAATACCTGTACTCAAGACAAGCAGGATCTATAAATCCAGTGAGTTCCAGATCTGCTATGTTAATGTAAACTTTGCACTCCTCACATCTGGCTCACTGGGCTAGCTTCAGGACTCCCTGGTTCAACTCCAGGCAACCATGCCGGGCAAGTGCATTTCCTCTTGGTTGGTTATTATGGAAAAGAGCTTTGGGCTAGAGCAATGCTATGCTCTGCTCCAGGTCAGGCTCTCTCTCATGAGAGGTAAATCCATGGGCAGTCACCATGGTGGAGAGGAGACAACAGGCTGGGCTGCCCTTCTGATTGGCAATCTCAGCTCCTGACCTTTCTTATCCAGAGCTGTCTCCTCATTCCTACTGAGGGGCCTTCATCAGCCACTTGCTGTAAGAAAATTCCTAGCGCTGTTCTATCCTTCTTTTCCTCACCTTTCCCACTGTTATATCCCCTTGAACCACCCCCAAACCAATTCCATCCTGTTTCTCCCTGGTGAGTTTCTGCCCTCCCCAAACCTTTGTGTTTAATTTTCTCTCTAAGCCAGCTCTTGCAGCTTCCCCCAGCTCAGCCTCCTTCACTCATTTCATTAACATGCTGTTTACTTCTGCTTGTAGATCATTAGCAGCAATATTAAACAACTGGCAGCCTGCCCAGGAGGCTGCGATCTCCGGGGTTGATGACTTGTTTTATTTTCCTTCCCTGAGAGAGCAGCAAAAGCATCGGAGTTGGGTGGACATGGAAAGACCCAAGCCAGGAGCAGAGATGAGAGAGGCGGCCTTCTTGCTTTTCCTGGCAAATCTCCCACTCTGCTTTGCCTTTAAATTCCTCACATATGGAGGCCCTTCTCTCATGGGAATGCTTCTGATACTTTCCTGTGGACCATTTTCTTGAAATAAGCCTTTGCCATTCTTCCTCCTCTTAAAATCCCTTGGTTTGGAATCAATGAGTCCACATCTGGAACTGAATTTTAGGTCAATCTCCTTTCAGGCCCCTTATATCACAAATTCCTTCTGTTTTCCTACTGAAAGATGAGACAATAAACTTATTGAATAATTTCAGCCTGTCATCTTACCTGCTGTGGCACAGGCATTTAACTCCTAACGGGAGAACTCACCTCCACGACTCAGGCTCTTGAGGTTCTCATATGCTTCCCTCATAAAATCTTCTAAGGAACTTTGCAGAGATGTGGGAAAAGTTTACATCCAATTCAGGAACACAGAAAATCTTTTTAGTAACCCAGACCAAGCATGAACTGAACCCAAGGCAATCTAAGAAGCCAGGAGCAAGCTCAGGCCAGGGCAAAGGGGCTTTGGTGCCTTGCAACAGCTATTCTGTAGTGAACAGAGCGGAGAACTGGCTGCACATTTTCATTAAATATTCATCCATTTTCTTTTTAATATGACTCTTTTTTTTTCCTGCCAGGGAAAGCTGAAGGGAAGGAAGTGTGAAGAGGAATTGGCACATTCAAAATCTTCCACTATCTGGCAAAAATGTCAACAGAAATGTGACTTGAAAATTCTAATTCAGATGATGTTGACTGATCTCTGATCATATTTCCAGTGCCTCCACAGTGGCCCCTTGGGCTGTTGGGCATCTCCTCTTTGGACACCTAGATTCTTCTGTCCACACAGGACTTGCAGGGACCTGCTGTTGAACCCAGTCAGCCCCTGTCAGCACTGTAACAATTTCCACTGCTAGTACAGGAACATCCTCAGAACATGCTCCTTCTTTGCTCCTTCTTTTGTCCAGATCAGGCTGTTGCCAGCCATCATCACAAAAGCCTGGAAAACTGCCTCTGGATTCCTCACACAAAGCATGTTTACACCGTTTTGTTCCTGTTCTAGCACTGCCACAAAGCATTTTCCTCCGCTCTGCCCACAGGGGAATCACTGGGTCCCCTCTTGGCCCCCAGTTACCTGGGCTAAGGAAACCAAACTCTTTAGACCCTCTCTGCCTGAAGTAAAGTGATTCTTCTTCTAACCCATGGTCAGCAGATCCTGTCATTAGGAACTGACAGTGAATTTGAGTAAAAAGCCTCCTTTCTGTTCATGGAACCCCCCCCCCCCGATGTGCTGCTATTTCAGATAGTCTTGATAGTGCTTTTTCACTCAAAGATCTTCCATCAAAGGCCACTCATGTGGGGCACAGACATTTTTGTAGCGTTTCAGGCATTCCTTATGATTTCGCACTCTCTCCATTTGCTGCCTGTCTTCCCCACACCTTCCTGGCCAAAGGCATCACACACGGTTCCAGAGGCGTGCTCCTGTGCCCATCCCTCTCTGGGCACAGTCTGCTGTGTCCCCACTTTCAGGAGTGTGCAGCAGAGCTGTGTGACAGAGAGAAGCTGCATTTGCTCTTCACCCCCAGGCACCTAATGTCCTCACATGGCCTTTTATCTGTGCCTTCCTGCCCACTTGTATTCACATTATTCCCAAGCCAAACATCAAGCTATAATTCCCTGCTTGTCTTTCCAGCCTCCCCAAATCTCTTTGTTTTACTTCCACTGTCCAAACCAGCCCCTCTAGCTCCTCCCAGTTTAGCTTCACCCACACATTTCATTAACATGTTGTTTATTCCCACTTCTAGATGATTAGCAAAGACATTAAATGACTGGCAGCCTGCCCAGAGAGGCCATTACCTTTGGGGTTGATGACTTGTTTTATGCACCTCTCAGACTGGTGAGAGCAGCAGAGCTGGGCAGGTCTGGAAGGTCCTGAGCAGCACAGGGAAGATCCAGAGGAAGCTCCACATCTCCACCTTTCCAGTGCACTGGGGATCTCTGCTTTCCCACCGCCACCATATGGAGCCACCATGTGCCCTGGGACAGCCCCAAGCAGGGGCCTTTTAAGTGGGAGCAAGAGGACATGAAGTCGAGAGCTGGTAGGGAACGTGGCTCCTTGTCAGGGATTTTTCTGCTACTGGGGGAAAAGGAGGGTGGCAACTAAACAAAAGCACACAGGACATCCTCTGGCAATGCCACACAGTGTCCTTACCACCTGTAAGGGGTGTGGGACGATGTCACACCACGGTGTTTGTAAACACATTAAAACGCCGCATTTCAGAGCATGTTTTAACTCTGACTGAGGTGAAAATGGTTCTTTTGAGGAAATACCCACTGAGCACCAGTGTCTCAGTGGGCTGTTGGGTAAAATCCCTCTGCAGACCCTCTCTCAGCCTTTACGAGCCCAAGCTGCAGCAGGGCCAAAAGCCGCCACATACACACCGCGGAGGGGAGGGTTTTGCCAGACACCTGGTGGGTCCCAGGACAACCGTGAAAGCAGACACCTGCCTTGACCCCTGACAAGCTGCAGCCTCAGCTCTCTGCTTCCCCTTCTCCAGTGGGAAAAACCCTTGCCCTCGGAAAAGGTCCCCTTGCCACAGCAGTGCCCACCACCAAAAACCCTCCAAAAGGCAACTTACACCTGGGCAACATGTTTCCTGATCGTCACTTCACCTGCTTCAGTGGTCTTTGGAGATTCTCAGCCTGCCAGATTAGTCTGGACAGTCAGTGGAAAGCCTCAGAGCAACGATTTTGCTAAGCAGCTCCAAGTGTAACAGTGGTTCCAGACCAGAGCCTGTCCCCACATGAGCAGTCACAATTTCACCAGCCAGGCTGCTTTCAGAGCTAGGAAGACACTGGTCACCCTTACAGAAAAGCACTCCCTTTTGGGGCTTTTAGAAATACAGATCTTACCTGCCTTTTACACTCCTTTAAAGAATAAGATGCAAAGCGGTCTCTTCCCCAATGAATAAAATCACTGAATTGAGAAAGGAAATGTACCAGGTGGCTCCCACTCTTTCCCACCTTTAAAAAAAAAAAAAAAGAAGAAGAAGAAAAGAAAGTAAGAAAAAAGGCTTTGAGCCGTTCTTCAAAGGCTGTCTGATTTGCTTTGAATAATATCAAATGATGATGGAGGGAAAAAAGAGAATATTAAACTCAAGGCTGTAAAAGCTCTGCGCTCAGGCTGAGCCACTGAAAAAGACCCGCGTACACTTTTCATGAAATAACCGCAATGATCCCCCCTTGTCTCTGTAACAGCTGGGGGATCAGCAGCCATGCAAACCTGGGCCCAAACACAGCCTAGGGAGCAAAAGCTGGGGTGCTTCCTCCCTGGAGATGTTTCCCCGCTGGATACATCCAAATTCCCCACACCTCACTGCGGGTTTCTCCACCAGACTCCCCTGTGTGCCCCCGTCCTGGGGCAGAGCTCCCAGAGATGGGAGGCAGGAAAGCAAGAAAGGAGGGACATGCAGAAAGAGAGGGGAAAATGAACGCAAAAGTATTTTCTTCTGAGCTCCCCCGAGAAAATTAGTGTGAAGCTGGAAGGAGCTGATTGCTGTCAAGGCCTGCCAGAGCCCAGATAGCCAGCTGCAGTCCCCAGGCACAAATGTGATAATAGCCAGCAAGCTAAAATCATTAACAGTAACGATTGCCTCTGGAAAGACCCCAACACCTAGGAGGAAAAACCAGTGACAGGAGAGGGAGGAAAAAAAAAAAATTAAAAGGGAGCAATTGTAATTTCCTCTTAGCATTTCTGCACTCTGTTTTCCATAACCCTCTGATCCCAATAAAGACTGCCTCGCCTACTTACGGCTCAGTCTGGCTTTCCCCAGCTGGACTCCAGTGATCATTTCTTCTCCTTCTATTTGCTGGTGGGAGAGCAGAGGGAATGAGGGTGAGGGAGGAGAGGCAAATACTTGGTGAAAATAGCCATCACCTTTAGCTGGCTCTTATGGATGTTAACTGCTTCAAAAAAGGGGTCTTTGTAGCTTTGGCTGGATGAGCCAAGCCCATGTGATGAACATCTGGGGTGTCCCCACAGCCAATGGCACGTGACACAGAGGGAGGGAAAAGATCCGTTTCTCCATCAGATCTCCAAAGTAGAGACAAAAGGAGTACTGGAGTGGTCTGTTCTGGGATCAGTCTGGAACAACTTCTTCAACAACTACTTGGAGAAAGGACGACACTTTGCAAGTGGTGCCAGAATTAGGGGACTGCTCTGAGCTATGCTCAAAGAGAGGTTTGGGATGGATATAAGAAAAAGATTCTTCCCCTTGAAGACAGTCAAGCACTGGCAAAGCTGCCCAGACAGCTTATCCATCCCAGAGCCTATAGCATGCCCACCCCTAGAGGTTTACAAGAATCCTCAGGATAAAGCCCTGAGCAATCTGGTCCAATCTCACAGCTGGCCCTGCCTTTAGGAGGGTGCACCAGAGACCTCCTGCAGTCCCTGCCAACCTGAATCATCCTGTGATCCAAATCAGACACCTATGCCTCTTCTCTCTGCTCACACAGCCAGCTTCACCACCCTTGCTCAGTCAGCACCTCTCTGCCTACTCCAGCATCCTGATACTCCTGGGAATGGCTCTTTCCCTCAAGGAATTTTCTGTGACAACCGGAATTGGGAAGCAGGCCATAATGAGTCTGTGTGCTCTGTGTCAAAATGAAACATTTTCAGCTAAGCCCCTTGACTGCAAGTCCCCTTAAATCTTTAGCAACTCACATTCTGCAAACCTCAGAAAATTTCCTCTTGCTTCCCAACTCCTTACCCTGTCCAGGCTTTCTTTTTCTAACCTCGTTTCAAGGCAAACTCCAAGTGAGCAGCCTTTGGTCAATCAGCTCCTTCTTCAAGGAAGAAAAATAACATCAGCTTTTAAAAGTAAAAACAACAGACTTTGGCTCCAGTCTTATTTGTGAGAACATTGGATTCATGCGTAGGATTTCATGCTTTGTCTTGGTACAGCCCCTTGTACCCCATCCAGGGGTAGGCGACGGGAAGTGGGAAAATTATGAGTTTGCCCCTGAAGTATTTGGCCCAGAGCACACCCTGCCCAGGACAGTGCTAATGTTAAAGGGAGAGGACTACATTCACCCTAAAAATCCCCATTTTAATGCAAGGCTACATTTACCATGTTCTCTTTGGACTCATTTGCGTTTTTGCAAACAATGCTCTGCAGAGCTGTGGCTGACATTCAGCAAAGAGCAACGAAGTGGAGCACCAGGAGCTTTTTGCACCAGCCAGTGAGCCCATTGCTAAGCTGCTTTGTGCAGAAGTTGTAGAAATCACATCCCATGCTGATGCTCACCTTCTTGGGGAGCTGGCGGGGAGGACCATGTTCCTTTCCAAAGATTGTCAGGGCTCAGAGAAGCATTTAGCAAAGCCACACTGAACCTGTTCAGATGCAGCTGGAGTTTGTAAAATTGGGAGCTCTTCTTCCAAAATTAATTCCTGGCTTTGGATTTCTCTGATGTAAAGAGTTTAATTTTCCAGCTCAGAAAACTCAGCGCTGTTCCTTTAGTGAAGGGATAGGAAGGTCCCCTGCCTCCCTGCCCAGGACCAGCAAAAACACCAATTCTCAGGCTGTTCCTGGGAGATTTCCTCCTGCACCTCTTCTCGCCCACAGGATATCCTCACGTGTCCTTCAGTCCCAGGCTCGGTGTTGTGGTGGGAGAACGTTGCACCAGTCCAACAGCACTGACCCAGGAGAGGCTGTGTGATCCTCAGGCCTGTGTGAGAGCAGGCAGCGACCTGTGGGGTTTGTTCAAGCTCCCCCAGATCCTGCTAAATGACCTCTAGCAAATCACTCGGGATGACCAGCACATCACACTGTCTTTAGCACCCCCAGCCTGTCAAGGAACTTGTCAGTGCAGCACAGCCCTCTCAGTGATTTGAGACCCTGCCAGACCCCACCATTCACACAGCTCCCCAGTGGCCTTGGCATGTCCCACCTTGGCTGCCCTAGCTCTCCAAAGGACCGCAAAGGCTGGCCCACACCTCTTCCTGGCATTTTCTAGGACGTACTTAGGCAGTTCTTCTGCAAGTCTGGTGTCTTACACTGCCTGCTGGGTTATTGAACAGGAGACGTGCAAGTGGGTTTTGGGGTGGCAGGGTGGGAATCTGTCCTTCCCCTGATCAACTTTACATTGAGGCCCACTGGAACATATTCATGCCATGGGTGGATCTTGAGCTCCGAGCCATGGGATGCTCCTCAGACACCCCACTCAAGAATTTAACAGCTTTATTTGGATATGAGGAAAATCCCATGGGAATACACACTGGCACAAAGCTTGAAGGAACAATTTCATACGCTTCCCCTACTCTCACTACATTCTGAATCCCTCTGCTGCAGAAAAGTGAGTTGGCCAGTTCTCCTTTTAAATAGAAGTCCCCACGGATACTTAGAGAGTGTCTCCAAATACTGAGAGTAAACCATGTGTCAGATCCCCAGCTGGAAGAAAACAGAAAGCAGGGAAAGAAAAAGATAAAAGTAAACAGAAAACTTCTTATGTCCTGAAATGGGAACTAAAAGGTGGAGAAATCCCACACGAAGGACTCCATTCAGAAATCTTGGCAGAATTTCAGACATCAGACTTCACAGCCAAGTAACTGATGGCAGAGATAAGAAAAAGAAACTGTCAGAAGTGTACATAGTGCACACATCACCTTGGTATCTAATTAGCTAAAGGATTCTGAGTCTTTACTCAAAAGTAAAATTTTTCCCAATGTACACAAAAGCTGATTAAACTTTAACCCCTCCCCATAAATTAACAAAGACGAGACCCCAGTCAAAGTGATACGGTACAAAACTTGGTCAGATAACAAAAGTTTTGGAGCTCTTATCTCCTGTTTACCTTCTCTATTGAGATTTCCCATCCTTGATGAAAGACTTGCAATTTTTTTTTTTTTTTTTAAGGAGTATGTCTGTTGCTAAACCTCTGAAAGCTCCACGGCATCGCTGGACTCTGAAGAGACCAAGACTGACTGTCTCTTTTTATGAGCAACCTGCATCTTAGACACCTTCTGTCCCCTCACAGAACACCTGGGAAGGTGGATATTCCCAGTGTGATCACACCCAGTCTTAACATCCCAGGTTTTGTCTACACTAGGTCATTCAGTGTGAATTAAATATATGAAAAAAGGACTGGTCACACCACACCAGCAGCTCCTCAGGCACGTTCATTTAATGTCAAAGAGGTCTTTCATCTCTTTTGGTTAATTGAAGGGGTCTTACTTCAACTTATGTTAATTCTGAGTGTTGAAACAGAGTCCTGATTCAGTTTAATTAATCCTCTTTAAAAATGAATTTGAGTTAATTCTCCCACGGGTCTCAAAGCAGAGGGGTGCCCAGAAATCACTACGTGGCTTAATGTTTAGAATGAGATGGAACTCTTTCAGGGTGAACTACTAAACCCCACCTGAAGATTTCATTTTCCTTATTACTGGAGATTGGAGGAAATGTTTTAATTCAGAAAGCAATTATGGGCAGTGCTGCCATGCCCAAGGTTTGATCATAAGTTTGATGAAGTAGAAAGGTCACAGCTCTTGGAGTCAAGTGCTAGGACGATATTCCCATGTGCCACATAAGTTTATAACCGAAAAAACATTGAAAAAAAGCTTTGAAGCGTAATAATAAAAGCAAAAACAAGACCTCAAATGCATTAGTATTTTTCCAAATCACGCGTTTTTTTCATACTTGTGGTTGGCAGTGTAACATCCAACAGCATCTGCAAAACACTAAGTACTATTTGAACAGACCAAATGCTTAGGAAGGGAGCCAGAAAAATGTTCATAGCAAAATTTACCAGCCCTTAAATTTAATTACAAATCCAGAACTAAAACTGTGTTCAATGAAAATTTCACTGTGGTGAGTGCAGTAGAGGTGGGCCTGAGCCAAGAGGGAGCAAAGAAGCAAATCCAGAGCTCAGGAGCCTGGACATTGTTCTGAACTTCACAACTGTGGAACAGGGATGAAAGACCTGGACCTGAGCACCATTCAGTTTGGAGAATTCCAAACCTCTGTCAATCACCATGGGTAGCCAAAGAGCATTTTCAGAGCCAGGGGATGCGGGAGCCCTGCCTGCACCACCTCCCTCCCTCTCTCCCTCCCTCCCTCCCTCCCAGGGGTGTAACCTCCAGCTCCAGTGGGGACTACCAGGGACTCTGCAAATTTGAATCCAGCAGTGCCACATGCACAGAGTGGGCAGAGAAGTGAGATCTGGCACATATCAACAAATCTATACTGATGAACTTTTTTGAAGCAGTACTGGCCAACAAAAAATCTGTCTTTTCTCATCTCTTTCTTTTTCCATCTCTCCAGTACCTGCCCACCTTCCACCCAGTGGTCAAGTCCATAAGGTTTTCAGTGACTTTGAGGAGGAGACTGGGGCTTTTTCATTTCTCCCTCCACCAGATCTCATGGAGGTTTGGCTGCCCAGCGTCTCTGTCCAGGGAAGTTGAAAGAAGAAAATGAAAGAGCAGAGGCTGGCTCCTGTGCCCATGGCAGCTGATGAGCCTCAGCTGTGGATAACACCAGGCACTGGTCATGTGCAGCCCTGTGGTGCAGAAATTCTGTCTCACAGGATAGATGCTCTTGTAGTTCTGCAACACTGTCTACATTTATTAAGTGAAATCACTGCCTGTTTTCTGCAGCATTAAAAGTGAGCTGGAGTACAATATATTTATTGATCTCTACTAAACACACCCTGGGCCTCCCTCCAGCTTCCTCTCTCCTGTTTATTCAAGCAGAACTCAAAGCACACACACACACACACCTGCATCCCCAGGACAGGCTGTGCCCTGTCTGTGGAGCAGAGCACCCAGAACTGCTGCCCCAGCCTCTGTGTTTCACCTCTCAGCAGAGGTGCACTCACACACACAGGGGAGTTGAAATCACCAGGAAGGAGAGGGAGAAACGAGCTGGTGAAGGGACCCCTGGGCAGGCAGGACACAGCAACTGGAACTGGCAGGAGAAAGCAACGGGTGTTGGACTCCTGGGATTAAAAGGAGAAGCACAGATGAGGAGGAGGCTGATGGAGGTACCTGCACGGTTTTCCCTGGGCTGGGTACCAGGAGAAGCAAGAGTCCTGCAGCAGGAACAGATGCCAAAAGGACACCAGAGCACTGGGGTGGAGGGGACACAGCGGAGAAGCCCAGGCTCAGGCACAGCCCATAAGGCAGTGAATCCCGCTTTGTTACTGCTCCTTGACACCCTGGGGACCCACAGCAGAGAAAAGAGCCCCTGGATTTATCCCCCTTTTCCAATTAGCCTCATTCCCCCTCCTCCTCTCCCTCCGCCCTGCTGGAATCAATCCTTGTCCTGGCATTTTAAAGGGCAATGTGCACGTTTTATGGCTGTCCCCTATAAAACCATTCTACATGATAACACATCCAGCCCTTTATTAGGGACGTTTGGCAAGTTTATTGGCCAGACATTTTTCTGCACTGACAGATGAGGTCCTGCCATCACTTCTCTGAGCACGAGAGGCCCTCTCCCGTCCCCTCCTCCCCTCTCCCGAGCTGTCCAGCCCCGTGATGACAGCAGCCCACAGACATCCTCAGTGCACCATCAGCCCTCCCCAGGCAGCTAAGTCCTCAGTGTCCTACATCTCACCTGCAGGTGAGGAGCAGCAGCAGGGCCATGCCCGGGAACTAGCAGCATTTTAAAACCCTCTGCTACAGCCACACCCACCAAAGACCCATTAACCCTTCATAGCCAGGGAAATGCTCTTCCCTCCCAGCACAGGCATCCAGAGGGGCAGATTTTCACATTATGGCAGGACAATTCCGCACTTCCCTACAGCAAGGCTGTGCCTTGAGCAGCTGGAAGGTTTTTAGGTATCTTGGGGGGTAACTGCTCTCATTAGATACTAGAAAACCAACTGGCCTTTGTAGTTTTGGCCTTTGTGATGCTTTGCCCCACTCAACCGCGATCCCACGGTCATCACAAACATAAGACCTCGTCCCTGCAGCACTCCATGATGAGATGAAGCTGGGACACAAGTTCAGCAGATGTTACATGGGGCACAGGGGCTCTGCTTCCCAAAAAAGCCAGAACTGCATTGCCAAAGTGGGTTTGTCTCAGCCCTCGGATGCTGACGCCACCGAGGCTCTGTCTGTGCCAGCTCCTCCTCCCTGTGAAGCTGGGAGGACTTGATGTAAAGCCAGCTGCAAGTTTTATTGTCCTGTGCTCACAGCTGTCCATGTGTGTAACAGTGAGCGAAGGGGTCAGCGGGGGTTTAATGGGGGGTCAGGGATTAAGAACAGAGACTGAAATTTATCTGAGTGCTTACCTGGTGCTTCCTCGCCGCACTCCAGGGCCACTGGCCACCGCTGAGCAGTCTGCTCCCCACATGCCAGCACAGCCAGAGGGGATGGGTCCCTAGGAAAAGCGAGCAAGGAAACCTCTGGCTCAGGTCACATCCCAGTCCAGCAGCTGTTGGGCAGTCACCCTCCCAGGTCACACGGTCCTTGTCACCTTGCAGGTGCTTTGATGGCACCTTGCACATTAAAATGGGAAGCAAATACAAGGCCATGTTGCAATTCCCACCCTGCAGGGAGCCTCCCAAGAAGCAGTGGGTTTCACTCACTGATCTTGACCCGTTGCTGCTTTTTAACACTCGGCAGGGCCACCAGGAGCAGTGGTGGGTTCCCTGCCCCTTCCAGCCCCCCTGCTCCATGTTGGTTCACATGTCACATTCCCAGGCTGTGTTATTCTTAAGTGCTGTAAATCTCTCACTATTATTCTCCCACTTGATATAGTGAGCTGTGTCATTTTGAAAGGAAATACATAACAGTATATTAAAGAAATCATGGATCTCCTCATTCATGTTTAAAACAAATTTATTACAATGTAAGAAACCCTGAATAGCATGAATTTATTATAATGATTTAAGGCTCCTGGCACTTGAGTTAAAAATGTCTCTCAATAAATAACTTTCCCTTGAAAACACAGCAAATTAATATAGTTTACCATTTCCAAAGTTATATAAATCCAAGAGGCTTAAATCAACAGTACGCTGGGTAAGATTACTGTTGCTCAGCTAGAGACTGGTATCGCAGCTCAGAAGGATGGAAAAAGTGGTGAAAAATGAATGGCTTTTTTTCCTTCGTTTTTTTTGGTCACCTTTCTCTCCTTTCCACCACCCTAGGCTATGTCTGCTCTGTGAAAGTCAGACTAATGTGAAACGGATGACAGCAGCTGTGGCCTTTGCACACAGGTATCATTAAAACAGAGTGGCTACTCCGCCACCAGACTCAACAAGCACTGCTCTGATATTTCCCCAAAGTGCCTCCAACACACACAGCCCCATTGCTTTCCATAGCAGTGTTTTAATTTGACTGCAACCCAGGAGCTGAGATGTCTCTAGCTTGGCTGCCTCCAACCCTGCTGCAGTCTCCCAAGTCTAGAGCCAGCCTGTGGCTCTAAAAAACTGCCTGGACACTGACCCTGGCCCCCGTGCAGGAACACACATGCATGAGGTAGGAAAGGAAGTGAAACCCCACATATGGCTGTAGCCATCAGTGGGACTGGCAGGTTTTTGCCTGGCCCAGAACTTGCCCTAAGCTGTCTGTGGAGCTCAGCAGCTGTTGGAGACAACAGCCTGTGCACATCTGTGTGTCCTGGGGACCAGTGGGTTTGCTCAGCTGCGTGCACAGCCGGGTGCCAGCTCACAGAGAAAGATTCTCACATTTTCTCCCTCCCCATGGACCTTCCTTCTCCACAGGCCACCCTGCAGCAGGGAAGAGCTCGGCATCATCAGCTGAACAATGAGGCAGCCCTTCCCTGAGCAAGGTCTTCTATGGCTTTTTACTTTATGAAAGCCTAATTTTTTTCCTTTTACTGTCAGCACATCAATTTTTTTCCACAACATGGGTGATGACTACTTTTTTAAACAAAGTACAGTACTGGTGACATTCTGACAGTGCCAATACAGCCAGAGTACACCCACCTGAGCATTTCAACACGGGAAGTTAGGGCTGTTAAGAGTCAGATTGACAGCCTCAGTAAATTCAAGTTCTCTGTTCAGCAGACGACAAGGAGTTATTAGAAGCAGACAAGGCTTTCAGGTCATCCAGTCCATCTCCCACCCCACCTTTTAATTGTCTCTCTCACCCATGCTATAAATATCTGACTCTTCTCATCTTGTTTCCTCATTATGTCAATTATAGCAGTCCCTGATCATTTTTATTACTCCTCACTGAGATCTCTCCAATCTGCCAGTAAACTCTCTGGTAATGAGATCCCTGTGCTAAAGGCATGAGTGCAAATAGAGGGGCACCAGCTCCACTGACAAGGAGCCATTTCCTCTGCAATTCAGAGATGTCATTGCCTTCTCACCTGCAGCTCAAAAGTCTTCTCGTCTGTTTTTGTTGCTATCACTGCCTTGTGCTTTGTTCACTTTTCCCCTTCTGAGAGTTTGTGTTGTCTGGGTCTCCCCCATCCCATCAAGAATGTGTCTGGCAGATTGTTTTCAAGGTGTTTGAGTTCACAGGTACTGCACCCACAAGTTCATGGTCCATCCCAAATTGAGTCACGCAATCTTTTCCTTTCCTGCTTGGTACTTCTACTTCACGTTATTCTTTCCTCGTCAACTCTTCTAAATTCAGCAGGGTCTCCTGGTTTCACTTCTTACAGAATTTCTGCTTCAAGAAACAGAACCATGATCTGAAGTGCAACCAGATCAGGTACCCAGCCCCCCCAAAAAAAAGGCTTCTCAAAGTGGCAAAAAGGAAAGGCTGTGCAGAAATGAGGCCACACTGTCACCATTTCACATTAGCAGCACTGGAACTGGGCAGCAGCTCTAGCGTCAACCCTTCAAGATGCATAAATGCTAGAAAAAGTTCAGAAATAGGCCCTCCAAATTATCCAGGGGCTGGAAAAGACATTAGGACACAAGGCATAAAGGATGCCATCTCAACAAAGAGAAGGCTGGACCAGGAGTTTATCACTGCCTTTGGGGTACTCACAGTCTGGCAATATGGCAACTTTGTAATCCTGCTTCCAGAGGCACAACAAAGTCCAGCGGCTGGAAATTCAAGGTAGATAACCTCAGCCTCAAAGTAAGGCAGTTTTGTAGCAGCAAGAATAATTGCATGCTGGAAGATTTTCACAAGGCACTTTTAAAATTTCAATGCAGCTTCCTCGCAGCCAACTCTAATTCGAGAATGAACTAGATTTTGTGTCTGTGAATCCATCTTGTCCTTTCCTTCATTAACAGGTCTAGCAGAGGAGAGGAGTTCCCACACTGTTCTTAACGCTCACAATGCTCAGCTTGGGCAAGTGCCTTAATCAAACCCATGCTTCAAGGTTTTACCGTAGTTGCCAGTAAGCAACCAAGAAAAATAACTTTTTTCAGCTTTTCACTTTCCCCTTGCCTGTAGACAGGAGACCAGGAAGAATGAACTCAGACTGGTTATTGAATGTTCCCAGTGAAAATTATTTTTGTTTTACATACTCAGGATGACTCCTGAATTAGGGAAACTAGGCTCTCACTACAGCTCATGGATTAGTTTGTCTCTTGGCACCACTTGGGCATCTCTCACCTCATGCATGTCAGGACTTCACCTCTCAGTGACATCTGAGTGTATCCAGTTTAGCTCCCCAATGCCTGAAATGACTCCTTCAAGCCACAAAATACATGAAGTCTGAGAGCTTCAGCTTCTGTTCAATAGGAATGTCTGGCCCATAGGATTCTGCTCTTACAAATTACTGTTCACAAATTGGTGGTGGATACCTCCAGCGCATTCTGCTGTGGGCACTAACGTAAGTCACAGCCCCTCTGAGATGTGGCACTAAACACAGTTCAGCACAGGACCCACAGCATGCTGTGGAGGGAGGCAAAGCGGCTTCCCCAGAGCCAGGAAACAAATCCAGTTCCCCCCCAGCCCATCCTTTTCCTGCAGCTGGGATGCTCGTCCACCCATTAACAAATGTGGGAGTCCTCAAGCATCAACACTGCTCAGGCTGAGTTGGGCTTCTTGCTCTTTTTAAGATGAATCCTGCTTTCAAACACCCTTGTCAGGGATCACCATGAAAGCTCTGCTACACAGCCACGCCAGAGGTGCTCAAGGTAGTTGTCTCTTAGCTACATGAAGTCACAATATTGTAAAACATTTATTGTTGCTGTGAGCAGACAAGCCTTCAAATGATGCAGGGAGCAGCTCTGGATCGGGAGAGGCATTTTCCAGAGGAAAGCCACCCAGTCAGAGCAGACTTCCTTCCTTCTGCTGGTTTAAATCACCTCATTCAATATTCTGTGTTGTCTTATGTAGCATGTAGTTATGTAAATTTATAAATCATACACTAATTAGCACACAATTTCATAAATTTAGTAACAGTGAAAAAGGAGGTTTCTAACTAACCAGGCTCTGCTCTCTCCCCCACAGATGGTACAAATTCAAACACAGCCTGAAGGTCGTATTTGAGAAAATCTCTGCTCCAACTTTCAGAGTTTAACCCCAGGCTCACGTGCACTTTCAAGGACTGTCTTTTGGATATCTCAGGCTCAATCTCTCTGAAGTGCAGCTAAGACCCTTTCTCTCCTTCCTTAACACCAAACTTCCACATCTCATTGTATCACTGCAAATTTTACTTGTTTATTCTGATTCTTGCTATACCCAGTCTCACATTCTTCAGTCATCTAAGTCACCATCCCTTGCTAGCAATTAAATTCAGTCCATGCCCTGAGTTATACCCGGGTTCTGCACGATTGCTCTCCATGTGCTCTGCCCTCTTTGTCCACCTGCTCTAAAGGGGAGAGGCTAAAGGTAGGACAAGGTAATTTCCATCTTTCCCTCATTTGCCAAGCATCCCTTGGACAGTAGTTCCTCAAATGCAGGAACACAATTTGTATAACGGTGTGGAGTCATAGCCTGTTACGGCAACCAGTGTTTGAAGACATTTCTCACTTTAAGATACAAGCAACACAATTCTCCTTCATCAGCTTATTACAGTTTAACAACTCATCTCTGCCCTCTGGCCCACTCCACTTCATCTCTACCTTTGGTCATCCTTTGGTACAGTTCTCTGCCTTGCATCTTTGTCCTTTCTTGCCTTCACCTCCATCCTTTCTTCCTTACACTTTAATTCACCTTTTTGTCCCAAAGCATGCTGCTGGCTCTCCAATTCTCTTCTCCTTTGTATTTTGAGACCTCTCCCCTACTTCATGCTCCAAAGAAGGCCTTGCTCCTTCTCACAGCAAGACCCATGTCCTGGAGAGGAAGAGAAGGCTTAAGACAAGTTTTTCATGTATCTTAGCAAACTGGAGACTCACAACATATAGGATGTGATGATGTGTGAAGTGGAACACATTGTCAATGGAAGTACTGACATCTGAGCTGGACAAAAAACAGAAGATAAGCCAAATAAAAGTCTGGAACAAGAAATTAAACCCCCAGATAATTTATTAGATTAAGACCTCACATACACATATAAATACGTGCTCAAGATGGGATTCAACAGCAAGACTGGAGAGGCTAAAAATGCAAAGGGTGTGATTATTACAGGTCTGTGCTGTGCAAGGTGCACAAGAGCAGAAATTACACAAACAGGCAGCAAGTGTGTGTGCACAAACCACGTGGGAAGGACACAAACCGAAGGCGTGGGTGGGAGGCTTAGCAGCAGTCATGTTACTCCACAAAGCCTCATGTAAAACACAGCCTGATGTGTAGCTGAAGGATATTCACTAGGAATATTCCCTCTGGACAAACAGTCCAAGGCTGGACCAACTCCGCAGCAGCAGCTCCCAATATAGACGCTCAAACTTAAAAGGACACTGTCACGTCATTGCTTTTGCTAGTTTAAGTTTTGCATTTCCTCTACTGTTTTAGAAGATGGAAAACAATTCCCCGCCCAGTACCAACTACTGATTTTTGTCCTTTCCTAGTTGACAATCATTGATTTTTTTTTCTAAGGCTATAAATGTTTTAATAACTTCAACTTTGTAGTGCCTCATGGCAAAATATCTTTGCTTGCACTGACTGCTAAACACTATTCCTAATGCACTGCTGATAACTAGAGCAAGAGCCAGCATTATAAAAAATTATTTTCCACAGGGTCTATGGAATTAATAGCTTTCGTTTCTTTTGTCCACATCTCTTAGAGAGTTAAAGCATACAGCTCTTCACCCATCAGGCATTTCAACCATCTTTATGCTAGAAAACTTTGCTTCACGAAGGTGCCCCCCCTGTGTAGGTCTGACTGATGGACAGCACCTTGAGCATAGAGCCCACAACCCTGACAATGTCCTTTTAAAAAGAGCTACAACACAAACATACAGATTCAAGCCAAAAGTCACCTTCAGAATTAGAATTTTTTATGGACTAAGTGATCATAAGGAATCCTAAAGCAGTTAAATATTGGCACCCACAAAAGAATCAAAGAACAGAATGCTCCCATGGAGTGTTCTCAACTGGGTACACAAAGGCACCTTTCAAGAAATATACATGTATTTTTTGCTGTTTTGAAAGGTCAGTTAGCATTTATTACAAAAAGGCAATTAAAGTTTCAGTCAAAGTGGAAAAGAGACAAGAAGCAACTGGACTGATATCAGAGAACTGTTTCTCTATAAATGCCAACACTTAGAACACCAACAAATCTAAAAAAACACCATAAAACAACCAGAAACCCTACGATCTATGTGACAGTTATCCCCAAGTTTCCTGCTGGTCCTTGTACATTTTTCTCTTCTTTCTCCTCCTTTTTCCTGCCCTCTTTAAGCAGCAGACTACTCAGCCAACAGAATGAGAAAACGTATGTCCCCACCTGCTCTGCTTGGGCCAGGGTACTGAATACATCTTTGGGGCTCTTAGCAGAAACCCAGGCCTTCACAGGCTCAGGGAGTAGAACAAGAGGGACATTGAACAGCAGATGGACAAATTCCAAAAAACTGTAACACTTCACTAAAAGCAGGACAGACCATGCAAGGACTTTCCACAGTAGTAATTTTCGGGTCCAGCAATGCTGCTTCCCTCCTTTAAACTCCTCCAAGCAGCTTTTAAAACTCAGCTGGGATGCACAGAAAGGATATCACCTAATTTGTGATTAAGACTGGGCCTGAATGAAGCAGCCCAGAGTAACCTGAGGTTCTTCTTCCCCTTCACTCTCCTTTTGTTTCACTGACAGAAGAGCACGGTGCTGCCAGGGGCTGTGGTGCTCTCATCTGAGATCCACCTCGCAGAGCATCACACACTGCACAGGAGCAGCATGGGGAGGCAGGCAGCAGCCATACCCCAGGCATCGGTACAGCAACTCAACCCAGCCATTAAGATAAGCAGGGTTGCCTAAAGAGACTGTCTGAAAAGCAGTACTGGCCCATGAAGTGGTGTTTGGGAGCAAATGGCCTAGAACTTGCCCGTACTGGATCAATTCTACCTTTCCCTCACTGCAATTTTACTGTGCAAAATGAGTATTTTAGTCTCATATTTCTAGGAACACATGCCGGTGGCTACTGTTACAATAAAATATGAACACTGCATTGTGGAGAAAATGACCATTAATCCTGTAATGTGCAGTCATTTTTACCAATTCGGCACATTTCTTTAAATAACCAAGTACATGCAGTAGATGGAAATGCATTTAAATAAACTGAAATAGATACAGCATGAATAATTAAAGCTGGCAGGAAAGTGTGCATTGCGAGCTGCTAGTGGAAATAATTACTGATTTGTCTTATTTACAATGGAGCCTGGATGCAGGATCAAAATAGTGCAAGTTAGTGAATATGTCTTAAGACTGCTCTTATACTCGCACTAGTGTGTATTTCATCTTGAAAAGTACATCAAATAGGTTTTGGATCTCTACAATGTCTGACTCTGTTCTGCTATATCAGAGCTACGTTACCTAGCACATAAACTCTGTCAAAGAGCACTGATTTAGAGAGGAATATAATTCAAACCTGTGCCTAGTACATCAACCTGCAACATCATCTATTAACATTATCAGACACTGTAGAGTTGAGCTTACGAAATATCCCCTAAAAACTCAGCGTGTTAAATATCAGAATGTTGAAGGAAAAAGTAGATCATAAAATCAGTGAAAAAGTACTAAAGTGCTTGTACCTTTATAATATGCCATGTTTTAAACAGACTTGTTTAATTAGAAAATAATCTACTTTGAACATGCTGGTTCTTGAATGTTAGGCAGTTCTTGCAAACTGCTTCAGAGCCAAAAAAATCGATAAAGAAATATACTTTCGATATAAGGCTGGCAAAACTGTGACTTCAATCTATTAGAAAATGTTGTAGATTTAAAAAAATGCCATTTTAAATTGATTACTTGGCACATGAAAGGTTTAGGAAAAAAAGGTAACAATTCCTGATTGGCCTACCCCAACAATATACTTGCATCATGATTACTAAATCCAAAATGAACCTGGATGCTAATTAGCTATGTTTTAGAAGAGGGAAAACAAGCAGTGATCACTCAAAGAATTTGCGAGTGGCTGTAGACCAAAGAGTTGTGTCAAATGAAGAAGATCTCCTCGAGGAGCCGGCTCTCCTGCAGCTCATCTGCTCTGCTCCTGGGGTTGCAGGGGGTCTGGCACCAAGACGAGGACAGCCTGTGGCTCGCACAGCAGGGCGTGTGCGCGTTGTTCCTGTCACAAGGTTCTCGGCAGAGGTGTCCCGAGGCTGATATTGGGTTTATAGCTTCCACCAGGTCAAGGAGAGAGGCTTCGTACCTACAGAAACACAGCAAGGAAACGCAGCTCCATTAAGATCACAGCACCACGCAGGAATTGAATCCAGTTCTCCTGCCTCCATAAACCAGACTAGACCTAGATTTGTCACCGGCACAGAACGAATTTTGCTGTATGGACTCCTGTCAGTAATGACAACACAGAGGTACTGAAAAAGAGGCAAGCAAAGCATGGGTGCTCAGGCTATTTTAGGCTGTTTCATCAGCTTTTCCATTTGAGGTGTGTAATGTCTTAGTTCCACTCCGGGGACTGAACACAGACCTCAAAGAGATGACAGCCGAATGCACCAAACAGGCACCAGGCAGACCCACGCCGGTAATGCTAAAGTGACTTATACACATGCTGCGCGTTTGGTTTTTTTTGAATAGACCTCTACACTTGATTTAGTTTCTTGGGGATTTGAAAACAGCAGGAGACTTTATTATTATGGCCACAAACTACATGTGCTTCCTGTAAATCTCCGTGTACTATATGGAGTCTGTCTGGTGGAAGCACTGAAGGAATAGAATCTAAGCAAGGCAATACAAAATCAACACTTGAGGCACCAAGAGAAGAGGCAAAGGTGCTAAGCATCACTCAGGCTGTCCTCTAAGTGCAAGTGCAGACGTGGGGGAAGGTTGCAAGCCAATATTATCTGGTAATACGCACTGAATAATGGCAGGTACTTCAGACAGGGACTTTCTATTAATATTCACAGGAGACAAGACCTGATCTAAATACCAGCACAGGATTGATCATTACAATATATTTCCTCCTGTCCAATTTTAAATGTCTTAAACAATACCATTTCCACTGCTTCCCCAGGGAGACTGTTCTCCAGTGATCTCTCAGTGATATGTAAGAGATATCGCTCCTGAGTTTTACCCAAAAGTCCCCTTTGTTCCATGCTGTTGTTAGCACCAACCTACCTGATGCTCCCAACCCTGAAGTAATTCACAAATTCAAAGATTTTCATGCACAGAACATTATTCACATTATTCACCCAAACGAAACTATCAGCACAGGTGATTGGATCCATAGGGCACCTCTCTTGTAAGCAAAAAGAGTTCGTCCATAGCATGAGGAAACATCTCAAGCTGTTCTCTGCTTTGAGAAAAGCCTCTGATTCTTCTTTCATGACTGTAGGAACCTAGAAAGACTAAGCAACTAAGACAGCTGGGGGAGGTTTCTCAACTCAGATGGGATGAAAAATTCTTACGAACAAATGTTTACAACAGTTTATGGATGTGAGAGATTAGCAGTGGCAAATTTACGGCCTAAAGGCAGACCCCCACCTGTGCTGTCCAATGGCCTTGTGCAGCACCAGCAGGTAAAAGGTTTTCCTTCCCTGAACTAGCCACGCCATGAAAAACACCCTTCTTCAACTCCACAAGTAAGTGCTACGTCCCATCTGTCATCAGAACACTGTCACAGAATCATTTAGACTGGAAAAGACCTCCAAGGCCATCGAGTCCAACCTTTGACTGGTCATTGCCCTGCCACCCAGACCAGAGCACCGAGTGCCATGTTCAGTCATTTCTTGAAAGCCACCAGGGATGGTGACTCCACCACCTTCCTGGGAAGCCCATTCCAGTGCTTGACATGACAAGTTACTTTGTCCATGACAAAGTAACCCATTGTTATGTCTGAGACACAGAACTATGCCCTCAGCTCAAGGAGTTAGCAGTGGTACCGATGGGTTAATATTGATGGTAATGGTGACTACTGAAGCTATGCTATAAAAACTTTTATTTCCTTCAATCTTTCTTGTTTCTTCCAATCTGATGGCCAGTGCTGTTTCTAATACAGTCTGACTTGGCTTTATTGCCTCACAGGGCTCTCTCCTCTGTTTGACTACAGACTATTTTGTTTTCCTACAAATGTGCTAGCTTGAATCTCACTCACAATCAAAAAACCAATTTGCAAATTTCTTTTCCACATTTTAAGCTTGTCTACATGTCTTTCTATTATCTAAGTAGCAAAAAATGAGTGACTCAAAAGGAAAAAATACAACTTTTGTTTCAACTGGATCTTGTTCGTGGCTAACATTAAGCAAATATGATGTTTTTCAGTTACCCAAACCAAAAAGCTCAGAAGGACATGGAGTTTTGCACAGCCAAACCAGATCATTTTAGAGAAATATGTTGTTTGTACTAGCATTCAGAAAGTACCCTTTAAAAACTGAAACTCCTAAAAAATATCTAAAGATAACATAAAATGGAATAAGCTGCACTGATATCAAGAACTAGCACACAGATATATGAGACTTTTCGCATGGAGAAAGTTTAGGACTAGACTCTATATAGATACACGCATTTGGTTTGAACCCCAAAGAAACCCAGTTAACACATACACTGCTTTCATTAGCCACACCTAAAACTTCTTTTTAGATTAATCTAGTCTAGCATACAAATGCTTATCTCCTCTGACGGTAGCGCTATCATAAAATTTCAATTTTTCCAGCAGCCACATTCAATCACAGATTAAGCAGGGGAAACCAAACCAGCCACTGCATTTACAGCAAACGTGCAGGCCCTAGATTTCAGCAGTACCTTCGAGTTCATTTCTTCTGCAAGTTTATCTAAGTTTTACAGCATTTCTGCTATCAGGAAGACTAAATGATTTGGCAGATTACAAGCACAGCAAATAGCAAAGATTATGTAAAAGACCAGGTGTTGTAAATCAGTCTATTTGACACCACAGTTATATATGCAATAAAGTGAATGAACTCTGCTAACAGAGCGCTATCTGATAAAGAGAATGCTCCTTGCAGGTATTTAGTGTTTAATCCCAGGATAATGGTTTGCCCTGGTTTGTCTAAGTAACATCAGACAGCATCTGGCTGGAGGCAATAGAGTAGACCTAGAATGGTTTGAAACTTGCAAAGAATTTTCTCACCATTTATTTGTATCATAATATTTAAAGAGACACAGTCAGAATGGTCAAATCCTGAAATGCAACTTTCTCTAAAACCAGGGTATGTATCCTTCACATGACTTGAATAACAACATAAGTAAAAACAGGCTTCATTATTATTATTATTGATGTAGCACTTAATAGCTTCAGTGAAGTCAAAGCTACAGGACCAGCTACCCAAGAGTCAGAATATTTCAAACAGGAAAACTGATTTGGCAAACTTGGCTTGTGATAGTGAATGCTCTTTATAAGCAAACTAATGGCCAAGGGTCTCCTCATACTGTTCCTGCTTACCAAGGAGAAAAAAATCCCAAGCATTCTGCAGAAGTTTGCTTACACACATTTTCTTCGATAGGTTTTGCCCTCCCAACAGAGGGAAGACGGCACAGGCAACTGTCCCTTTAAGGATGGTGATAATTCAGGCTGTCCTCACTTTTTTGGTACATTTGCCAGTGTGCTGGATGGCCAATGAGCAAGGGGAGAGTAACCCAAGTTCTTGTTAATGCATCCCTTCGACTGGTTTAGAATGAAATGTCACACAGTCCAGTGGGTTAAAATATACTCAGGCTGGGTGGGAATTCCCAGGTACCTCCCCTGAGTGGGGGGGGGGTGCTTTCATTCCTCCGGTGGAAGGCCCCAAAAATGAGTCTGGGGACACTTCGGAGGTCTTAGATAGTTTATGATCCCTTCTCAGTTGCCTCTCAGTCGAGCTGATAATGCTCCATCTTATCCTCCCTGGGGGAAGAGGGCCGTTTAACAGCTGAGGGAGTTATGTAAGGAAGAGCAATCAGCATAGCAAGAAGCACCATCTCGCCTTGCAGGAGCCAGGCTGTGATAGTTCACCTCCTCTGTCTCATGCAGACTAGCATATACACACCCAAAAACTCACCTCCTCCCTCGAGGGATGCAAACCTGGCCTCCACAGAGCACCCTGGCACCTCCACAAACGGGCAAATGTTTTGAGTCATTAATCATTAATAGTCCAGTCTCTCACAGCATCTCGGCAACAGACTGGAAAATAATCTCTTTTTTTGACACTTCCCCCATGTATACTTTTTCATCTAACTTTAATGAGTTTGAAAGTCTGCATGTTTCATCACTGGAGAAGAAAATTTGTAAGGCCTACAAGTTTGGATTAGAACTATTTAGACAGATGAAGTTTGGTGAAAGTAATCTTATAAAGTCTCCAAAAAATTCATCAGGAGAGGGAACACTAAGAATTAGTGTACAAAGCAGAAGGAAGGCAGGGCCATGGGCAAGGGGATAGAGATGAGAGCAGGGAGACCAGACCAAGGTAAGCTTTGAAACTCTTCTTTCAATGAAGAAGTTTCACCTTTGCTTTTATTGTAGAATATAAAACTCCAAAAACAGCTCAGAGAGCAGCACAGAAATGCCCAGTCTGAGAGGCTGGTACCACTGGGATCAAGCTGGTATAGCTGGGTCAGAGCAGAACTGGTCAGGCATTGCACAGCGCTGTGACAGCATTCCCTTCACCTCCTCTGCACTACTAAAACAGGCTGCTAGAAATTTGTCTCCTCAGCCACTAAGACCTTTTTGGAAATTTTATTAGAGACTCTCAGCATTGGCTCTTAATTAAAGAAGTACATAGTAGAGTTTATAAACTCCTAATGTAAAAAGAGTTTTGTAGTCTATCACTACGGTAACAGGAAGCATCATAAACCATTATGATTCAAAACAGATCATTAAGCATTTACATTTTAAAAACAAAACAAAAATAAACACAAGATGGCACAGACCCAAGCCCCTCTTTCCACAGTGTTTCTTTTTCACTGCTCATGCAGCAGGAACACAGCTCTCTGAACATCTACAGGTGCGTCTTACTTTGTCCCATGTTTCCAAACTGAATGGGAAGGAAGGCTTTCACATTTTTTTGATGAACACACAAATATGACTGATACTCTGGGAACTGTAAGATCACTTATGCCCAGGATGGTTGGTGAGAAATTACCTGAAACCACTTGGTATTCCTCCTGATAAAACCTACAGGGCAATTAGAGCTCAGACAGCCCCACAATGTACAGTACCAAAAAAAATGGTCAGATTATGCAAGAGTGATGCACAGAACTCATAACTGTGCAGGATATTAGAAAGAACAGTGCTCTTGAAGGTAACCACAAAGCTTATTTGCCTCAACTGGCTGAACAGTGATGTTTATTTATTTAGACATTTGGGATATGCCAATGGATTTTTAATGTTTGTCTATTTCCCACTGCTGGTAAAATATATTTCTTACACGCTGTCCAATTTTTAAACTACACTATTGTATTTTCATATCAGGCAGTCCCATTTAGCTAATAATATCATTTGTTCCTTCCTAAAAAACAACAGCACAACTTCAACAAGTTTGATATTTGGAGGAGCGGGAATCTCCTTATGAGGCAAAATAACTAAACTTATTAGAGTCATAAATACTCTGGCAGTAAAATATATATATATTTCTTTAAACAAGCAGTGTCAGATATTATTTGATCACTATATTTAGAGACATCTTTTCATTTACACTCTCTGAAAATTTATTCTTCAACCATAAACATGTATAAAACACATGGAATGTCTTTTTGCAAGGTGATGGCATTTCAACAAAGCATACTGGCAATATGGTTTTGTAGCTGTATAGGCTTACTTTATTTAACTGCATATACCAGAGGAAATAAAAAGGTTTATTTTTACACTACTGCTTGTATTTTCAACATAAAGTTCAAAGTGATTTACTAATGTTACATGAATTGCCTTTGAATTACGGTACAGTATTGTGCCTAAGTACAAAGCCTAACACTATTTTGTATTCATAAAACACCACCTGCCCCCAAGCACTTTACAAATGCTAAATACAGCTAAAAACACATTCAAGGGGTAGGGAACAGACCCATTTTACAGAAAATTAAACAGTTTATTGTTATGATAGAGCAAATATCAAATCGCTGTTTGACTGGAACAAACAGGGCAAATAAAAGCAGAGAAACAACAAATGGACATAAGAAGTGGCCTGGGCAGTCAAAGTACCTGAAACTTGAAGACACCACACTAGTGATACATCCTGGGGTTATCTGGAAGAAACAGCTAATCACCCACACCCAAGGTAACCCAAGCTCTACAGGTGAACGGAAGAACTCAACCCAAATTAAAGGATCCTAAGCACTTTCTGCCATGTTTATTCTGGCATCCAAAATTAGAGCACAATGTAATTTTGATTAGAGATTATCTCCATGGCTTGTCCTTTCAACATCCATGTACCAACCCACTATTCATAAATTTGCCTAATTGTTTTTTCAACCTGCAGCTTCCACAACGTCCTGTGACAGCAAGCTCAGGAAGTTCACTCCTATTGACAGACACACTTTTGTTTTCTGTTTTAACAGCCTGCTAGTGTTGCCAAGTGCTTTTTTTAAGGATTGACTGCAGTTAGTCTCTTTCACATGGTGGAATCTGGTAAAAAACAGTTGCACATTCAACTTATCCACGACCTTCACAGTTTTGCACCCCTGATCATTTTCTCAGCCTTTTCCTATCCTAAGTCACTGCTTCTTGGTGTCTCCTTAAATGGCAACTGCTTTATCTTGCTGATCAAATGAATTGTTTTGTGCACCATTCATAGCATCCACTACACCTTTCTTGAGAGGCAAAGACCAACTGGAATCAAAACATGGGTGCAGCAAGACCTATGTATCCACAAGCTGTTGAGAAATTCCAGAAAGCTTTGAACTCCACAAACCCTCACCACCTGCTCTGAGTTCAGTATCATGTAGGCATGGTGTTGATGACTCTTCTCCAGATAAATTACAGTTTTACTTGCTCAGTTTTGATGCCTTTTTGGGAGTTGTTTGCTACTGACATATCACTGGACTACCTGAAAGAATTAGTATCACACACAAATTTACTAGGTCACCCAGGAGACTTTGCTGTTCACTTCTCACTCTAGGTCACTGATGAAGAACCAGCCCAGTGGGTTCCTGGGGGATCCCGCTGCTAACTATAAAAAATGAACATTAAGTCACTTTGTTTGCTATCATTTAACCACCAGTAAATCCCTAGAAGGAACTGTCCTCCAGTCCTACAGAAACTTGATTTCTTTAACAACTTTTGGTGTGGAACCTTGGTAAGAGCCTTTTGAAAATCCATAGGCCTGAGCTGATACCTCAGATTCTTTCTTCCCCACTCCCTGCTCTGTGACAAGAATCCAAGTTTTAACCAGCAGGATATTTGGCCCAGGCAACCTGAGATGAATATGTCAATGAACATTACAGGCTGGTTGAGTAGGAAATGAAAACTGAGAACGAGAAGCTGACTTTGCAGTCATTCCCCCCCACAAAGGCCCCACATCAAGATAAGGGAGCTTGTCTTTCATGTGTGAACCGCACCTCCAGTGACCAAAACACACCCTGGGGGGATACTCCCACGTACTGAATGTCAAGACACCAAAACTGAAAAAAACCAACACAGTAAAGGGCAATTCATGAGGCTGAAACACCAAGAGAAGAACATGAATGAGAACGACAGAAAGGGACTGTAACAGCCTGACATTCCCATTTTACTTTCAAGCAGGCTCGAGCTCAGAGCAGATACTTCACTGTGGGATACAGGAGGAGGCAAATTTAACAGTGCTATATATGTATTTAAACCAACTCCAGGTGGAGACATGCTCTTCACCTGCAAAAGGTCTGTATCTTCCAAAAGCATTTCAGAGTTTCTTAATTCTTAGAGAAAAAGATCAGACTGCAGAATATTTCAAAGCAATTAAAAAAAGATCTGAGCCTTTTATTTAAAATATATCACACAATGTAAAACAGAATATATTTATACAGTGTCCTCAGCAAGAGCCTCCTGGTGAGCTGTAAAACCCACACCCACGTAATAGAGAGCTTACACTATCAGAGACTTTTAGAGAGCTCTCCGAGGCTGTATTCACAGAACCATAACCTAGAGAAGGAAAAGACTTATTAGATCATCCAGCCCTCTCCCTGCTGACAGAACTGCTCCCTACAGTGTGCTTCCTCACATTTGTTGCTAACAATCAGCCTCTCACTACTCTCCTTGGGAAGCCATTCCACAGCCAAATATATCTCATGCTATCATTACCATTATTACTTATTTATGGGCCACGGTATAACCTAAAGGGCCTTGATCAGGATCAGGGGGACCAACTCTAGTACCACTTGTAAGAGCACTCCTCTCTCTAAAAGAGCACACAGTCAAAAGAGATAAGTCAAAGCCCAGTGGGAAACATATAACATACCATTAAGGAGAACAAAATAGCATGGGAAGTGCCACAAATGTTCCACGAATTTTTGCTTCAGAGTTTGGTGGGAGGGAAAGGTATGTGTCACGCATAAGAACATGCTTCTAACAGTCACCTAGAGATAAACAAAGAGGATTTTGTTCCTCCAAACTTCACCCTACTAGTTATGGCTAAAGATCTGGCATGGTACTGAGAAATTAGTCTTCTTTTTTTGGTGCAAATAGACTTTAAGTATTTAAATAATGTTACATTTTTCTGTTCTGCTTTTTCTGTTCTGCTCCAGTCTCAGTCAACATTTATCTGAGCCACACGTATTTTAATCATCTCTCATAAATCAATACCTCCAGCATTGCAACAGATTTTGCCACTCTCCTTCCATCTTTGACAATTTTTTTCCAGTAAGCAATCACCCAGAAATAAGCACCACATCCCCTGGAGGGGCTGCACAGAAGCAGAGAGGAGATCAGCTCCCTCCAGCACTCACGCAATGCTTGTCTGTGCACAGTCAGCCTTTCTGCTGCTGCTTCCTTGCTCCATAGGTCCCTCCCTTACCTGTAGGTCTTGCAGAGCAGTGAATTCAATGCCTCGTTTTCTGGGGCTACTAACAATTACCACCAAATCTTCTGGAAAGCAGCATCAGAGAGTACAGCCTTTGCACAGGAGAATTTGGAGGGAAGCAGCAGAACTGAGTATCACACCTTTGCTAACTGAAATGTGCTGTGCTTGGCAGTGTTTTGGGATGAGCCTCCCTCCCCAGCATGGTAAACAAATAGTAAAGAGCTAAAGAGGACTTGGACTTGAAAGAGGCTGAGGACTCTGGCCTTTTGCCTACCAAGCAGTGCCAGTGCTCTAAAGGACACCAGATCCAGCAACAGCATCTCAAAAAACTTGTGCCCTAAGGCAGGGCTGACAAAGAGATTCTTCCCACCCCCCCTTCAGTTTTGACCCTGGCTTCACCTGTGATAGCATCCAAGTGGCTGTCAGTACTGAAACAAGAGTTACTGCTGCTCTCATTCCTCCATTTTCACTTACCCGCTCGTCAGAGATCAACACCTGCTTTCCTCACCCTTCCACACTCCCATCTCAATGCTCCCAATCTTCAGTTATCCTACCTCTTTGCTCCTGGTAACTCGGCCTTTGTTATTTCCCCATTGGACTCAGACCCTGCTCCCATGTTACCAACCTGTCAAATGCAATTGAAAGTGCTGCTTCATTGTTTTTGTCTCTGTGTGGTTTTAGTGGCTAAATAATAACTAACTAACTAACTGAAGACCAAGAATAAGAAACACCACAGATCATTTCTTTTAAGGTAGGGCTGCAGGCTGCAGCTGAATTGGCATAACTGAGGTTGTAATAATTCTGGAAGGGGGAGGGTGAACAATGACATGAGTGCTGGGAAGTAAAGAAACCTTTTAAATCAGATCTGCCAGTGACAGAAGAATAATTTAGAATGAAGTTTTTGTACAAAAGAGAGAAATTACAGAACCAGGGAACTACCACAGAGTTTAACAACCACCTTCTGCAATCACTCTGTTTGTATTGTCCTTCTCTCCCCTCCCACACACCCGTTTCTGTGTCATCAAGTCTGAAAGCTCTTCAGATCAGAAAATGAACCTTGGTGTATGTACAGCACCTGGGGCCCTGATTCTGCTGTGATATTACATAATAACTTTGCACTTCAGAGCACGCTTAGCTTTTATTCCCTTTAAGCACTCTGTCATCACAGCGTATCTGCAGCAAGATCTTCGCCCTTTATTGTTCTGGGCCAAAACTAAGCTGTCATCATCTTTTCTGCCATACTTCATCCCCCTACATCTCCTGCCTTAACAGCCTTTCTTTTCAATTTTTCACTCTTACAAGTTTGTCCCCAAGCATCCTTCCCCTCAAAGCAAACTCTAATTCAACGAATCATCTTCAAAATCGTGCCTTTTCTTTTATAATTTACTAAAGCCTCCAACAAAGAGTTGCATATGTAAGTCACGGTACAATCCTGCACCTCCTCTCTGCCAGTCTCAGTGTTTCTCCTTAAGTTTTAATGTCTTTTCCCCTTTTAATTGCTTCTTCCTAGCATGCTTTCAGCAAAGCTGGGACTACCTCTCCCTAGAACTTTTGTGGGCATTAAATAACTACAAAACAATTTTAAGGGGCATGGCTTAGGGGAAAAAGAGCCCCACCACATACAGCTTGCAAAGTCTATCACCATTTACATGGATTAGCAACCTGTCTTTTTCGCAAGCTCAGTCCAAATTCCCAGCCTGCCAGATAATAAATCAACTTTTTGCTTCAGTTGTACAGTCACTGGGAGATCTGCATAGTTTTAGGTCAAGCATTTATAACCATTTTATGATTCCAAAGTTTCTTACCTTGTCATTTAGTTACTGAACTGTGAGCTTTCATTGACTTTCTAACCATTGTGGCAAGAACTGTGAGTAGCTGTGCAAGATTTAAAACCTCACTGAGCAGAGGAGCAAAATCAGACTGCAGTAATTTTAAGTATATATTGGGGCGGAATCGTGACCCTATGGAAGCCAATGGAAGTTCTGCTGCCATTTCACTGGGGTTAGCTTTCTTCCCTGCCATTTCTTGTGCTGGGGTGAATAAGTATTGCAAGTTCTCTATTTTACACTCCAGAAATAAGATGGCTCAGAATGCTTGGAAATAGTTTATTTTACCAGTATACTTTCCTTTTTCTTTTTTTTTTTTCCCCTATCCTGGTAAAACATTTTACATACAGTCAATTGCTGTACCTAAACAGCAATTCTTCTTGTGGTTCTGCATGATCCTTCCTCTCCTGCTTGTCAGCTTAATTTCTTCTGCTGTGGCATGGAGTGTGTAATAGCAAATCTAGCACTCAAATTCTTCTGTTTCTTAATTATCTCTGCCCTGTCAGCTATATCAGTGAAAACAAGCTGGCATTAGACAATTCAGATACAAGTAAACATCAAGTTGTGATAATACAGAGTCCTGCATTACTGTCATTATGGAAAAAGCTGTTTCAGAGAGGCTTAAAAAATTAAATAAGCCCAGCACTTCTAAATGGCCAAAAACCTAAGGATATCTAAATTATTCTTCAATATCTTAATCATCCTGGAGAATCATGATCTTATATAATGGCCATTTTAAATGAAAGGTTTGCTGCTCTGCACAGTTACCACTTCCTTTCTAATTGTGAATTGAAGTATAATTTAGGGTGGCTGTATGCCAACTGGACTAGAAAAATTTAGACAGTAACTCTGGTTGAAAGAGGCGGGGGAAAAGCAGTTAGATTTCTTTAAGTAATAGAAAATCACTCACCAAGTTGTACTTTAAAACAAAACACTAGAGCTTTTACTTGACAAACTGACTTGAATTAAACCACAGAAAAAATTGCTTGCACTGTAAATCTTACAGGGCAAAAGTGATGGTAGGTTATCATTCTGTTTATTAGCATGCACTTTGGAGAGTTCAGGGCAAGTATGGATACGCATTCATTCCATTTTATGCCGCACATTACTGAAAACACATTCCTCATAAATAATTCATAAATGCATTGTCTGAAATTTCAGATTCCAAAAATACAACACCATTTTCAACTTTATGGTTGCTTGGTCTTCAAAACAGAAACAGACAATTGGATGGATGGACTTCACAAACCTGATAAGAACCCATCAGTCAGAATTACACTCCAGAGGTAAATGCAAACATCTCCCAGCCTCTGATCCCTGGAAGCAAGGCCATGATGATAGACCCTGTGCTTGAGCTAGCAGTCCCTTGGTCGGGAACAGGAAGAAAAAGGGAAAGGGCAGAAGTAACCACAGAGTGAGGTGTGGTAGAGAGCTAGTAAGTTGAAATTGGGCAGAAATTCAGAGGAATTTCAATTTAAGGTATATTAACAGTCAAAATACAAAGACTGAATATAGCTCGTCTTGCAAAAAGCCCATTTTTCCAGACTGCATTTCAAACTTGAGCTCTGCTTGCTGTTCTCAGCTTTTAATTGGTATCACTTTGTTTATGACATAGCAACTGGCATCATCTTTATGCCAGCTATGCTAGCATGGGAGAGGTGAATAGGTTCTTGCAGTTCATTTGAAGTCTAATTCCTGCAGGGAGCAGAGTGACCACAACACACACAGAAGAAACTGAAGCATGCTTCATAGGCTAGAGTGCCTAGGGTTTATATACACTGTGATCTTGCTGACATTATATATGTAGCTTATACTCAGCTGCTTTTTTATCTTCGTACCATGGTCAGAAGCTTGACATCATATAGCAACTGCTTTTCAGCTAGATTTGCATTCACTTGCTCTGTTCTGCTCACCTCCCAGTGACAGACACACACAATTTGGGGACCTTATCTAGAGAAACCTTTGGTGCCCAGCTCCTAACAGAACAACAGCCCATGATCTCCCTATGCACCAGCTCTTTGGATGAACTCATTCCCTCCAATTTCCCTAAGAACAAACATTGCAACTGAGCTCAAATACTTGGCATCCCAATGCATTGACTGCTTGGGTGCAGACCATATGTGAAAAAACAATGCTCTCATAAAAATTGTATTCCAGTACCCAACTGCTGTAAAACTTCCCACTCGGTGCTCCGGTGTGGAAAGACTGGGACTATCTGTCACGTCGTTCATTTCCAGGTGTGCAGAACTCTCTGGGGTAATATTTAAATCAGCTGAGATTTCATACATCAAAGATGAGGATACATAATTCAAGAGGAGCCACTGAGATAAAACAGTAGCTGTAAAAAATACGGTGTGTTGGTGGTGCCTGGTTTAGCATGTCAAAGAGGGGCCACTGCTGGCAAGGAGCCGCACGCCGCTGGCACCAGAGCAGGTCGTGTGGCGGAGCAGGCGCAGCCGCTGTAAGCTTCACAGGGACACAGCCACCGAGCAGGTCTGACACTGTGCAAGTACCGGGTTGCAAGGCACCCTACAGAAAAAAACAGCTGTGAGGCACAGAGCACGAGGCACTCAGGCCTGGTGTCCCCTGGCTATAGTCATCACACACTAACAACCTCTTTCAAAAACTTTACACAGGTGGTAGGTGTCCCACCGAGATAAATTACCTACTTTCAGCTGCCGAACAGATGGGCAGGGAAGTGAAATTTTAGTTTGTTCATTCCCAGCAGTAACTAGCAAAGATGATCTCGGCTGCTGCAGGATTACTTTTCGATAACCACACACCTGTGAACAGTCCATGATTCCGCTAGAAACTACATAAGGTCATTAATATACTACAAAATAAGGCAGGGCACTTAACAGCTCAAGAAACTGATGCTAAGTCTCTCATTCCCATATTCTTCAGAATATGCTCTAGGCTGAGAGAAGCCAGAAGGTGAACAGAGAGGGACCTCAACAGGCAGGAGAAATGGGTTCACAAGCATCTCACAACATGCAAGGGCAGGAAATGCCTGGTCCTCTAGTTGGGGAAGAATAACCCCAGGCACCAGCACATGGCAGGTCTGACAGGCTGGAAGGCAGCTTTGCAGAGAAGGACCAGGATACTTGCTGTCCTGGTACACAAAAACCCTGAACAGAAGCAAAGGCCAGAACTGCTGGAAGGTTGAGGGAGTTGATCCTCCTTCCCAACTCAGCACTGGTGGGACACAACTGGAGTGCTGTGTCCTGTGCTGGACTCTCCAGTATAAGAGACATGGACCCAATGAAGATGATTACGGCTTCGATGTACGTGACACAAAAGTAAAACGTGAGAAAGCTGGGACTGTTCAACCTGGAGCAAATGCAGCTCAAGGGTGATCTCACCAATGGGTATAAATACTTGATATTGGGAGGACAGATGATGGAGCCAGGCTCTTCTGTGGAGTGCCCAGTGAAAGGACAAGAGGTAATGGGCACAAATTGAAATACAAGAAATTCTATTCAAATGGAAGTAAAAAGGTTTTCTTGCTATGTAGGTGGTTGAACATTGGCACAGACTGCCCAGAGAGGTTGTTCATCAACACAGACCAAAAGGGCAAAGACTGACTACCACGGGCTGGACACTGACCTACCCATAGAGTGCAGGCATGATACAAACAGGGAAGCTTAAAACACCAATGCCTGCAAACCAGGCATCTCCAGAAACCAATCCAAACATGAACCAAGGACTTCTGCCCAGAAAAGTTTGCAACTCATGAAAAGCAGGATTATGGGAAACTTGAAGATATATTCAAACAAGGGTTTTCCCTCCCTTTCCCACATGCTTCACCAAATCACTTGCGACTATTCACATGGAAATTTATCATAGAGTAGCCCAAATGCCATACCCATTTTTTAGTTTTTTAATAAGATGGTAATAGGCACACTGTAAAAAACTTAACAAAAAATAGTTTTAGTATCTGCCCTTTAAGCTTGCAAATATTTTCCTGGCAGAAGTCCTGAGCTAACTTTACAGCAAGACCTCTCAAAGGAAACAGAACTTTACAAAAAAAAAAAAAACCAAAAAAAAAACCACTACAAAATGAATGTGACCCAGGGACTTACCCTTCTATGCAACAACACGATCAGAGTGCACAGAGACAGTGAAGTCCGCAGGGCGTGAAATTAAAATTTTCACACAGATACAATGAAGTAATGATACAATGTTACAACCTTGGCACAAAAATCTTCTGGTTTGAGTAAAGTCGATGTCATGTGATGTTACGGTTTGTGCACTGGTAGAAAGGGTCTGCTGCTAAAAAGTTCATAACAAAACAGAAGAAGCAAAAGAAAATTGTACAGCTAATTACAATAGACCTGTACATTCTAGTGATCCAGACATCCCTTAAGATGCTCATCACAGTCGAATCTGGCTGTCAGTGCAGGCTGAGTTAAGAAAACACACTTTTCTTTCATGTCTAGAAATCTAGATGCTGAGAGGCCATTAGGAGATAAGAAAAAGATTGGCAAGGAAGCGGGGGGAGAGAACAACTCTCTTATGAGGTCCGTTTGTTGCCTACAAACGAGGTAGATATACAGGTTCAAAATTCCAAGCATATGGATAAGAACAGGGATGCACAGAGCAATTAACAGAGTCAAGCAGAAGCTGGGATGAGCAGCAGCTGGAGCACTGTTAAAGTCCTTCTAGGAATTGCTTCACCTGTTACAGCAAAAAGAAAAGGCAGTGCTGGAAGAACACTGGCTCCTCAGCAAGGACAAGGTCATTGGAACAAGAGAGGGGCTTGAAAAATTCTAGGCAGAACCAGACACTTTAGAAGACTGTGCCACATCAGAGTGGACACCTGCAAAGCAAGCAACCTTCGTACTGCAGATCCAGCAACACAGTCCCACAGGAAATCACCAGATAACCTGCAGGGAACAGGAAGCATTTTATTTCTAAGAGTATGGAAAAGTCTCTCATAAATCATAAAGTTGCTTGTACATTAGGATGTTTCACAGAGACCCAACAGACTGAAAAACATGCATGAATTCTATAAAATGTATTTACAGGCCTAAACTATGGCAAGGGAAGAATTGGAATTCAGTAATCCTGCTCATCTCAAACCACTATTTTGTGATCACAGACACAGAAGTCAACATATGTAAGAACTATTGGCAAATGAATTTCCAGTAACCCTTCTGGAAATGTAACAGAGAACGTGAGTCTAACAGTGCAGAGGTCATTCCTTACAAGATGTTTCTCATCCTACCGATCCAAGACAGTACACACAGAGAAACATACAGCCAAACGTGACTTAATAAAAACTTCAAGTCTTCAGCTTATTAATTTTTTTTTAAATTTTTCTCATTTCATTCCAGTGATTTCATTAGGTTAGACTTCTTCAGCTTTATTATAAAATAATCAGAACTGAAATGTTTCAATAAACCCAATTTCTGTTCTAAGTAGTAAAAGATGATTCAAGGCAGATGAAGCAAAAACGAAAAGTTAAAAGTACAATAGCATTAGAGGCTTTGAGAATACACTTTAAAAGCTGTTAAATACATAAATTATATATTACTAATCTATAATGTCTTTGATTGTTTTTTACAGAAAAAAAAAGAACTGTATCAACAATTTTTTTCTTTAGCATAATACAATAGTTTGGGTCAGAAGGGACTTTTAAAGGTCATCCAGTCTAATCCCCTGTAATAAGCAGGGACATCTTAAACTAGGTACTTTTCACTATATTCTCCAGCAGTATGGAACAAAGCAAAATATTTCAAAACTTAGAGGTGGGAAGAAACAAACATGAAAAACAACACTTAAATCACCACCATTAAAAGAGAGACAGCTAACTTAGTACAGGGTAGAAACAAATATAGGTTATTTTCAGTAAAAGGTTTAGTTTTCCATCATATTTCCAAATTATTTCCCTCCCAATACACACAGACTAAAAGAAATTATTTTTTTTTCCCCTCAGAGGGAAAGTACCATCCCAAACCAGATAAAAATTAATGTACATGGCTCCAGACTACTGGGGAGCTAGAAACATGTTGCATTGAGAAATTTAAATGTTAAATATAATCAGGATCTACAATTAAATAAATGGTGAAAAAAACCACCAAGATACTGTTTTCCTAAAAGATTATCTAAACGTTGAAGAGATAGCTTCAGTGCTCTAGTCACAGCCCATCACAAAGCCAAACTTAACAATGATCAATAGCATGTGTTTTTGAAAAGGAAATGTGGCCTAGGAAGAAAAAAGTCACACCTGCAGTAAAAACTGGTGCGCTCAGCTTGAACAAAGATCTGTAACCAGAGACTACAACATCACCTTTGTTTCCTTCAACTCTGTACCAGAAAGCTAAAGGCATCTTACATGATTCAGGGTTCCCCAAAGTAAAGCCTACAAAATAAAAACACATTCAGTTCAGCTGTTCAAAGTTCAATATTCTTTACACTGAAACACCACCTTTACTTTCCCTAAACAAATGTGGAAGATACCTTGGCTCTTTCATTAACCTATCCAGGAAAAATCAGGGCCCAAACGTTCTGTTATTATGTCCTATTGAACTCACGACAGATATGTAACATTGAATGATTAAGACATAAGCCCAGATATTGGGTTTTTCCCAATCAGAAATGTCTTCACAAGGATGATAAGAGACAATATTTATTTGAAAATAGATAGCTATTTAAAAATCATTATTATAATCCATATATTAAGGATGACTTTAAAAAGCTGTATACATTAGAGAAAATGACAATAGTAATCTTGAAATACATGGATTTAAGAAACACAATAATGATAAAAGGTTAGGATACGAGCTCACTGCTGGTTTCTATCTTCATTTACATCCTCTGAATGTGCCATCTCACAACTCCACCTGATGCCCACCAGTTTTTCCAGCAGACAAGACAATAAAGAATTGTTCCCTACTCATTTTCTGCAGGTCACTTTTGATTTTATGAAATTCTAATAGTATCCTAAACGTAGCCACCTCTTTTCCAAGCTGAAGAGTCCTAGTTGTACTCTTCATTCCATAAAATCTCTGACACATCTGTGAGCCATCCATTGCACTGCCCAGATGTGACAACCAACACACAGTAACCACTATTGAGCAAAAATTTGCTACAGCAGTCTTTTAGTTCAGAAGTGGAAACAATATAAAAATGAGAAAGCTTGTTAAAAATAATAGCCGTACTAAGGCTTCAAAAATGGAGATTCTACCTATGGAGAAAGACTTCAGATGGATGAAAAGGAACCTTACCAGTTTAAGTGAAACCTGTCATCTAGTAAGGTCTAAATAAAGAAAATGGAACAAACAAATTGCTAGCTCAAGGAAAGAAAACAAATTCCACAAACCCACAAAACGAAAGCCCACAAAGATTCCAGGCAAAGACTAAGGGTTATTCTGCTGAAAGCATTAGGTCCAATAACAAATCCTGGTTTTAAGTACGTAAAATATACAAAGTTTAAGTTAAAGCCAGGAGGAAGTGAAGTTAAAAAGGAACACAATGATAAAGCCATAGCAGAAAAACTCAATGAGGTGAACATACTTTCACCATGTGGGAACTTACGAAGTTTCTGAAGCTACAGAGGACACGGTGAAAGACCTGTTTGAGGCTGAAATGTCCTGCAAATAAATTACAGAACAAATCGACATGAATGAACAATAATGAATTGCTGGGATCAGCTGGTACTCACTCAAACTTCTGAAGGAGCTCAGGTATGAAATAGCTGAACTATTAACTGTAGCATGTAACTAATTGCCTAGAACTGCTTCAGTTCTGGGTAAAAGCAGGTTTGTTTGGGTTTTTTTAAGTGATCTGGAAAGATACAGAAATCTGCAAATGAAGAGGTCTAATGTTTCAAACAAGCAGATTGATAGAAATTATAATAAAGAATCAATAAACTTGACATATTGGCAGAGACTTAATATAAAGCCTTCATTCACTGGGGATCTCTACAAGATTTTGTAAGATTATTATGTCTCTAATGAAAGGAAAACACAGTTTATATAGTCCATCTGGAGTTCCAAAAGCCCTCCAGCAAATTTATTACCAAAGACTTAAAAGCTGACATAAACTAAGAGAAAAATCCATTAATGGGTAGATAACTGGTTAAAACTCAGGAAATTAAGAGAAAACATTAAAACTGGCCTGCCGTAAAGTGGCCAGAGAGGTCACCAGTGGAGCCTGACAGAAATCTGTTAGGGCCTGAACTCTTTAATGCATTCACAAGTGGCCTAGAGAAAGGACAAATAAGGAAGGGACATTTGCTGATGATACTATGCTATTCATGGTCACTCAAAGTAAAACTGGATGTCTTTACTGAGGTAGAAAACTAGAATATCACAAAGGCTTAAAAAAGTACATTAAAAACTGGAAGTGGGGCAAATCAGACACTATAAAGCACTGGTTACTGTCCTTAAGTGACAGAGAGGCGGGAATTTATTTTTGAAACAGGCAACTCATCAGCTGGAAATAACTGATGAAATAACTGAGAAGACAGAGCTGTGTCTGCCTGCTGAGACCATCCCCTGGTGCACGGCACTTCTGACTGGCAGGGATGGGACAGGACTGGTGCAAGGCCTTGCTCAGACCTAAAATCACTGCAAAACCACAGTCACTGGGGTTATAGGGTATCACCAGGTGACAACTGTTCAAAACAGGACTCTGCCAAGCAGCCAAACTTCCACCACCACAGTTTTTATTGAACATGTTACCACACCACAAGCTCATGTGCTGCTGAAACAGATGCTGCATGTTCACAAGCAGGCATATACACTCCCCCTCCCAGAGTGGAGGGCTTTATACCTTTGATGCCTAAGCCCTTTGATTTATAGTGCATTAAAAGTATATTAATAATCAGGGCAGTGACCACGCAGCACATAGGTTAACCCTGCATTTGCCTCCAATCCATAATGAAAATATGAATGACAAACAACTTATTTTTAGTTCAATATATCCAGCTACAAGAGGAGTAAGGTGCCAGTGCATGTTACTCCAGGCTTATTTTGCAGCTCACAGGATAACAGGTATCACCAAAAGGATATTTAGCTGGTTCTAAAATAAATCATAAAAGCAGCTGAGGGTAACTAGCTCAGTTGACTCAAGATAAGCAAGACAAATTCCACCCTAACTACACCATCGTCATAGTTAAACACCATTATTGCATGGATCAACCAAGCACTGAGACATGCTGTGGCAAGATCCTGCCCTAAGGAGTCAACAGCCTGAAAGGCCCAGGAAAGTGAAGGAGAGAAGAAAAAGGGAATTTATTAACACATAAGCAATATGGCAGAAGGATGGCGGAGACATCTTTTGGGATATATGCTTCTTAAAGTAAGATGCAATTATCGTGCATATATTATTCATCAATTCCTCCCATCTCAAAAATAAAACAAACCTCCAAAAAAACAGGAGGAAATGCCTCTGAAAGATGAGAAATTACTACAGTACTAGGAACAGAATAGTTGCTTAGAGAACCATGAAGACAGGAATCAAGACTGATCTTACCTTGCCAAGCTCTGTAGAAATTGCCATCACAGTAATTCTAAAAAAGTTTTTAAAAGTACAAGGCAGAACACTTCAACCTATCAGTGCAGGAAAAAGAGACAGTAAAATAATTTTTTTTTGACAAAGGAGTAGAGGACATACAGAGGAACCTGAAAATATTCTGAGGCCGTTTTCATTGCTGTGATTACAAATGCAAACAGGAATCACATCCAATGGACTAACATTCTCTTAAGATTTAACGTGGTATTTGAAAAACTGCAAATGCATATGGGGAAAAATTGTAAAAAATAGTAATTAAAATAACAATGAAAATGAGGCAAAGAGTTAAGTCAGTTTCATAACATGATTTGTACTCTATTTTGCATTGCTTATTATTACTTTCAAACTACAATCAAGTTATTGTCATACCACTGAATGATGGAAACCTTGCCAACTACTTCAAAACTGACACGTTTTCTGTTGCACTGAGCATTCCCAGAAGACATTTCCTCTCATTTTAATACAAAATCCTGTCAGATCCATGGAGCTGAAAAAAAAAAGTGTAAAGGATATGTAGCTGTAATAGACCTCCCCCAACTAGTCAAGTTTGGAATAAAAGACGATCAAAAAAGACTCAAAGATCCAGTGCTAGATTAATGCAAATATCTGCTTGTTTGCAAGTGTACTTTTTGATTAAACTGGCATACATCAAGTACAATTAGAAGGGTTATTTATAACTAAGAAATACATAATTCTGCATTTTAATGAGGGTGACAATTACAGCCAACAGTTGGTAATTAACATTAATCCTTTTGCACTGCAAATCAGAATTTCCCAATATGATTTTCATTGTCAGCAATGGACACACAGAAACTGTTATTGCAAAGTAGCTATTAGGTAGGCTGCTTTGACACAAATAGGTGTTCCTGTTACACACAGTAAAGAAAGAAGCCAATGATGTGTTAAATTTTGTAACCTCAGATGTAAATACAGAATGTCACTTCAAAATTTACTTGATGTCTACAACAAAATATAATCAAGGCTTATCATTTTCATGGCCGAACCCAATTCCAAGTTTCCCAAGAGCCAGGCTTCACAGGTGAAATCTGATTTCAACGCAAGCTTGAAATCTCCCATTGTTAAATCTGGTTTAGATCCCAGCCCTGGGTTCACATCTGCATTTTACCCCCGAGACTTCAAAGCTTTCAGTGGTTGTAACCAAACAGAGCAGATAAGGAGGAGCATTTGCCCAGGAGGTACCAGTTTCCAAAGCAGAACTCTCAAGCAACTACTAAAGACAGGAATAATCACCACTGAAAGATTTGCAACTGTAGCAAAACCTTATTGCAAATTCTTTCCTTAAGCAGGTTATCAATAAAATTTTGGTTCTCAAACCCACTGAATTTTAAATCCCAATCTTCCCAAATTGCTCTAATATATTGCTATTCATGGAGTAAAAATTTCTCTGTAAATAAGTTCCATGTCTATAACAAATGTTGAACTTATTAAACACTTCTGGTTTTGATATCTGTAATCCTCAAAGAGATGATTTAGATTTGCTGTGTGGGTCTTTCCAAAAGAGAAGGTATTTCTCTTTTAGCCTCGCAGCTGTTGCCTTTGCAGCCAGAAGCAATAAAAAACTCTTTTCATACTGGTCTTTAATAGGAAAAGAGACCTGGTCCAAATCCTATCTGATGCACATGATTACAATGCAGCCAGTAAATGAAGCCTCTAGAAGAGTGCTGAGGTGTTCACCACCTGGGTCAGGCAACTGGAGGGGGATCAGTGTCAGATATAAGCAAATGAGAAGGTAGAAAAGGAGAACTGTGAGCCATAAGCCAAGAAACCTACAATGCGCTTCTTACAAAGAGCTGTAAAATTCACATTTATTTTGTAAGTATGAGATAGATGGGTTATTTCTACATACAGAGGTGCCCAACTAAAATCAAGATAAGTGATATTAATGTCCTATGGTCAGTATTATTGAACCTCGAAAGCAATAAAGTATGAGTCGATAAATATTACATTTGCAACATAGTTAACATTCTTCTACTGTCTCTGGCACTTATTACACATTGTAACCGCAAGTCTACAATACATTATTCATATTTGGGGTGTCACTGAGTGATGGATTGCTGTAAGAGAGGCTGTCCTTTAAATAAATCAACAAATAAAAATGCAAATGTTAACATTTTCAGCCACAACTTTTTCCATCTTGAATGGGGAATGAAAATTTCACATTATATCGACAGCCAGCAGAGAGAACAATTAACAACCTACACTGTGAATAAGAGAGATTAATTTGCCAATGTCTGGTTTTATCACTTGCATATGGAACTACATTGGACTTTTTGCACTGCTGGCTTTCTCGGGGAGTAGGCAAAACTTGTGCCTCCTACCACATTCAGAAACTAACTCACCACCCCACTCCAAACATACTTTTAATCTCTTTAAATGTTCCAAAGTTAAATCTAGAGAGAAAGTTTTCTGCTTCTTTTGAATCCTGAGTGGTGTCTGATCCTAAGGGCAAAAAAGCAATTCTATTTCTCTGGCAGTGCTTGCTTAGACTCTGCAGTATAAGGAACTGTCTGAAGTTGATATCCATATTTAAGCATCCAAACACAAAGATGTGAAAATCAACTACCCCATAAGTAAGACAAAAGCTTGAATTTCATCACTGTCCTACTTCCTAACAATCAGCACAACAGATCTACACTAGACTATTCCAGTGTGCATTACTAAGTATACAATTCTGCACATTATATTTTACATCAGATATTAATTTGCTTAAAAGTCCCTGAATAGACATCCACCTGAGATGTGCTGGGCAACTGGGTAAATAGTTTTGTTTTTAAAATGTCCCTAAACACAAATTTACACAATACAATCTGTTTATAAGAACTCCAACAGGCCACTGTAGTCTAACAGACAATAATACAGCATTCATATTGCAAGAACTTCCAATTCACTTCTTTTTATGGCTACAAGAAACTTCACTCCAAGACAATGCATTCAGCAAGTATGAAAGCTTTGATTTGAAACTGCAACAAAAAACCACAGACTAAATGCTGAAATCCCAGACTATCACACAGTTCCTTAATTTACCTAACTGTTCTAAAATTCGCTTTGTCCAAAGTGAAAAATGTTACAGAAGAGATATCTGTTTCCATGGTGAGCAGAACAAACTTTACTTGTGTCTTCTAAAGTGCTCAATTTCTGCAGTGTTATAGGACTTACTGTACCAAACTCAATACTACGTGGGGAGAGCCTGACAATTGCAACAGGGCTGTAATCAAATTAAATGGTATTTCAGAATGTACAATTTATAACTTCCTTTTTTTTCCCCAAAAATAGCTGAATACTTTAACTTAGAGCAGTTTCACTTCTGTATGCAACACAACACTTGTTTTGCTGAAATCAGTACCTGATTATAGCTAAGGTAAGATCTAGTTTATGTAAAAACTTCTTCATTACTAAATGAAAGCATCAATATGCCACTACTTGCCCTGTCCAGCTCCCCTTCAGTTCACCAGAAACACAGACTCTCTCTTCTAGGCAAACACCAGTTATAAAAAAATGTACCTGATCACCAAAAAGGTAAGATTTAACACAACCAGAGTAATCATGCTTCAGGAACAAACCTACTCTTCCAAATCTGCCCAGCCCCAATCATGCCTGTGGTATTTTTTCCCAAATATAGGAGCTTTGGTCTAGATAAATAAGCACATGGAATAGAAAAGTTTTCCAGACCTGCTGTGAACACAATTTCATGGGCCTCATGCAGGTGTAGACACTTGGCTTAAGAACACTGGATAACCAAACTTGAAGTGTTTGGCCGTGTTATGGAAGGCAGCGACAGACATGCACAGAAGCCTGACAGGCAAACAAATTCACACTATTAGCCCGTCACCAGAGGCCAGATAAGGAAATGCTGGCATTTTCTTTTTCTTTCAGAGATGTAACTGAAATCACCTTGTGCACACTCATTTTGGAAGTCTGGTCCTTCTACAGGTGTAGCACTAAGGCTCTCAAGGTTTACATCTACCTTCTAGGGACACTTATTTCTTGTTCATGACATGATTCATTCCGAGACAGAGAAGAAAGTAGGACTGCAGCAATTCTTTCTCAAGCAGGAGGTAGCTGTAACACACTGAAGCCTCCAGTTGAGCGCTGCCAAGGCAGGCTATCACGCCAACACATCTTCTACCTGCCATGCCTGCTTACCCAGCCAGCCCTTCCCAGAAGCTGTGCTAGCACTCTGATGCCTCTCGCTGCCAGGGAACTTCTGTCGCTTTCCAACACCTTCTCTCTGGCAGGCTTTTCATTGCTGCTGCTGCCGGGTGCCAGGGTTTGTGCTAGTTAAAGCTGGCACAAGCACGAGTTGAATGTAGTCCTATAAATTTAAATAGTCAAAAGTAATTAGGTTTACACGTACTGCTGAATAAATAAATTTGCTCTTAGGCTAGGGCTTCGTGTTGCAAGTTTCAGATCTGTGCCAACTGTTGTGGTTAAGCTGTTAACCCCCCCAAATCACAGATCATAATGAACATGCTGACAAACCCTAACTTTAGTGGCACAAAAGCAGCAATAATTCTCAATATTGATTAATTTAGTTAGTTAAACCTGCAGTCTAAGCTTATAACCATTCAGTGATAAATTGAGACTGACCTGCTGCCCAAGCAGGTTTTTTGATGAAGGATAGAATCAGCTTTAGGTCTCCCCAGAAATACTTGTCCATTTACCATGTTCAATTACAGAAGGCCAGGAGTAAGGGAAAGCACAACGTGTCTGTTTAACCTAGTCAATTATACCTACAGCACCAATGGTGAGAAAGAAAGGGAAGAAGTATGGGAGAAAGTGCCTAGAAATACAGGATTTTTCATCAACCGGTAAAATAATACTTTAAGGATGACAGCTAATCAGACTCCTTTTACTGATCACTTTACCTGATATGATTTCTAACAGCATATTTCGACAAATATTTTACTCCCCTCTGTGGAAAAGAATAGACCATCAATCCTCTTGAATAAAATTTCTTTTTCTGAGCAGTCATCATGTGATGTGCATAATTATCTCTACTCCTCAGTGTTTGAATGGAATCTCAACCTAGCACTATTAGGCAGTATCAGGCAATATCTTTACACACCCTTTATCTGCTATGACTGGATTCCAAAGGTAACCATTGCTTCTAAGAGAAATGCTTAGGCAATCTTGTGGTTTCTGTTAGTTTAAACATACAGCTACTTGTGGGAAACAGCCTGATCTAACTCAGTTCTTAAATCCTCCAAGAATTATCATCCCTTCCATCAGAAGAGAAAAAAAAAGTGTTTCCATAGCAAGTAAGTACAAATTTGTCAATATTGATAGCAGTTTCTCACCTATTATATATCGCAAGTTCTCTCAGAAGATAGAAATAAACTGCCAGCTGCTGCCAAGAATACAGGGATGACATCAAGCATACATTTTCCAAGTCCACTGGGCCAAGAGAAGATTAAATCTGACTCTAGCCCTCTCATCCTCCAAGAAACATTTAACTCTTCTCATGAACGATTGCACATTCCTGTTATGCCACTGCACTGTTATCTAACTAGTGGTATAAAATACTCCATATTTCAATCTGCTTGTATTTTGTTGCTTAACTAAAGATTTTATTATGAGAAAATGTGGGATATGATAAAGAAAAGCAGGGATTGTATGCTGTTCTTCTAGGCATTTACCACTAGAAATGTAATCCTGCCTAAAGAAGGCAAGTTGTTTTCAGACTCATAAGTATAACAACAATGCTGCTTTCAGTTTTTTCATTGGAACAGAAGTGATAATGCTGCTTTTCCAGTGCATTTAGTGCAGATATATAGTATAATCAGGAATTGCTGACTTGATGTGATTTTGTTGCTTGTCATTAAACATAAAATAACTCTCACACAAACCATTTTAAAAGAAATGCCATTTGATAAAAATGGTGGTGGGGGAGGAGGCAGGCAAATGCAGAGGGATTAAAATCTTCAAGTGGATGTAAAACCTAACAGGGTTAACACTGTCCATTCAAATTATTTACAAAAGTATTTAATGTGTCAGGACTTGCAACATAAAATACTTTCTGTTCAAAATCTAAGTAAAATTAAAATGTAAGAACCTGGCATATTCTTGCTTTTCTTATTCTAACATGCAACTTAAGGCTTACTATAAATGTCAAAAGGATATGGCAGGTTTTAGTTCATATTATTCAGCTTGTGCTAATATGAAACATCACAGAAATTCAGTCACTTTCCTGCATCAAGGAGAATTTGGTGGTTGTGTTTGCAGAATCTTAAACCAGAGATTACCCAGCAGCTTACCGTGAAGGGTCATGCTGAATCGGTGATATGGCTGTGGTTGCAAGCGCTTTGCTGCTGCCCATCACCCCAGGAGATACGGCTGCATCTTTCCTGGGTCCTGAAGTTGTCCCTGTGGAATGAAGTGAAGACAAGCCAGGCATCAGAAGCTAGCCAGTTTGGAATAGATGTTTCTCAATTCTGCATTATTACAGAACATTGGGATGAAAAACTAAAACAGTTTTTGAGTGACAAATATACATAGAGAAATGACAAAAGAGCTCATCAGTCAACAGGACTATGGACAGCATCCATTTCAGGACCATGCAGAATCAAATCTGTAGGATAAGACACACTCTACAGCCTCCACCTTACTGTCCAGAGCTTGACAGACTTGCACTGTTATAATTTCTTAAGCGGCCCACAGGATTCAGCTTGTTTCACAGATGCAGTTCTCATGACGTGCCCTAAGATGTTAGTTCTCCAAGTGTAAATATCACTATAACAGTACATCCGTTCAAATAAAATAGAACTGAGAGTCCATTCCTTCTTCCCACCTCCAAATAGCTCTTGAATTACAAAATAATCTAGGTTTAAAGGTGAAGTTTGGAGGTCGTGTAGTTCAATCCTCCATTCAAACAGCATCAACACGTTTCAGGCACTTGTCACATTAGGTGCTGAACGTCTCCACTGATAGAACCCCTCTGGGCAACTCCTCTGGTCCCACTGCTTGACTACCCTCATAGTGAAAAATATTTTCTGTATAGCTAATCAGAATTTTCTGAGTTGCGACTTTTCCCTGTTGTCTCTTGAGCAGCTGAGGATGACTTCCAAGAAACCTCATTTCTCTTCCCTGCACCCTCTCCTAAGGCAGCTGAAGCAAGAAGGAAGATCCATGATGAATCATCTCTTCTTAAGGCTGAATGCACTCAGCTTTCTCAGCCTCTCCCAGTTCATACGCTTCAGCCCCATGGCTGTCCTGGCTGCCTCTGCCAGGCTTCCTACAGTTTGTAGTGTTGTCCGTGCACTGTGGAGTCCCAGACTAGACACAGCACTGATGGACACAGTCTCAGAGAGCTGACTGGGGGGAAGTGTCATTTCAGCACTCTGATGACCACAGTTATGTGATTATGGCCCAGGAAGAGGTTCTGTTACTCCATCACAAAGGCACATCACTGACTCACTGCTGTTCAGCAGGACACCCCATTCTTTTCTGGCAAAACTGCTTTCAGGTCTGTCCTGCTACAGGAGATCAGTTCAACCCAGTTGAAGGAACTGGCATTTCCCTTTGCTGAACCTAAACAGGGTTCTGTCAAACCATTTTCCCAACCTGTCACGATCCCTTGAATACTGTGCCCTGCTCTCCAGCACACTGACTGCTTTCCCCAAGCCTGCAAACTTGCTGAAGGTGCCCAGGCTGTTGATGTAAAGCAGCTAACCACTATGAACTGGCTGCCAGCTGGACTGAAGACAGCCCTTGAAGGCTGCTGGTCCAGCCAACTTTTCACTTGCCCACCTGAGAACTGAGTTTCATTGATCAGATTTAGTAAGATAAATAGCATACAGGTAAATGAGAGGTAAAGGGCAATAGGAAATTTGGAGCTATCTGATCCACCACACAACAGCCTGTGGATTTGGGCTTTTTTAAGCTACCCTAATTAGTTGTGTGCAACCAACATCACTTAACTAAAGAGTTAGTATAGGGAAAACTGAATATCAGCAAAAATTGAAGTCAAACCAGTATTTAGCTCTTTATGTAACCCTATGATGACCAAATATTTCTCGGCTCCGTGAACACCAGCATTACCTATCAGCCATGCTGAAACACAAAGCAACACAGCTGTAATTCCAGGTTCAGTGCAAAATTTACAGATGTCCAAGGAATTATTTAAAACACTGCATTGATCTAAGATTTATACAAATATACACAATCCAGTATACAGATTTATACAAATATACACAAACCCACACATTTTAAGATGCATTTTAGGGAGGCTAACAAAAAATAGATTATCACCCTTTTAGAATGAACTGTGCTTCTGTACCGTGCAGTGAAAAAATCTTGCCTAAGAAAGAGTTAATTATCAGTGAAGGAAGTCTTGGAAATATCATGGGGATATATGCTGATTGTGTGTCCCTGGTAACTTGATAGTGTGCCAATCCATGATGAGAAGAGTGGGTATGCATATAAAGACTGGAAGCTTCTTGCTTAGAGTTTTGACTTTACAAACGAATAAGAGATATTGAGAAATCACTTCACGTGACAGTGGAATGAGGCAGCTGGATTTTAAGAAACTAATACTGAAGTAATAAAAACCTTGTTAAAATGGCAGAAAATATTCAATTGCTAATACAAGAAAAGGCTGGCACACCGTCAACATACTACGTCCACAGAAAATGAGATGTATTTCTGTGAAAAAAGACAATATATGGACTCAGAAGTGGCCAACACAGCCTCAAGGGGACTGTTCAAAGATCCAAGTTTGAAAATATTACCAGAGCCAGAAACAGAAAACAAGAAAAGGAACTCAGCAGGAATTTACTGAGGCTGTTAGGCTGCACAGACATAAAGAGGAGCATGAAGAAACCCCGAATAAGTGTATATCTAAAAAAAAAAAAATGTTTAAAAACACACCTTGGAAAAGGCATGCAAGTCTTTTGAGGAAAAAGAAACACTCAGGAACAAGCAGATACATAAAGATGATTAAATCAATAACATTCCCAAAAATGTCCAAGCTACTACTAATTTTAAAATATATTATGAGAAAAAAATCAAGGAAGGGAAAATCGGCAAGTAGAGGATAATGAAGACCCTGATGATGTACAATACCTGCCTATATAAAGCTGATGAAAAGAAACCACCGGGGGAAAAAAATAGATACCAAGTCTTTAGTCTGAAGGATATATATTTCAGGGCTAAAGGGAATTAGTTAATGAATTTATGAAGTGACTGGTAATTATTTATGAAAAGTCATAGAGAACTGGGGTGATACAAATGACAGCAAATTAATTAGATTGCAGGTGTTAGAAGACAGTATGAGACTGGAGACATTGCAGATGATCTAGAGAAGCAAGAAACGTGGAAAAAGAATAGACACATTTACCCCTGGAAAAGAGAAAAAGCTCTTATATAGTGTGGTAATTTACATCCTGACACCAATGGAAAGAACCTGGAACAGCAAAGAATCACAAAAAAAATATCTACATATGAGCTTGCAAGGCAAGCTACCCCTAAAGCAATTATAAATGCCTCCAAAATGGTAATGTTAAGAATACTGTTTTCAATTTGGCTAACTTGGTACAAGAATGATTAAAAGTAGATTAAAGATTCATTTGAGAAAACTCAAACAGCCATGTATTTTTGCTTGAAAAACAGACAACTAAAACACTATGAAAATGGGGAAATACAGCAGTCTATCTCTTAAAAGAGTGAACACTAAGAACGAAGAAATACGGTTGAGGCTGGTTCAAGCAGCAATGGAATGAAAGTAAGCAATGGGAAATCTAGGTTGATAATCATAATAGAAATCTTTATGACTTGAATAATAGTAATATTCATAAGACTTAACATTTATATAGTACTTCACATCTTCAAAGCACTTCACTAATATTAACTAATTGCTCTATTCAATTGTAGAGAAGAGTCTTCCCTCAAGGGAAGAAGTTCCAGATCCTGAATCCCTAAGAAGCTACATTAGAAAAACTACTGAAAAACAAACACTATCTAGAGAAATCAGCCCCTGGAAAAGTACAGGGCTAAAATGAGCTAAAATGATTTTCCTTCTCTGGCATTTTCTTTTACATATGGAAAGGAAACTATGAATGCTATACAACATCATGGAGACATTAAAAAATAAAGGGAAAATTAGTTCTTTCATTCCAATGCAGAGGTGTTTCAGAAAGCGCTCATAAAGAAGAGTACTTTAAACAGAAATGTAGAGAATTGCCCAATACTGCACAGTGCAATGGATGTAAGTTTCCCAGCCCCACAGCAAAATTTTCCAGAGGAGAAAGGAAGAAAAACATACATTTCTGTACCCCAGTGCTTTTTAATTAGACAAGTTGTTAGATTTTAGTACACATTGACATAGCTGGTGGTGCCACCAATAAAAACAATTTACTGCTGAAAGGATCTAAGACTTCAGGATTGCTTCAACTGCTTAAAGTTTTGCTGGTAAAACTAGAAAAGTCTGACTACCAAGACACAAACACCTGCTAAAGCACAGGAATAAAAACTAAGGAGCAAGCAGAAACAGAAGACAAAAAGAAACAGGGAGGAAATAAAAATTGATTGCCTAAGTTGATCCAGTGAGTTTCTACCCTGAAAAGAGAGCAGAAGTGAGCCTTTCCTCTCCAGGAGGTGAAGGGACCACATTAACAATGCTCTCCTCCCCATTACTCACCATCATCAGGGAGAAAGAAGAAATGGATTTCTTAGGAAATCACCCTTTCCAAACCCACTGTTGTCACAGCAAGTGAGCAGTCCTGTACGCAGGAAAGCCTTCCACCAGTCCAGGATGGGGACAGCTTCCTGATTAATAAGTTTAAACCTGATACAAGTGCCTGTGTTGCTCTGGAGGGACACTACTGCTGATACAGCCGCCATTCCCGGTGGGACAGCAAGGCAACAATGCGCCCAAAGGCCCACATCAGCACAGGCACTGCACTAAGGTGTGCTTGGATAGAGTCACCATCCTGGAGAACATATAAGTTAAATAGAACAGACTGATACAGGCATGAGAAAAAATAAACCTCTGTAGCAATAGGTCAGCATCTGATGGTCAAGAAGTTTTCAGCTGAACATTTTTCTGTACACAGCTGTGTTCCAACCAAAAGGCCACCTTCAGGTATGTGGCTAAATGACATCGAGTTTCATGCCTCAAGATATCATCTTGTGGACTTCATTCCCCTTTCTCACACTGCATTGAACCAGAAATCCCAGGTCAGCAGCAGATGGGAATACCCAGCAAAATCAAGGACAGAGCCAGCTAAGACCAGGCTATCCAGAATTAAAAACCTTGACATTGTGTCCCAGTGATCCCCTAAGACGGAAAAATACTTTACAAGCATGTGTGTGTGCTTGCTAAAGGAGTCCAAATATATAACAGAAGGAAGCCAATTAAAAAGGTACTAAATACAGAAGACTTCAACTTCAGTGATTAGTGCTAGGTAATTTGCCTTGTGATAAACAACTATTCAAATCAGTAATAGACCTGAGGTTGTTCCACAGCTTGAAAGCATTCCTCTGAACTTTATCTGCTATCACAGCAGGTGCCAATGTTTATAAGTCAAATTTTGCCATGCAGCTCTACACCATAAAAGCCAGCAACCCCAGTAAGTGCTTGCAAAAGATGCCCACCATCTTCAGAGATCATGCTGACCACTGCAATCACTAAACCAGCATAGGTGCAGCTCAGTTGCTATGTGCAATAGCCAGATGCAGCTTGCAACTTCTCGTCAGCCCTACAAAATGAAATGAATGAATGAATGAAGAAGAGACCAGCTTGGGTATTTTCCCCTGAATCTATGGAAAATGAATTACTTTTGGGGGACTATCCCCATCCAAGGAACAAAACCCATCATCCAGCTGTGAAAAATCCTAGTTTCATCACTACAGCATAGAGAAGGAGGGGAGAAGAAGGAAAAGGAAAAGAGAAGAAAAAAAAATGATAGCTGAAAAAAACCATAAAAGAAAACCATCAGTGAAAATTGCCCCTGAAACTTTGCAGAATTGTAACGGCTTTCTCTTGCTTAAATTGATTGGTGTAGCAATGTTATAAAATGACTATTAGGATTCATTGTGCACAACAGAAAGTGTGAAATGTCAGCAGACTATACAGCAAAAGTAATGGGTCCTGAACCCCTGTTAGTCAAAAATGATTTTGTTTCAAATTAGAAATTGATTTTTTTGGACACAAGCCCTTTACAGGCTTCCAACTTTTGTAGCTGTGCCTTGGAAGAGATTAACCTCAGCCACTGTTTGGGTCCAGGCTGATGATACCCTTTTGAAAGTTTCTTCACAGGGACTGCTTTTTAATGTTGGTACGGTCTTAACCAATAACACAAGTTATTTGTTCCTTTGAGAACTGCACCACATTTCTTCCCGTTTTGCCGTTTTCTTTATTTTTATGCTGACATATACAGCAAACTGGCTGACAAGTTAAAATAAAAAAATAAAAAAAAAAAGCTAGTTCATAATTGAACCAAGGATTATGTTCCAGGCTAAGCAGTGAAACATCCAAGCTGCTTTTGTTCCCAACCTTTTCTCTTCCTAACAGAGAAAAGATTGCTTCTCTGCTCCGTAAGTGGAGGCACTAAGCTAAGGACAGGATAGATTCCAGTAGTACAGACATCCCTGTGTGGCAAAATAGCAGGTTGTGATGGTGAAGTCGTCATTCAAGGAGGAAAAGAATGCAGAGATTACATTTAAAGAGCAAACCCCACTGCACTTATTCTCACTGCCTTTTGGGAAGGTTAAAAAATAAATCATTGAAGGAGCTTTCTGAGATTAAGGGGCTATTTTTTTCTCTTTCATAAGCAACAGCAGACAAGATCACCATTTGTTATTTAAAATATTTTTTATTGTTTTAAATGGAGTTACCACCTTCTCTTAGGTTGTTTTAAACACCTGCAAAGCTCTTCCTTTAATTGTGCATTTTACTGATATCCTTTTGAACACACCAGCACACTCATGGCCCTGCAATACAGTAAGCTTCCCCTTACCTTTCCTGGACTTTGTGCCTTCCCTCTTGGTCTGCATTACAGGAGCTTGCCCATCATCCACGTTTGCACCAAAGCCGACCATTTTCTTTCCTGAACTGCTCCCATGACTGCTCCCTGGTTTTCTGGGGTTTTTGCTCACAGGAGGTGTCCTCAGTAAATAATCTTCATGTTTCAGCACTGGGACACTGGGAGGAAAGAAAGATCATGCTGTTACATGATGCATTCAGCCCATTAACACTGCACCCAGCTCTCTACTCTACTTTTACTCCCCAGAAGCACTAACATCATGCTGCTGGTTGAGCTCTTGTTGAATCCATTTATAATTTCTGAAAGCAGGACGCCTAAGGCTTGAAGAGTTACCAACCCACTTTATCAGGAGTCTTTGATTATCAGCAGCCAGCAGCACTCTGACAACTGTATTTTGAGTTTTGTGGCATTGGGCACATTCCTTAAAGCATTAGGCCCTGGATTTCTTGAGTGGTTAGGACAGGACCAGTGGGATGAAGACATGCAAAGTACTTTGTTCAGCACAATGGGCCAAAACTGTAAAAAAGAGAAGTTTAAAAAATGCTCACTTTGCTAGAATGGGGAAACAGAGAAGATTATGCGAAGAGGAGTCTGAAATTTTAATCTGTAAAAAGAAAGCAGATTATAGAATCACAGAATCATTTTTATTGGAAAGGACCTTTTAAATCATTTGAGTACAACTGCCAAGACCAGCACTAAACCACATCCCCAACTGCCACATCTAAGTGTTTTTTAAAAGCCTCCAGGTATGGTGAGAAGCTGATTCAAGAAGAAAATGGATGAGAAGAGAGGAGACAAAGAGGTGAGATGAATGAACAGAGGTACTTTTAAAGAAGATAGAGAATATATGAGCAAACTGGTTGGACAGCATCATGCAGAAGTGCAGCACTTCAAGTAAAGTAAGAAAAGAGAAAGTTAACCAGAATCATGGTTCAAGATGAACTTCAACACAAGATCGTAAACACTGCATGGATAGAAGTGGGAGGCAAATCTGATGATGGGGAGCAATAATGACCTCAAGCTCTGCAGACACGGGCATCTCAAAATGTTCTGGGCAGACAGGAAGCTATGAAGACCAACATTTCTCTCAGTAAAGACAACCTACTGCTTTCAAATTCTGCTCTCCGGGAAATAACTACTGCTTTAAATGACAATTCCCAACATATGTAAGTCATTAGTCCCTGTCATAAAAAGCCCCTCTAAAAAAGAAATTAAAAATACAAAAAAATATCTTCGTATTATCCACACGAAATAATACAATTTATCCCAAGATTATATCGATCTACTTGCAATCATGGAAGCGACAAACAGCTTTCCTAAGTTATCAGAAGATTAAACAAATCTTAACAGCTGGACTCAATGATCCTAGAGGTCTTTTCCAACCAAAACCATTCTATACTTCTACGATAAATCTTTTTCCTGTTTAAGCACCAATTTTACATTGGCAACCCAAAGACTGTCACTGAGCTTGTATTAGTTAGGATACAGCTTCATGGATAGCTGTAGGAATAGGTAATACTAGGAATAGGAATATATTACCTAAATAAATAGGAATCTATTACCTAAAAGCTTGCACTACTGAAGCTGCTGTAGATGTGAGGGAAAAGCAGGAAATGATAGCTAAATTAGAAGTTCCACATCAATGTGCTGTATAAGACATTGTTTAATAGGGCCCACTGAGCCTGTTGGACAATTAGTATTACTCCTGTATTATTAATGCAGAACAGTATATAACGGCTTATGACCTATAATAACTGACTGAAGTGTTGGATATAACCTCTCCAAATAACCTCCGTTTACTTTAGGGCTTCTAGCTGTGTGACCACTAATAATACTGCAAAGTGTTTTTAAAATTTATGGTGGAGTAAATTATCTTATTTGAATTATATGAAATTAATAATCTACTAATTCCTGCAACCCCAAGAGCAGCAAGAGGTGGTTTTGGATCGAAGCAACCACTTAAAGAGGCTTAAAGCTGTAATACTTGACCAGATTTCTCTGATAAAACAGGACCTGATATTCCATTTGCTTGTACTGGGATGATTAACAGCATTTTAAAAAACAGTGAGGTTGTCATTATTTGGATGCTTTTTGAATTGTTTAAAGTACATTTGATTACAGCCTACAGTCCTCATGTGAAGACAGTGACCTTTGCCTTGCAGACAAGGAGGTGATTACTCGACTGGTTCTTCTTCTGAATGCAGTATCTTCTACCTGGTGCATTTACCTCTAGAATACTGAGTTCTGTTTTAAATAATGCAGTGGCAGAGGCAATTCAAACAGAAACAGACACCAAGAAGAAGTTACATAAGCGAAGGTATAATGAATAACAAAAGTACATGTATTTGCATTTATAACCGCAATAAACAATTAGTTAGAGCATAATTGTTTAGTATTTAATAGAAGACTAAAGTTTTGCTCAAGGAAGGATAGAGACTCAAATCTTAAAATGACACTTAATCTGAAAGGTGTGCAGACCACGGAGGGAAAGGGATAATGCAGAGAGATTAAAAAAATCAGTAATTAACTATCTACCACAATTAAACAAAGAAAACATAAGGAAAAAGGAAATCTGTTTATGAGCATAATTACACATTCACCTCTAGAATAATTAGTAAAACGAATGATGTGACTGTTACAACCTGGAAATTTAAACTCAACATATGGTCCAAAGGAATCAGCTATTTATATCTGGAGAGATTTAGCAGCAAAAGAGGTTCTTCTCTATTTTCAAATTCAACTACCTATCGTGTCACTCAAAGGCACCATGGTTAGTAGGACTTCCTGCAGGGCACCACAATATCCAATGAATTTTCATGGCACTCCTTGAAAGTACACAACAGAGAAGACTTTCTAAATAAAGACCTTATTAACCTAGCTACCCTACACCAAGGCAGGAGATGTAGCGTCACCAGAAAAGAAGCGAGTCTCAACACTGCTGCCTCATTATGAATATCCAAGTACACCATCACCAAAGGAAAACACACCTTGAACATTCCTTCCATCCTGTCTGAGCTTCATATCGCGATATCCCTGCTGAGCATGAATGGCAAATTCTAAATGTCATTCAGGACCCATTGAATGCTGCTACTATTTGCATTCCTTAAAAAGTAGAAAAACATTAACCTTTTGTTTTATTGAATTAAAATGCCATGGAAATGCTGATGTAGTCTTCAGAGACTGAAATACTTTTACAAAGAAGAATAGCTGTCATTTATTAGACACAAAGAACAATTACTTGATAGGATGCTTTCTGACAAAAAGCAGATTGGTATTCTCATCATAGAAAAGGCATTGTAAAAAAACCCGGCACAGACCTCTGAGACTTGAATAATTTAAAGCTGCATTTGGTGCAATTTGAATTTTTCTTTAGGGAGGCAAAGTTAAATACCTTTAATTTGTTCTAATTATTTCAAATTTGCAAGTTAATTATGGCTGATCATTAAATAACAAAAAGGACTATCGTCTCCATAGAGTTTTACCTCCTACCCTCTGCATTACTTAAGCTAGATTTTAGTATGCATGAATTAACTTTCTAAATAATCACACGGTTTGACTAAATGGCTCAGTAAAATGAGCTCTGATCCTCAGAATAAGCATTAATGGACATTAGAAAGGCTATTGGGACCCATGTTACTTACATTATAAGTATTTTTAATGGGGTCTTATTTACTAATCTTTATGTACTGTTCAAGTTAGGGCACCATATAGATACATTATTCTGCTTTAATAGAGGAAAGTCAGTTCTTCAAGATACTAAAATAAATGTCCACTTAGACCCAACTAAATTCATTTGTAAACTAATGCAGGAAAACTCTGATAGAATATAACTTGTTTTAGCTGCTGATCCTGATGAATCAATCCAACATAATGGCAGCCTTGGTCTGCAAATGGAGTTTTGCAGATCTGTTGAATCACTAAGCAACGCAAGCAGCTCTTGCCAGAGTCGTGCTTACTATCAGCATGTGATCTACCTCGCCCACGAGGTTTCCTCTCTTCCCTGTTCCATATGCTGAGCTCGGCTGACTGGGTTCCCAGTCTTTGATCCCAGATTCGGATGCTCACCTTCCACTGAACTCTGATCTTTCCATGCATTTTTCAGTGCGGATCAGTGGCATTCACAGAATAAGACTATGGTGTAACTACTCAGAAACCCAAAACGTGAGGCAATTCATGCCTCCAGTATGTATGTTCAACAGATGGCTGCCTTAATGGTACCCTACTGCACTCTGCTGAGGCAAGGGCTTGCGAGTTTAACCATTACCAAACTAACAGATTGCCATGGTAGGTTAGCTCCAAAAGCAAACATGTTGGAATGTTATTTTCCTGCTCCGTAATTTCTGTTTTAAAAATAAAATAATTAACAGTTCATGTGTGCAATCTGCTGCAATTATATCAGGCCAAGAATGCATAACACTTAATGATGCAAAACTGGTGATAAGTAGACAACCCAAGCAATACGTTTTTGTAGCTGGAACCCGAATTGCCATTTCAGATACAGTTTGACAAACAGGCTGAAAATTGCTTCCTCCCCTGCCACTTTGGCTGGGAGCGTTTTCCAGCTAGATCAGCTTCCAGAGTCAGCTCAGTATAAAGCAGCAGCACTACAAGCACTGGGACAAAGGATAAGATGTCAGGATCTTCTTTTCAGCAGGGATCCAAATTTATATCAGTTCACATCAAGCTTGTTATCAAACAGCACTGTTGAAAACCCGTTCCAAAGTGGGGCTGCTTGGGAGGTTGTTTGTCTGCATAGCAAATAAAAAAAATATTTGGAGGGAGAAAAGAAGCAGTGTAGGCTTTGGATGCGTGGATCTGAAAACAAATGGCATTGGTCTACTGAACAACCACAACTTTTCCAGTCCCCTCAAGTGGAGCTGAGGAGAAACACATCAGAATGTACGAGCCAGCAGAGCAGCACATGGGAAAAAGAAGAGAGGTTGGTCTACTTGCTACTGCTTTGTGCAGGATGTACAAATCCACAGCGCAGCTGAGCAGAGCTGGAAGGGAGGTAAGAGAGTTGCAGGTGAGGAGCAGAAGCACAGTGTGAACTTCAGGGCAATCTCTCATCCCTGAATGCCATCACCCTTCCTTTCCTTCCCACAAAACCAATCTGTTCACACCAGCTGATCAACAACCTTAAAACCACACTCTTAAAAAATCTAAAGCCTATCAAATTGAAATGGAACACTAGAGAAAAAGAAAAATGCTTAGCATTTTTTCCTCCCTTTAAGAAGCAGAAAAAGTCCTATTCTAATACAGACGTTGCAGACCATATTCAAGCCCAGAGTGAGATTTCATGGGCCAATTATGAAACCTGGCATTTTGAGGCTTATGTTAGATGCATCAGCATGTTAATGGCACTGCTGGGATCCAGTGAATGTCAATAAGAAACAGCTGCTTTCCTTTCTAGAAAGCATGTGCATTTGAGACCACAGAATCAGAGAATAGTTTTGGTTAGAAGAGACCTTTTAAAGGTCACCTGGTCCAATCCTCTTGCAATGAGCAGGGACATTTTCAACTAGAACAGATTGTTCAGAGCCTATCCAAAGTGACCTTGAATGTTTCCAGAGACGGGGCATCCACCACCATTCTGGGCAACCAGTACCAGTGTTTCACCACTCTCATAGTGAAATGTTTCTCCATCATATCTAACTCAAATCTGTCCATTAAGTTGAAAAGCATAACCACTTGTCCTATTGCTGCAGACATTGTTCAAAAGTCTGTCCCCATCTTTCTGAAAAGACCACTTTAACCACTGAAAAGGTGCAGTCAGGTTTCCCCAGCACCTCCTCTCCTCCAGCTGTCTTCAGGACCATGTCCATCTCCCTTCTCACACATTTTTTAGGCAAAAGGCAAAAAGGCAGGGACAGGTAGGGAAACACTTCAACAGTCAGTGAGAGCTCTGGAACTGAAATATAAATATTATCAAATCTGCTTGTAATAAAAGGATTTTTCATCACAGAAAATAGACAGTGATTGCCTACAATCTACATGTTATTATGCAGACAATATATTGCTGAGCTGTCATGCAGAGATTTCATCTCTTACAGCACTCTTCAGGCTCAATGCCCTTGAATCCAGTAATGCCCATGGCTGTGTCAGGTTTCTCTGTTGTTTTTCGGGTTTTTTCCACCCCTGTTGAGCTCTGTCTCTTGAACCTACTGCATTTGGTTTACTTTTCTGTCATCTTGGGGTAGCTATACCGGTACCTATGCTAAAAATTTTTCTGTATCTGGAGCTGTAACAGGGTACAGCAATCCATAGCATGGCTTCCCCAGACCACTTTTTCAGAGACCAGTTCATTCCCCATTCCCTCAGTGGCTGGTGCTCAGATATTTAATTCCACCACCAGGAACTGAGGCCACGTATGCTCTTAATTAGCAATGACCTATTAGATCATACCAGCCATAGGTGAAACCCTAGCCCCACTGAATCAATCAGAATACTGTCTTTATCTTCAATGAAGTCAGGACTTCACTTAATATACATGGTTAGAGGTCCATTTGTAGCAAGTATTAAGCTAAATTTAACCTAGAATTATATTCATGCCTTCCCTTTGAAGCCCTCTCCTTCCTCTGGTGTAAATTCACTACATTTCAACTCCCTACCAGCACCTTTCCAACATACCTGTGTTTTCCTAAAAAACAGCAAAATTATCGCTGTGATTATTTTTCTATCTTCTTTTCGGAATTCAAAGAAAATTCTAGCATAAAGGTTTTCAGACAGTCACAGAGAAATGGCCACAGGAAACAGACTGGGCAAGCTTCAGCAGGGCAAAATGCTCTGATTGTGTGTTTGGCCTTTCTTAAAGAGCAGAGCAGAGCAGCTGTCGTTCCAGCAAACTCTGCTGTCAGCCTTCACAAAAGAAGTCATGTAAATGTCAAGTCACAGGTATAAAAACAATCCTTCCAAACAGTGTCTGTATATCTGAAAAGCCTGCCTGGCTGTCACCAGTCAAAGCACCACGACGAATGATGCAAAACCCTGTTTAGGACAAAGTTTTTGAACTAAATCTAAACTTCTTCAGTATATCAGGCAGCATCACTCTCTCCTTCAGAAGGAGAATCACATGCTCTTCAGTGAAGTGAATGCCAGTCTTAGGGCCTTATCCAGCATCACTAGCATTTGGCTGAGGGCCAGCCCCAATCACAAGATACCCATCGAAATGCCATATGCAAGCTATCTCCTGAACAAACATGCCCCAAATTGGATTGCAATTTGGTTGTGATAAAGGCATAGAAGAACAACACATCATCTCTTCTCAGCTTGGCTCACCCAGAACAAAAGGCCTCACAGTAGATGGGCCACATTTCAAAACAGGCTGTGGCAGAGATGGGTCAGGGCATGCAGGTAACCACCTCGTGTTTTCCTTTGCTAAGACTATCAGTACACAAGCACTCTCTCCTCTATAGAAGTTTCCAGACAGGCTCATAGCAGCTTTTAGTAAACAAGCAGCAATTGCAAAAGCCCTTTTTCTGATCATGGATCACATCATGGAGCAATCATTGGCTAAGGGTAAGTGACCATAGAGTAGAGGAGGGACACAATGAGAGCTGAACAATAGATACTCAAAGGGTTTTCAGTATGCCCCACTAATAAGATGTTCTGGAGGAATTCCTAATTAGAGCAACAGCTATTTAAGATTGCACTTTTTTGCGCAGGGATTAAGAGTTATACACGCACAGAAAATCTGGAGTTTTGGAGGATCAGAACAATTAAAAAAGATATTACAACTACAGTTGCTTCTGTTCCTTGACAAAGTTATACTTGATTGATGCTAAGTTTCAAAACTCAAGACACCAGTAGGATAAATTTTCATTCCTGGTTTCTAAGTGAGGAAATGAAGGAACAAAGTTTCTTTTCACACCAACAGCAATGAAAATTAACAACCACTAAACTGGGCAAATACACACACCCCTAAGGATCCTGAAGTGACTTTCTGGGTCAGTGAGAGCTCCCCTGATATCAGGGAACATGTCACAGGGAAAGACTTTCATAAATGCATCAAATTCCATAACAAACACAATTAGAATTTTTATTCTGTCTATTCTTCTGAGGCTGCAGAATCTGATTTCTCTAACCAGGAACCATTACCACTGAAAACAATACAGCAGCACCCTTGCAGGACCCATCTTTTTCCCTTAAATTTCTGTCCTCTTATTCTAATCACCTTTATCTGTATCACAGGATGATCAAATTAAGCATGTTAAGCCAGGTTACTACAGGTAACCTAAAAAGGGTTATAGGTCTGTTAGTGTCAAAGTCTTACAAATCTTGGGACTAGTGAATCTGGAAGCTGCAGTGCTTTTCTTATTCCAAAAACCCATTTGGCTCCTCTGCCAAAAACAAATCTGACATAGGTTTTGATTTTTGCTTTATAATGATAAAACCAATCATGTTAGAATTTTGCCAGGTCTGTAACTACAAATGTACATGGTATCCTAAATACTCTCATACTACAGCATCTTTTAAAATGGTGTCATACACTATCCCAGATCAGTTAGAAACACCCTTCCTGATGCATCTTCACACTTCATTGGCCTTTTTTCCATGATTAAATCACATCTGTGGGACATGGTCACTCTATGATTAAAGAGTATATTAATGATTTACCACTACACCAGTACTCATCCATATTATATTGCTTAGTAAAATGAAAACACTGAGATTGTTTATTGATCTGCTTTAAAAAAAATCCTATAGCCTGAAATGAAGTAAATAGAGAAGTTGAGACTTTGGACTTTACTTTGATTAGTAGATTACCATGCCCAACAGATGCAGATTTGACAAGATAGCTGTTGGTAAAGATTTAAAATAACAATTTTAGCCACTTCAGTTGCCTTAAATTCACTGAAGTTACATATTTCACAGAGCATGCTTGATGGCTAGTGACTGAAAAATCAAGTATTTATTGCAAGAGCAATACAGACTTAGATGCCTAAATAATGGCATACAACTATAAAAACCATGGCCTGGGCCCCACAGAAAAACCAACACACTAAAGATTTCCTTTCAGTGTATATATTTTATGTGAATTTGACAGCACCACCAAATATTGACTCAACCAGGATGTTTACGGAACAGATTTAAGATGTCTTTGCACTCATATTTAGAAAATATTCACATATAATGGAATCGAAACCAGACAGAAACCACTGCCTCGCTAAAAGGCACATACCACTGAGACATGCATTGGCATTGCTCTGATGTCCAGCACCAAGAGAAAGAACAAAGGGAAGAGATCCTGGCACAAGGCTGTTTGCTGTGAAGCTTTGGGCCCTGGGCTGCCAGTTCTCAGCCTCTGGAAACCTTTTTGGTCCACATATAAGTGATTTTTGCCATCTTAGAGCTACCACTGTTGTTTTTTGGGCATGGTAGTCTACCTTTGCATAAGTTTGTTACAACCTGGTGGAAACATCTGCCCAGAGAAGAAGCCACGAGTGCCACTCTGACACCGTGATGTGGGTTCAGGGGTTTGGATTATTTGTCCTGCGAACTACCTCAGCCCTACTGAGTCCACAGCTGGTATATAAACTTAAACCATCTCTCAGAGACACTGTTTGCTCAAAAAGGATGCAAAGATGTAAATGGAGATTAAGGGAACACAGAGTTAAAAAGAAAAGAAGGATTAACTATGCATCGATCAAACAGAAGGGCAGGTAGTTATACAAAGAGGTGAAGCCTGGCACTACTGACAGAAGACTGAAGACACTTGAAAATTGTTTTGTTTCAAACTCTTGTGCATGCTAGAAGCCACATGAAAATGTTTCTACAAAGAAGAGCTGATGACTTGTCACTGCAGTTGAGTTCTAATGCTTTTCTCCCCAGGTCACCAATGACATCTTTTGAGCACAGTGTAGATTTTAGGTGGACTTACCAGGCAGAGACCATATTTGTGATTAGCACGAAGAAACACATTAGTTTGAGACTCACCAAATTAGGACTGAGGGTAGGGAGGGGGAAAAAAGCACTCTAAAAAAGCTTAGGACAAAAAAAAAAAAAAAGGAAGAGCCCAAACTGGTAAATGCAAAACGAGAAAGACACTGTCAGAACAGACATGTGGAGGCAGAAGTCACCATGACATGACTCAGTGGTTCCAAAAGACAGAAAGAATTAGGGAATGTAGTAGGAGCACATGGCTGAAAGTTAATCCCACACACAACAAAACTCTGAGTGCCACATAACAGAAGGAGTAAAGAAGAGATGGTGGCAGAGAAAATAAAATAAGAAACAGCTTTATGACTTTAAACAGACAACTGGAACCTGAAGGTGAATTTAAGAGAAGCAAAGGAGACAAGATCTGAACCAGCAGCCAAGATACCCATTTGGAAAATTTATTTTGAAGTAGGTGAATGAATACTGAGCAGTGAAAGAAGACTTCAGAGTAGTCAAGGTGCAAGAAGAAGGACTAGAGCAAAGGGTGTTGTTTTAGCTGTTGACACACCAAAAGGATATTTTGGCTGTGAATGAGAAGGAGGCTGCAATAGCTGTCAGCAGCCCAGATGAGTGCAGAGAAGGAGAGTGACCCCAAGGTTATGAGCCTGAGTGGCAGGGAGGATGTGGCATTATCAAAATCAGAAGTGAAGAGAGATTCAGAATAAAAAAGTAAGGAGTTCTGTTTTGGCCAGATTAGGAATGATCTGAAGGCAAAACAACTGGGATTATGTGTCAGGGAGGCAGTCAGATATGCAAGACTAGATGGAACAGAGCAGAGGGTTTAAGAGTTATTGGCAGGGAGGTGATAGCCAAATCTGTGTAACAGGATGTTGTCATCCAGTGGGTACAGAAATCTCCAGTCAAATCAAGGAGTGACTAAATCCCTTCCCTGCCACCTCACAGAGGTTCCTACCTAGTTTCAAATGAAATTATCTAAAATAGTGCTGCAAAAACATGCATAAAAAAACCTGACTTTCCATAAAATCTAAAGATCATACTGTTTCTAAAACTAGGGCAACCACTAAATGAAAGTTAACCCGAACAATAACTTTAGCTAAACTTCAGGTCACATGCATTTAATATAATGAGATGAGGAATATGAAAAGGCCATTCATAATGGAATTCATCGAGTTAGGAATGCCATGCTTAGCTGCCTTATAACATATAATTAATGATCCTATAAAAATCCAGCAGTACGAACTCTCCCGGCTGCCCGCAGAACTGTTCTTTATGCTGGGTAGGGCAAGCAAGCATCTGCTTCCACAAATACTGCCCTTTGAGAAGCTCAAAAGATTTTTTTCCCCTGTTCCATCAGGGACCACAGTGCCATTTCCATGACATGCTGAGCTTTGAACCGTTACCCAAATCAGACTACAGCATGTGGCAACCCAGTACACATCTGTCATGATAGACTGGTTATTGGTCAAATGTTAAAGTCATTAACTCTCTTCCATTGCTTCTAATACCTCACCTTCCTCCAGATTATTTATAATCCCCACTAAACCCACCCTCTGTTTATAGTCTTCTAACACAACAGTGAAATGTATACCGTCTGGAGATCAGCCTTGCCTTATACTACTCCCAACCATTTGGTACAACAAAAGATGTTCTCTCTCCATCAAAAGGCCGGATCCCTCCTGAAGCATTGATGCTCGCATTCAAGGTTAAAGGATTAAGGCCTGAAGCACTGAGTACCAGAGGAAATGAAGCCAAATATCAAAAGAAACATAAAAATCAATCCTCTTCACTGCAGGAGCAGTGTGAAGAACAAATCAGCTGGGCTGAATCTAAAATTTTCTCTGTGTGGCTCTCAAAAATTAGCACTTTTAAAAATATAATGGGTAGTTCTGCAAAGCGTCAGCACCCGTGCAAAGCCACGGAGTTCAACTCTATACATCAGTATGGTCTGGGAAGTTTTATGTCAGAATAAATCAGTGGCCAATATACAAAGTCCACTTCAGAGAGAGCAAGAGCTGGGAAATGAGTGAGAGCATGTGTGCTGTTATCTTTATATATAGTCTGCAAATCTGCAAGTGGCAGAACCTAATATTTACTAAAGTTTGCCTTTTGCTTCAATTCTCTGTGTGCTGAAGTGCAGCCAAGGTCACAGGAGGGGTGGGGGAGTGGGTTTTAGCTTAGTGCAGCTGTGATCATGGGCGAAACAGCAGGGTACAGAGGATTTCTTGCATAACTTTGTAATACCAATAGCTTTTGTTCTTAGTCCTGCCCCATCAGTTCTGATACAAGCTTTTAAATGGCATGAAAGTTGTGCGGGTGGGTTTAAAATTTCCTGATTTAAAACTACCTTCCAGAACATTTAGTTTTGTAAGGTTTTTTCTTAACTTTTCCAACTGATAAGTTTCTGGGACATATGAATGTCTAGGTTAAACATAATATTCTCTTCATCCAAGATTACACATAAAAATAAAAAGTAACAAAATGGTATGTCTGAAAAAGTAATCCGCTCCAATTTATAAAAATAGAATTCAGGTTTTCAAAATTCAATTCAGGCAGTAAACTAACAGTGTCTACATTCTCCCATAAAGGAGGCATCTGCAAATGACTAGCAAAAATGTCTCTCACTGTCTGCAAGTGTTGGCAAGGAACAAACTCCTTCAGGAGATGCATGCATTTCAATATTTCAACCCAAAGAAAAAATTCTCCAAGCATTTTTAGTTTTGATGTGGGATATTACCGAACCAAACCCATGCAGAACACTGGCAGGAAATGCAAGTTTCGTGAAAATACCAAAGCACTTGTGTTTTGACAAGCCTGTTTTCACCAACTGCCCTCCTAAGCTTAGCAGTGTTTCTAACACCTGAGTGTCTGTGCTTTTTTGAAGACCTCACCTACAGGCTGAGTGTATCTGTCTGTGGAAACCACTTACGGCATTTCCTCCTGCTCAAGGTTACTTTGGACTGAAATGGGAATGATGTAATACTGCTGTGTGCAGCAGACATGATCATGAGAACAGAATCAGCATAATTCAGGTAAATGTTAGATAGGCAGCTTGAAATCACTGTTGCAGTTGAAAGTAAACCTGAAAATTAGATTAGTGAAGGAACCAGGTCAGCAGAAATGAACTCCTCTCTCTCCAGTCTGATAAGGATCACTGCCTACCCTAACAAAAAAAACCCAACATTAAATGCATGCATAGGTATACGTAAAAAATTGCCACACACTCCCCTTTGTGCTTTTATTAACCACATCAAAACAAAAACCTTCACCCTGTGCAAGAAAACCTACTACCTTCAGAGTCTGCACGTGGCACTAATGAAGCAAAAATGTGTGTCTAACTCTGACTGTACTCTCCCATACGTCACAGCAGACTCCAGCAGCCATCTGTTGGAAGGATGCTGTGCCTATATATAGCCAGACACCACCAGGAGATAAAGAAAAACTCATATCTGCACCTAATTCAGCGTGTGCACTATTGGTAGATCTGCAAGCACTTTTTTTTTTTTTACTGGCCAAACAAGCACTCGTTCCACAAATATCCTATCTAAAAATGATACAAACTTCAACGTAAAATTGTCTGGAACAAGAAAGTAACTTGGTTGCTAAAAGAGGCACTAACAGGTGGGTAAGCAGCTTCCAGATACACAGATTTTATGGGCCATTTGCAAGCACAGTTGATTTCATCCGAATTTAATGTGCCAGCCTGCCAAAACAGCAAATAGAAAAAAAAAAAAAAAAAAAACAAACTATTCAGTACATTCCTAAAAGTTGGTCAAGTCCTTTACAGACACACCTCAAGAGACCAAGGACAACTCAGAGATGACCTGAAGCCTGGGAGTCTTAGACAATGAGCCAGTTGCAGCTCTGGTGACAGTTTCTCTTTCAGAGGTTCAGGTCCTGGACACACCTCAGGACCTGGGAGGTGACACGCTGGAATGAAGAACTGAGAAGAAAACTCCTCATAGGAAACAAAATGGGTGTTACCCTTGTTTTTCAATTCTCTTCTCCTCAAAAACAGGAGTAATGGGGCCAGCAAAAGTCAGGTCAGCAGTGGCAGAGCCGTGTGATTGCACATGATTTTTATTTGATATTTAAATTATTTGGAGGGAGGAATTGTGTGAACAAACCTGGATATGCCTGGGACAGCAGGGGGAGCTGCGAGTCTGCGTTCCTCTGCAGGTCTGTTTAATTGCATTGAATATTTGGACAAAAGCATATAAGTGTGCTCGCACATCACCACAGAAAGATGCCTGCATGTCTAACAAGCCTCAGAAAAGAGTTCATAACAAAGCATTAAACAAGGAGCAACAGATAATTGTCACCTTCTCTCACTAGATAATAAAAATAGTTACACCATAAACATAAAAATCTTTTAAAAGACCCCTGACAGCACTCCCTCCTGGAACTATCACCATAGCAATGAGCATCCAAGTACAGGGTAAGTACTGCTGAATCCTGTGTTTGATATTTTCAAGTAACTAAAAATACAAACTGGCAAAAATACACACGGGTGATGTAGAATGGGGCACACAAACATAAGAGCCTTCAATGAAATTAAAGGTGGCAAATTCCACCTGCAAATCTTTAATACACCAGGAAAGAATCCTTTCACCAGGTAGCACACATTGAAAGAGTGCCTGCAGATAACTGTAAACACATCTGATAGCTGCTGTATCCAACAATTCCTATTTAGAACGCTTTGCACGGGTTTGTGTAGAGGCTCAGTGGCAGAATCGTGTGAAATCTGAGGAAAAGATGCCCGTTAGAGAGAAGGCAGTAAAAAGCCACACTGGCAGAGCCTTATAGGAAACCTAAGACTTGGAAAAACAGGGAATCTTGAATGTTAAGATTTAGGCACGCAGCAGCACCCTGGGAAGGGGTGCTTGCAAAGTAGAAAACTGTGTCTCCTCTAGCTGGGGCCATTAAATGCAGCTTATTTCCATGCCATTCAGATCCAAAGTTAAGATTAAACTAAGGAGGGAAGAGTTTTAAAATTCCTTTCCCAGATGCAGATGTCAGGAGCACACACAAAAGCAGGTGCTGGGTGTATTGATCCTACTGAACACGCATGGAGTGGGTACTTGAGCATGTACCAAGCATCTGCGTCTGGGAGATGGAAAGCACTTTGTAAAAGGCTGTTTTATGCTAAACAAATGCATCAGGTTATGTTTTTATTTTGAATATTTTAAAGCATCTTGCACACTGGGGCAGACTTGAAAAGAAATTATACAGACAACTTGCCATTAATTGCACAAGCTACCATCTCCATAGCTGCAAATTGGCTGTGGGCTCACTGAGGAGCACTCCAAGCTACTGAAAACCATCCTCAATAAAACCTGCTCTGACTGCTGCACCTTAGAGAAATGGAGATCCTGAATCTGAAGGTGGTTCAGGTCCCACATGCTGGCCCAGCTGCAAGTAGGCAAAGGGACAGGCACATTTCTTCTCAATGTGAGAGAAGGGACAAATCCAACACTGCAAATTCATACCACAATAGGTATCCAAATAGGTTGGAACGGACACGCTTGCTGACAATGACAACAAAAAGACCTTAATAGCACATGTAGAAGAGAAAACTAAACAGGCAGCCCTTTGAAAATCTGGCTATAATTTGTAGTAGCCCGTGAGATCAAAGCTTTCGTTTTCACTAACAGACTATGAGGAAAATCTGTATCAGAAATCAAACTCTGTACTGTATATGCTTGTGGAATCTTTTTTGCTTTCTTCAGTGAGGGAAAAAATTAATCCCTACAGGAGATGACAAGATGCCTTTTAAACTACATACCTCATTTCTGACTACAATTACCTTTCAATAGTCTGGCACAGCTGCATGCTCCTATTTGCTTTTTTTTTCATTAAGGGTTCCTCTATTATTTGTACCCATCCTATACCATTTATGCCTGGCAGTGATGCACATTCCCTTGTCTACAATTCTTCCCACAGATAGTAGAGGATAAATTGCAATTAGATTTTTGTAATTGTAGATAATTAACTCAAAATGAGCTGTTAATTATATAAAAAACAATGTTTTTCAGTTCTTGATTATATTATTTATTTGACTTCTCACTACAGCAAGTTTCATATTTTAAAGGTATTGCACCCTTTCCTTTAAAATACCAGGATATTTTTAAGCTGAGTTTTGCTCATTTGAAGACCGCAATCAAGTTCTATGCTGTGAGATTTGCTAGAAGAGCTCTCATGTATGAACCGGAAGTCCGAGAGGGCTGATTTTCCATTAGCGTTCTGCTGGCATTTGCCGTAACAAGAACTGTTTGATAGGTCAATTAAAAAGCAAACATCACCACCACAAAAAAAAAAAAAAAAGAGAGAGAGAAAAAAGAAAAAAAGCCCCACACCATGGAAAAAAAAAACACTAAACAAAAAGCAACAAACCAAAAAATAAAACAAATCAAAAAATAAAAAGACAGGGGAAAAAAAAAAACGCCAAAAGAGACAGTTAAAAAAAGGACGCATGTCTACCAGCTCTTTCTCTTTTCTAAGACCCAGCCACACACTTACACACTCTCCCTCTCTGTACTGAAGAAAACATCACTTACATATTCAAATGCATAAAAGAGACAAATGGACTTGTCTTCCGCAGCCTCTTTAAGCCCTACATTAGAGTAAATTATTTAGGGACCATTCATCTGGTAACCTTTGCGAAACTGAAGATGGCATATAGGAAGAAAAACTTCAAAGTGCTTTGCTGCCAAACTTTGTAACCAGCTGGCATGGCACCTTGAGACTGCTCAAACACACAATAACTTTGAAAAATTACAGTAAATTAAACCAGGGGAATGAAGAGAGGGTGGGGAACCTTTTGAAATCTGGGACTCTCATTTTGTTAACAGCACAGGATTGCCTCATTTTCCCTGTTAGGATATGTAGATATTTGCATGTTTCTGGTAAACTGTTGCCAAGAAGCCCTACAGATGTTCAAGGTTACATTTTTCCTCCAAGGGGCTTAACGCTACTCCATCCTAAACATGTCATGACTCTCCATCTTTTTTGTTACAGTGGTAATACTTTGATCACTTCAGTTTGTGTGAAAATGAAAGAAAAAAGCATCAGAATACAACAAAGATATGCCAGTAACTCACAGCAGCCAAACACCTGGTTAAGCAGTGAAGTATTCCAAGGAAACTAATAACTCCTGCTATTCTGGACAAAAAAAAGGCTTATCCCTTTTTAGTGAAAAAGGATCTCAAAAAGAAAAATAAAATTACTATAACAAAGTTAAAAAATAAGAAAAAAGAAAGTATTGGAACCTTAGTTTATAAATGAATTATCAGTTCTTCCAGTAGTCTCAGAACAGAAAAGTTTATTATCTTGAGGTATTCTCTTATCGCTAAAGAAGGAGTCATTCAAAGCACAGCTGCTCATCTTGCCCACCATTCTTTGGTCAAAAGAACACCTGTAGTTACAGCACAGAACAAGAAGCTGTTACCTTCTGAGAAAAGGAGAAAACCCTGCCAAATCCACAGTTTTTATCTGTTGCTTTTCTAATAAGCCTGAATCTTCTTCCAGTGCTAACTTGAATGTGACAGGGTAGGACAGAAGGAAAGTACAATAGTGTACTGACTGAAGTTTTAAATAGCAAGCAGGATGGAGATAAAGAGCTAAATATTGGCTTGACTCTGCTTCCAGTTATTTCAGTGGTGGTTTGCTCTGATCACACTGAAGCAGAGGTGCAATGCAGAGGTATTTAAAAAACAAGTAACTATCACCAACCATGGAAGATCTATCTGAGAGTTAAAGGATAATGTATTATTTACATCAGGTCCAAATAAAGACTAAAGAGACATTCTGATCTTAATTTAAAAAGTAACAAGCAGCACCTAGAACAAAGAACTAAAACAAAGATTTTGTGAAAACTCCATTTTGCACTGGGCTAAGAGGTGGCACACAAAACCCGAAGCCTCTTCAGGAAGTCAGCCCCTAAACTTTGAGTAATAACAGGTCAGCATAACTATTGAGTTGACTCATAAAACACAGCAGTCAATGAATTTTACCCTTCCTGCAAAAAAAGCTCTTAATCTGAAACAAACACATGAACAAATACACTTGGCAGGCAACAGCACACTGTCAAGAAGATATACCGACCCTGTGAAGCACTTAGAAGTGAAGAGAGAAATTACCTTAGCCCCATGCTGCTGCCGTTCATCATCAGAGCAAGTTCTCCGGGTGCTTCAGCAAGAGGCACATCTTCTGAGCCAGGTACATGGCCTCTAATCCTGGAAAAGACGAGTTAATTGGTCCTGCAGCTGGTCAAATCATCACCCAGGAACTCGCCACTCAAAGGTGACCTATGTGTCCACAAATGGGGCACTTACACACATCAAATGCAGAAGCTTTCACAACCGTCTTCACACTTTCAAACACACTTTTGTATTGGAAGGCTGGTTTAGGCCCCCTGCCTTTGCTTCTAAGGGTTACCACTGAGAAACAGAAAAGTTTCATTTACAGGTTACAGCACCAGAGCTCAAAGGCATCATGTGTAAGATGCATAGAACAGAATTTGTTTAAGATGGTTGTGTGTCCTCAAATTATGGGCCCACAAACGATGCTCCATTTTCAACAGATCACTCCACCTTCTCCCTTCTCTCCAACAAAGACAGAAAAGCCGAGATAGAGGTATTTTGTTTTCCTTTGACTAAAATTCCTGTTTCCAAGCTTTGCTGCTACTGGCCTGCTCCAGTGAGGCTTGAACCAGGAGGAGCCACTGAACCATTCCTTGGCCTACACATACACACACCATTTTTGATAGCTGAGCAACTATTTCACATAGAGAGAAATTGCAAACTCTAAGTACTATGGTCACACGAGGCTAAATAGGGAATGAGGAAAATTAAAAGCAGTTATGATGCAGCACGGCAAAAAAAACCAAAGGGATCAATTCACACTTTAACTAAAAGATTAGAAAAGTTAATAGCCAATAATTGCAAAGGTTCAAACCTCTTATTTGTCGTTCAATGGCAATGGACCCTAACCAGCACTCCACCCAGGCAGAAGGACAGACAAAAATAAACACTAGCTGGAAAAGGATTTTTCTTGTATTGTTTTTTATACTGTCATGATGTTCTAACTCGGTTAGAATCTCCTGACAATGAAGCAAAGGGTATTTGAGCTTAGCTAAACAAATTTTTATTGTTAGTAGTATATAAAATTACCCTGTTACCAAGTGCAAAAGTGAATTATATATCTGGAACTGAAACAGAACTGTGATGCCTAAGAGATTTACCTCTAGATATCAAACATTTAATTCTAAAGATACTGAAGTATTTTTAAGAGAAAGCACATTATATTCTAGTTGTTTTCTTAGAGAGAATATGGCAAATCTGACTTCACATGCACCTCTGAAAAGAGATCACAAAAACACCAAGTCCTCAGATTGACTATATATGATTTTTTACATAGAATTCTTTTTAGGTAACTAAAGTTCTGTAAATCATAAATTTTTTTTTTTCAGAAAAAAAATTAGCTAAAATAGATATAATGATACTAACAACCACATCGTTACAGATACTTAAGGTGCATTTTTTTCTGTACTTCTGCCTTCAAACCTGAAAAATTTCCACTAGAAAAAAAATCTACCAAAAAATTCAGTTTGTGTGTCCTTTATATCTACTTGTTTTTCATTAGAGGAATGCATGCATAGAATTAAGGTATTTGATGATTAAGAATCCATCTGTTCCTACTTAATTCTCACCTGAAGTCATAATCCTTTGTTAGCAACCTCGGTCATTTTCAACACACACAGTTGTGATTCCCTCTTAAGACAGGCACTTTTAAAGCCATATAAACACATTCTCTTCAATGTAAACAACAATCCAAGAAGACAAACAAAAGACCACCTAGATTACAGTACTCTCTTTTACAGTTTGAAAAGTAACTGGGGGGCTGAAATCAAGAAGGGAAAGTAATGTATTCCTCCATGGCAGTTACAGTACACAGATGTAGGAAGTGGGTCATCTAATGCACACTCTCATGGGGTGCTGTCAGCAGCTGCCATATTAAAACAGTATAGAAATATCCATCCCTGTGAAACACTCCTACTGCCTCTTCTAAAAGACTGCAGGTTTTTCCCTATTGTTTTACCTTTCTAATGCTGAAATGCTAGTACTCAACTGAGTTACAGCGCCTAATTTAACCTGTTCTCATTCACTGCTCCTCTCTCTTTAGTAACATCATACCAAAAAAACAGTTGTTCCATCTTTCTCAAAGACTACATTTACATTGTCAGAAAAGCGTTACCTTCTGCAATAAACAGGCCTTTCAAGCCACATCTCACATTTCTATGGCTGCTCCATTTCCCTTCAAGTTTTAAGCATGTATTGTGCCTCAGTCTTAGCATTCTCCCTTTTCACTAACATCCCTGGAAAGCAAATATCCTTGCAACACAGTGCGCCCTTCCTCTTCCCTAAATGTATGGGGGGAAAAACATACATTCCAAATGTAAAAAAATATATTTCCACACGCACATATATATGTGTGTGTGTGTGTGTGTGTATATGTAATGATCTCCATCTTTTCTGTAAGACACGCTCCTCCCAGTCCCACCTAGGAGGTGCAGCACTTCAAAACTGACCTTTCCAAGGAAAGAAGGGAGAATGCCACATCTATGTCATCCACACTCGTGCGGCCCTCCTGACAAATGTCTGTATTCCTTTCAAGTGCCTGCACTAAGATCAACCTCTCATTTTCTTCTACTGCTTCTCTTTTCCTACCTAGTCTTTCAGCAGTGCTTTTCTTCTGCCTTTCTTTCTACCACATACTGTTTTCCTCTGCTGCTTTCCACAGCTGTCATGCTGCTTCCCAACAGTATACACTAACATATTAAAAAGTCTCCTCTCCTCTGAAGCACTATTAGAAATTGTGCCTCAAGCCTTGCCTGTCTTGTTTTATTCTATCTATTGTTGCCTTGGTTCTATTCTCCCACTTAAATCAACTATTGCCCACGTGCTCATTAGAAATTTTAGATTTTTTTTTAAACTGTAAGTCTCAAAATCACCTGTTATAATCCATACGGGACTGGTGTAGTTGCTGTTGTTTTAGGAGCAGTTTTGCTTCTTGCTTAGTCAGTAAATGTTGGAGTCGTTCCTTTTCAATTTCCAGCTCCATTTTTTGCAGAAGCAGCTTCTGCCTTCTTTCTTCATACAACCTTTTAGCCACCTCTGTTTCCTTAGACCCTGAGTCTGTGCTGTGATTCAGCCCAGAACCTTGACAGTGCCTGGAATGATCACAGGTTTTGTGAACTGTCCCAGAGTGTTTTCTAAGTACCTGGCTGACACAGCAGCTCTCTTCCATGCTCCCTGAGCTCCCCACATGCCTCCAGGCACAGCCATGTCTCACTTGCTGCGGGCATGTGTTCTGAAATTCACTTGCTCTCTGGTCCATCTCCTGAGCTTGCTTTACATGGTGAGGGCTCCTCTGCTTGGCTGGGGAAATCACGTTGTTGCACTTCCTGTGCAAATCCTTTTCCATTGGATACTCCTTCAGACGCTCCTGATGGTTGTAATGCATTTCAGTCCTGTAATCGTGGTTATTCCTGCAAGGCTGAGACAACACGACACGGGCTGGGCTTCCAGCCTTCGGTGCTCCTCCATTCTTGTGAAGAGTCCAAGGTCCCCCAACACCCAAGAAGGAGCTGTCCAGCCCCAAAGACGGCTGTTGGCACATGCTCTTCTTACTCAATACCTGCAATAGGAGAAACAATTTCCTGTAAATCACTAAAATTCATCTTTGTTCACTCATTTCCCTTGGTAAATGGGAAAACGCTCTCTTAGAAGAAGAGCTGCTGGTCCATGTTGATGGACATAGAGCCAAACCCGACAAAATGTTTACCAGAACACAGACACAAATCTGCTATCAAATCTATGTTTCGTTCCATCTGCACAAGAGTAATAAATGTAAAACTACTGTCTGCAGGATCCTCAGCATAAAATGAGTAACTTCAGAGCATCAAGTAGTTGTGAGCATCTAGGGTTACATAAAATCAACTTGAAGAGTGGCAAAAAACATTAAATGTTAAGGTTTGAAAATGTTTAATTTTGAATACTGAGCCAAAAAATCCATTCAGCCACTATAAATACTCTTTGATTGGCTATTACACAGCAGGAGATTTGATGTAAAACATTTCACCTTGCACTGAATGGGATATTACTTACCGCTGGAAATTTGATGAGAGTTTTTGAAATATCTTTACAGAAACACAGATAAAAACCAACTACTTTCTGTAAAAAATGGTTGTACATCAAAAGCTGTCATTTAAATACAAAACATGTTTAAATACAGCTATAAACGTAAGTGATTTTTCAATTAAGCTGGGCAAGTGATTATAGTCTGATAAAACTCTGAAGAAAGCAAGCAACTGTAATTCACATTTGTCAACCCAGTACAAGCAAATTCTAGTGGTTTTGTTATAGTCATGGATATTATGTAATAGACATCACAATCCTAGTTACATCCTGGAGTATCTTTGCACTAAGGTTCATCTAGGCAGCTAAGCATTTGAGCTTTTATGCACATCACAACAGCAGTGTATCAGGCACACGCATTTCTTTTGCTAGAACCGCGCATTAATTTCAATAACAAACTGAATTTAAGCTCCTCCAGCCTTTGGGACTTTCCACAAAGATATGGGGCTTTTTAATTACAGAAGCCAGATTTGTTAAAGATAGCAAAACCACTGCCGTGTAAGTGGTTTAGCAGGGAAATTTGGAATCCACTGATGAAAAAAAAGGTATTATTTGCCCTCTGGCAATGCTTACAATAGATAGGTATTGTGCACATAGACTGCCAGACAGTCAGCCAGACCCAAAACACTCGAATTTAGGAATGCAAGCAAGCGTCCAGCAATGATTAGAAGAGAGATAAAATACAAATCTATGCAGCATTTATATGTATAATTTAGATTCTTTTTTTAATAAATAAACAAAATACCAAATATACTCAGCTGCCCTTCAAGACAACCAATTACAAGTTTCTTGTAGACTTCACAGAATGTAAATTAATGTGGATTAGCACCTGAATACTGATATTTTATTATTTCCAGTTTTGTGCATACAAATATATCCTCTCTGCCATGTGATTGAAAGTCAAGGATGTCATGTTTTGCCCCAAAGGGCCCAGTGAGTTGGAGGCATTTGCATTAATGTCAGTGCTAAATGTCTGAGGAAAGTCTGGTGCTTGGACTGGGTGAAAAGTGCAGGACACTAAATATTTTAAAGTCATAGGGGCTGGCAGGGCAACTGAGCAGAAATGCAACATGCTGCCAAAAAGATGGAGTTTTGTTATTTATTATTTGTAGCATGCCATCCTTGTCGGCAATATTTTCTAGAGAAATAAGGGCTACAGAGCCCTTTTAATCTAAATTAGACAATACAGAAAAGGATGATGCAGTCTCTCATTTCCCACATCACCTGCTTCTGTTTATAGAGCATTTAGGGCACCTACAGGAAGAGGCTTTCAAGGTGGAGGGTTTCCCGGCCCCCGGGGGGCAGCAGAAGGTCTCAGACCTAAAGGTATTCTTAGAGCATCCTGTCTGGGCTGGCAGTGTAGGGTGGTCTGCAAAAAGCAAACACCTGTCCTTCTGCAGCCCATAAATAGTAGTTAAAAAGAACACACCAGAGAAAAAGGAAACTCAAAAGATGAAACGTCTGAGAAAACCTTTGTTTTAGCAGTTTACCGACTGAAGAGACAAGAGAATGTTAAGAAATCTAAGCACATGAATGAAGATGTTACAAAATAATCATCAGGTTTAAGAATAAAGGTCCACATTGCAAATTAACTTCATGGCTGAGACTCTATTAAGAGTCCCTGAAGGCCCTAAAAGAGAGGTACCAGTTAGCATTTGTTGACCTTGGCCACCATTAAGTCTGCCCTGATGGTCTCAGAAATGGCATTGACATTTAAAGACTTCATAAGGCAGAGAAGCTGTAATGTTATTTCACAGTTACAATATGTTTGCAGGGGGGAAAATTCTCATTAATGTCATTGAATGTGAGTGGGATTTTTTTATTCCTTTAGAAGGAGGAGGTCACGTTAGGCAGAAGACTGAGTTCTAACATGCCTTTGATGGCTATTCAGTACTTTGCAGGGTCTAACCCCAAAGAAAAATTAACTATTGGGAGTCAGAAACCAGTCAACAAATTTTTTAGTAATTTGTGGGTTTTCTGCTAAAGCCTTAATTGAAAATACAGCTGTATGGTAGATGTTACAGGGAAAATGGACTGGCATTTACACATATGAGGGGTCAGAAGAGACTGGTACACGACATGGCAGATCTGTAAGATGCAGGCTAGGTGAATGGGAAAAGTAGAGAAAAGAAACATTCCAAAGACCCACCTACTACTGCGAGTCTAAAGACACACAAGCATAAGGAATCAGGTAATTTTACAAGATGAGTTTAAGAAAGATATTGCCTATGGGACACATGGAAACCATGACGGACCATGATGGAACAGCTGTGCTTTCTCCTCCACAGAGCTCTTCCAGGCTTGCTGTGCCGTATTTAAAGATACAAGTTCCTTTAACTGAGCCTTAAACAAACTCAGAATGCTCCTTGCAACGTAAGGAGTTAATACGACTTGATCTGATGCAAAACTCTTGTGAAACAAGAAGATACTAAAAACGGTTTTAATAATCTTTAGAAGGATTTAAAGAGGGAGACACGTGTGGAGGTCTACAAAGTCTTTACTGCAACCCCAGTAATTTTTGCTCAGGGATTCAGCGCAGAGCTTAAACAAACATCCAGTCCTTAAAACTTCCTATGAACAGACAAACAGTGCACCAGTTTTATGCATGCAGCATTATGATCTCTGCAAATCGTTCTTAAATGCAACTTGTGTGCTTTGCAGTTCTAATCCACAGCGCTGGCAGAGGAAGCACAGTTACAGACTGACTCCAGCACAGACGGCTTTGTACTGCAAGGGATGAACTAGTAACTGGGCAGATCTTTACAATCTCAGCACAGGCAAGGTCCTGACAGATTTTACTGCATGTTTAACATGCAGTAAAATGTTTAAAAAACAGCCCAAAATCATTACCTTGAGATGTCCTGCACTCTGAGGGACAAAAACTGGGCTCCCAGCAAAATACAGTGCAGAGCAAAATTGCTTGAGATGTTAACAGCATTAGGAGTTTAGTTCATAGCAGCTGGGTTTGTAGCTTTTAGCTGAAATATGTTTGAATACAGAAAAAGAGACAATGGAGTAATATCATTCTCAGTTGTATCTTGAGGACATTTCTCTAATCTGGATTTTCAGCTCGGGGGTTTCTTTCAGTGGGGTAGAAACAGTGGAAGGAACACGCTGATTCAGAACCAGTCTGTTGTGCTAACCTAAGCGGGGACTCTGAAGGAAACCAAGGAGAATGAACCAAAGTAGCAACCAGAGGAGAAATACAGAGATTTAAATATTTGTAAAGACTTTTAAAGATGACGCAGAGGCTACCATACACAGAAACACCTTAAAGAACACCAAGGGCACATACTCTCCACCAGTGTAGTTGTTCTTTGGACATGGCCAGCAAAATTTATTAGGAAAAATTTGTTCACTGAAAGTGTTGCCAAGATCTGGCACTGGCACACGCAGTGGCAGAGTCACCAACCCTGGAGGTATTTAAGAGACATGCAGATGTGGTTGTTTAGCAACGAGCTTTAGTGGTGGGCTTGGTGGTGCTGGGTTAATGGTTGGACTCACAGGTGGTTTCCAACCTAAACAATTCTGTGATTCCATCCATAACTCAGCTGACACTCTCACTAGGGTATATAACCTAAACCTGGAACTCAGTCACCACTCTGCATTGTTGATATACGGGTCTCATCTGAATAAAGCTTGGCTTTGGGTTTCAGGTCTATCAATGGTATAAGCACTTGCTTTTGTCAGCAAAATGAGGAGGATGTATTATAAATAAGCTCAGATAGGATATTGGGGCAACAGAAATGTTGTTTTTAAAAACAATTACATCAAATTATAGGACTGTTTGAAGTACATTACTAGTGATTAAGGAGCTGTTCCTTGCAAGATTCTGTAAGAATTTATCAGGGAGAATGAAAATGGGTAAAGATTTTAAAGTATATTAGCAGGATCTACCGAAGTGTATTTATTTTTTTCCTTAAATCATACAATCCGTTGTTAAAATCTGTACCATAAATAACGAAATATCAGTTATTACAAAGTGCCATGTAACAGTACAATAACTGTCTCTGTCACTACCTAAGATAAATACAGTAGATAACTCCTAAGGTAAGTCGACCATTTCTCAAGCAAGAAAGAAAGCACTATTTTCTGTAGAAATTATGTATAGCTAGGATTGCCATATTCCACTGAATAAAACAAGTGGTCTCAAATGAAAGATACTGTGAATGACAGTCACTAGCCTGTATTTTTCCTGTAAAAATCTACTGAACTCAACATACTGAACAGGCGTAGCTAAAAGAAAGTAATATCACATCACAAAAAAGTGAATCTATAGCTGCTAGATGACAGCAGAGGAACACCTCCTCTGTTTGTGCTGCCTTCAGTATTTTTTCTCCTCTTTGTTAAGAGGGTTTGAGCTAGCATGCCAGGTGCACAAAAAACCTGCATTCAAAGTAGCATGTGAGCATTTGCTGGCACTCAGCTTTAAGTGTATATTTTGCATTCATAAACATGCCACCCTTCTTCTCCAGCTACCCAAACACTGTAGATAATCTCTAACAAAGGCTCCCATTTCAGATCAGCAGACTGGTTTTACACTGCCTGTAAGGCAGTTAATAATACAGTGCTCCAAGAAAACTAAAGTGAGGTGTCTGTGCGCTGAGTCCTGGAAGTCACTGTGAGTTAAGTGTCCGTTAAGCCCACATGGTACCCACACACAGCAGCGCAATACCTGGCCACTAAATTTAAGCAAACATATTTGCTTTTCAAAACAAAACTGTATCATTCCTGTTTGCAATATAGAAAAATGCCACTACACTAATCTTGACAGCACCAGGTCCAACTATTAAGATTCAATGTGCTGCCAACATTACAAAAATAATAAAAAAAAAAAAATCCCAATCTTCTGACTTCAATTTTTTACTTCTGCCCTTTATTTTACTGAAGAATCAGTAGTTCAAGACCTAGATAAATATTTCAAAAACTATACTATTTGTGAGCAGAGCAGGTCACTACCATTTCCCAGTGCATTTGGAGTTCATGTGAAATAAGGGCAGAAGAGTGATGAGCTGCATTTTTAACATGGGCATATACAGAATAGTTGTCTAGCTGATAGAGAATGTGTAATGCAACATCTGCACCGTACGCCTTGCCAAAGCCCATCCCAAATAAATGTAGTGCATTCTCCCTAGTGCAATTAACTCTTGTACTCTGGCAGGTTGTGCTAGAAGATCATCAAGGTAGATTACCTTCCAGCATATGAACTAAATACTTACAGGTGTTATATCATCAGTTATTACTTACAAACTTCTGCATTTAACAAGACATCCAGGCAAATGAATGATCTAATTTATGAATTATTTATAAGAATTTCACAGCATGCTCCTGGCGTCATCCATGGCCTTTTCCAGGTCATATGACACCAATTAGAGCTGAATTTTAAATTATTCAATAACCTGAACTCTCTTGTCATTTAACATATAGATATCAATGCAGTAAACAAGTTAAGTCTAATGGGCCCTGGAGGTTTGCGTTCCTCCACCCATCAGCAGCAGAGGCTGTATGCTACCACTGGAATAGAAAATAATAGAATGCAGCAGTCAAAAACATTTGCAAGGTTTTAATAAGTTATTTTGCCTCCCTTAGGGATTTTAGTATAACTTACAAGCCCTGAATCTAAAACATATTAAAGTCCTTAGCTATGTGCTTTTAAAACAAAATTAGGACATAGCAAAAGAGCAAGTCTGACACTAACCCTAATTTAGGCCCTTAATTTGAAATGTAGTGGAAATTATGGAGTAAGCAAGATTTACTATGCATAACTCATTACCTTCAGGCTCTCCTACAGTAGAGCCAAAAATAGCCCCTCTCCCAACACAGATACACCTGCCTATGAAGATAAGGCTACACAGAGGGAAATGGAAATGTTAATTTAACAGCTATCAGTTGACAGGTATATCTCACATTCCTCACCATTTGGGTGGCAAAAAGACTTCCACCATTCTTCTGTCCCAAAAGCACCGGAGACACCACTGATCTAGAAACCCATCAGGATTTGGTTGCTGGCTTCAAGACATAACACTTCACGAAAGGTTTAAGGTCAGCACCATTAGATATTTGATTCTGCCTCAGTGTGAAGTCTGCAGGAAATACATGGCAAGCATGCCATGTCCTGGCTCCAAATTTCATGAGCCTGTGACCATGACCCCCATCTACTGCTGATCCACCCTGCGAAGTCCAAGTCGTATGGCAGAAAACTTCTGAGACTGGCTGTGCTCAGTACAAGCCTAAACTCTGCCTAGCACCAACACACTTATTTTTATAGTACCTGTGCCTCAGCTTTCTGCAGGCTGCTAAACTAAACCCCAGACCCACTTCTCCAAATGGTCACTTGCAGAACCCTGTGTCTTGGAGGACCCAGCAACCCCACTCATCTGCACACGCATTTCCTTTGCTCACTGCTTTGCAAGGATTAAAAAGTTTCCTGAGATCTATCCAACAGCAAGAGAAAAAGATAGAAAGGAGATGCTCGACTTATCCATTTAAACAGTAGCAAGAAGTTCTCTAGCTACTGCTGTCAAGATAAATGCCAAAAAAATGATGTTGAGAAAACATCATGCCAAATAAGTAAAAACACACCTATCCAAAACGTCTAGCCAGATTAGCAAGAAAAAGGATTTAGATAAAGAACACAACATTGGATTTTCTGCTCCCTGACCTTATCATAGGAGGGTGCTGCAACAGAGTTCTCTGGGGTTTTTTAAACTTTTTAAACTTTTTAAGAAAAATAGCAGAGAGGGGGAAAAAAGACAACTGCCTAATCTCTCAGCACACACTTTAAGAACATACAAAAATAGCTATAAGGGATTTTATTTTGGTTGGCAGCCAGATTTAGCTTCATTCCTACACTGGGCAGCATTTGATTATTTCACATTAAGGGTAGTAACATGTTGAACGATAAGAGGGAAGTTCATATTGGTTTTCATTAAAGAGTAATATCCACCATGTATTTGGTTCTTCAAGGTAACTTTTTCAAAGTTATTTTAAAAAGCAAACAGTTTTCCACTTGGAATCGCAAGTTTAGCATATCACAGGCTACACATGTTCCCAGCTACTGTTGCCAGTCTCTTTAGAATTCAATGAACATTTGCTCCAAAGTCATGCTTTCATAGCTCCAGACACAAGACAAAAGGGCAAATATACTGTGACCCTTCTAAATAGCCCTGATTACTGTGATCAAACAGAAGCCAGGTACTTATGTGGATAAGAAGGTGCAGAGTTTGATGTGTGAAGATTACTGCAGAAGTAGACATTGAATCAGCATTTGCCAACATGCACCTCACCATGACAGCCAATATCACCTTTCCCCTGTGTTTGCAGTAGGGATAATTCTGGAACCCACTGGCCAGGGATGAATTGTAAATAACAGCCACTGTTCACTCAGGAAAATTACAGAAAGTTTTACTTCCTTCAGGTGTCTCCTGCAGCATCCCTGGGGTATGGATGAAGGCTTTGAAATACTTTTGCTGCACAAAGAAAGGAACAGATGACATCTAGGAATTAAAAGCATGTTCAGAAGTAGGGACAGCGTTTTGGGGAAAAGAAGAAAAAAAACCCCACAAAACAACCAGGAAGTTATTTAAATAATAAAGAACTCCCACACAAGCAAAAGCAGAAAATCTTTTAAGAGTGGAAAGGTGTGCCCAAGCGAGTGCATTCTGTCAGGAGTGTCCTTGCACTAAGAGCTAGGCAGCATTTAGATTCTGCTAATGATCTCATCCCTGGGAAATAATTCATAAAAAGTAAACAGTAATTTTCATATGCCTGCCCTTTTGATCTTACATTTGTAGGGAGTATCCTGAGGCTAGCTGTGGGCGCCCTCGTGGCTCTGGCTGATTGACCTCTAATCTGCCCCTCAAGTAACGATCATGCCAAGGAATGACAACAAGAGTTGCAGACATTTCAGTGCAATCCCATTAAAGACAGGCTGACTCACTTCATCTTGTCAAAGAGGAAGTTTCACACAAGAAATAAAAGCTTTTTAGAAGGACTCTTTTGTTTTGTAATGATGCTGTTCTTCAGAACAAAGACTGGAACAAGACTAATGCATCAGGTCCTGACGGGTACAGAGCTTTACATTAACTCGCCAAATGCTGGTGCAAGACACAGCTACGTGGTGAACAGTCTTGGGAGAAGAAAATTAAGAGCGTCTTCTACAAGAATCAAGTCAGAACCCTGGTACTTGACCTCTCCCCCTTTCAAGAAAGTACGTACACCATTTGTAAAACAGCAGCTGTCTAACTGACTGCTCACAGTCTCATCAGCCACACAGGCTGTGGGCTTCGAGATCCCAGCCTGTGTGGTTTTACCCCATGCTACCTCCTAGTAAACACAAGAAGGGTCCTCATGTCTCTCTCACTGGGTATGAAGCTAAGAGAGGAAACAGCCAGTCCAGAGCAGCTGACATCCAGAAACTTGCTGTCATGCGGAAACTTGCTATCACACCAAGGTGATTAAATTACCAAGAACAACTTACTGAAATAAGGGAGTGAAGAAACTACAAATTAACCTGCTGGAATCCAAAGAAATGGGAGCACAGACTATTTCCTGTATTAGAGTAATACTGAAAAACGATGCATGCTCCCAACACGCTGAAGGGTGCAATGCAAGAGAGAGATAAATGAACCAACAGAAAGGAAGCATTAGAGTTGCCACCAAAGTGCTTAGAACACTAAGCCATCTCTGAATGGAGGCACAACCCTGTCATGGGCAGATACTACATACATATCATGCTTCCACTTCCTGCTTCAGTCTTTCCATAGCTCATATCCCTGCTCTTGTCAGATTCTCTTGCCTTAGCAAGACATCAACATCTTAGACTACAGTTACGTGAGAAGAGCACTCTGGAAATTGAAAGGATGTGAACTTTTTTACTAAGAACATACGCAGCTGAAAGTTTTGTGCAAAATACGACCATCCCTGAAGAAGTTCCACCTAAGCATGATATCTCATAATCTGTTACCTAATCTGACAGTCTCCGCATTGGACACGTGTCCCTGAGACCTCTGAGCAACACAGGCATATGATCTCACAGGAGTCTGGAAGGCTCAGCTTGCTGAACATAAAAAATTCAAAGTTCTCTTGGCATATAGGCTGTGATTTCAGTGAGAGATTAAATGTTTTCTCTTCGGCAGGCTTGCAGTATCTCAAACAGGTACATAAATTAACTAATGAAAGACTGCACACAAAGTTGAATCAAGGAATAGGAACAGGCATGGAGCAAATAGCAATCTCTCATTCCTGGGGTAAGCCAGCTGCTGCCTTTTGAAGCTCACCATGAAGATGCTGACTCCACAACATTCCCACCACACTTGAAATGCTGCAATGGATGTCCCAGCAGACATTCCATGTATGGCTGAGGCTCCCTAAGAGCTGAGGGCATTCTGCAGTGGGTTTAGTACTGTTGAAGGTAGCAACCACTGACAGAAGGAAACGACCTCTGATATATCAAGCTACAAAGATCAACTTCCTCTTGACCTATGGAAATGGATCTTTTACAGTCCTGCATAACACCATAAAGCATAGCAACATTGTCACAGCTATTATTTGCATAAAATGGTGCTAGATGTGTTGTAGAGCAGTTTGACAGTCCAACCTGATGGGTCTCAGCTGCAGAATATTGATATAAAGGCTCTTCTATAGTAACCATAGGCCATTAGGTTGTCTGAATGGACATCCATCACTACCAGCTTGTGTGAAGAAGAACATTAAGTTAAAAAGGCATGACCAAGAATAAATTGAAAGGCCCTTCACCACTCCAGGGCAGCAGTGACTTTGTGAGGCAATTGCCTTCATCTGGGGCACGGCAGTCTGGACAGACAGACCAAGTAAAACCCACCCACAGGTTTATTAAAGTGAGCTCAGCTTCCTAAAGCTCTCATAGTCTCAGCAATTGCAAGAGCCAGAGGAAAGGACATCCTTGCACAAAGCTGGGCCTTGGTCATAAGCACACAAAAATATGCGAAAGAGTTAAAAATGTGATCATAGTCTCACATTAATAGTTAGCAAAACATTGTGCCCTGCTTACAAGTTGTAGTACAGGGACGTGGAAGCAGAGTTTCCAGCTGTGAACCCCTACACTACAGTCTTTTCAAGCTGCAGATGTGGACTTTCCTTTCAATAAAGAACCATTATTTTGTTGTGTTGTGCCAATTTAAGAGCTCTATTGTGATAAGCAGGCACTCCATACCTCTTCTGTGCCATTTCCAACATGTTTATATACATGTTGAACAGACATGCATATAAAGAAAGATATCTTCCCCACATGATAGCAATTAATGTAGCAGATATATATAAGACAAGCGAAATTTGACCTTAGTTATTCTCAAGTAGGGAACCAATTTTTGACAGGAATTTTTTTTTCCAGGGTAAAGCACAGAAGTTTGTGTTTTTATATTTTACTTTTGCTCTGGTTTATCCTTCCCCACTTTGCGAACTCAATCTGTACAGTAAGTTCGTACAAATGCTGAAAGCAGAAACAACCCATGATGCAGAAAGCAGAGACAGGCCATGATGCCAAAAGGTATAAATTTTCGAAGTTCTGACAAAATTCTAATGCCAAGTTGAACTCTCTATCTGGGTTCCCAGGCCACTTCTTTGGACAGAGTTAGTTAATAAATGTATTCTGATTACCAGGCTTAAGCCTTTCTTATTCCATCTGAAAGAGCTGCACTTCAGCTCTCCTCCTTAAACTCTGGATTCAACAAAGAATAGCAACGCTTTGAGGCTGAAAATCTCTAAAACCACTCAGTGCCAACTTTAACAGGAGCAGAATTAGGTCAACAGTAAAATTCACTCCCTCCAGGAACAGAGTTTGAACTACCCAGTTGAGCACAGAAGAAATTCTCACCACATGTTTCCATATCTGTAAAGTTCCTTGGGACTTGTAAATAGAAAAAAAAAAAAAAATTCCAAATATTGTTATAGAGCAGAAAGCTCTATCTTACTGGAGAAGTAAAAAAAGAGATTGAGCCTCCCTCATAGTTACATATTAAATAAGTACATCTTTTCAAGTATCACAAACTTGATGGGGGAGAAGACATAAAGTCACAAGTATTCAGAACTGAGTTGGAGGGGGGAAAAAAAGGAAGAAGGGAAAAGAGTAAAGAAGAAACCCAAATCACATTGGTTCAGTCAGGTATTTTAAATGAGTTTTCTTTAATTAGCTGAACTGTAATGCAAATTAAAACTGAATTTCTTGTTCATAGTATATTCATTGGAGGGGAGGGGATGCAGCTGGCTATTTCCAGAGCAGTTCAAGCTAAAACAGACTCAGTTCTGCAGGACTGAACAGCAGCCAGTTTCCGTCCTTCTCAAAAAGACCAAAAAGCAACCTGGCAGCAGAGACTCTGACTGCAAGCTCCATCTCAGAAATACTTATGAAGCACGACAAACCTGTGGCAATTGTGACTGAACTCATTAAAATCACTACAGATTATTTAAAGTCTTCATGCTTGACATTCAAGTCCTTTATTATGCTTTAAATGCCCAGGAAAAGAAGCTGTAGACACAGGGCAGAAATGAGGGCTTTAATACCACAGCGGATCGCTAAGTGGTGAGTAAAAGGCATTTGGTCCCACACTGTATTTTGTCATGAAATGTTAAACTGGATTGATTATAGAATTTTCTCTTGTTTTTGAAATCTTTTGCTTTCTGATGGCAGAGCTGTTGATGATACAAATGCCCAAGCCCAGCTTTCAGCCTGGATAATGACCAGAAGCAAAGTAATCAGATCACTTGGATCAGTGTCTGTCTCATGATACCAGATAAGATTAATAGTTTCATGCTGATTTGCCATTTCCTAGAGTAGTGTTAAATTACAAATTTGCAGGGGGGTGGGAGGGAATGTGCACCGTATGAAACTCTCAGAAAAGGGTAAAACCAAACCACAGTTATCATAAGATAAAACCATAAAACAATCACAGCCCTTGGGGGACGAGAAGCTCTGTGCAGCCTCTCATGTGTCAGATCATCACAGGGTGCCTGGTTATTTCATGATAAGATTATCTAATGTTAATCTCACCACTAGAATTGCCTGCAATAAGAATGTTACCAACTTTCTAATTTTAATTACTGGGTTCCTGAAGATAACTGCTTCAATTCTGTTTGGGGAAAAAAAAACAAAACAAAACAAAAACAAAAAAAAACCCCACACAACAAAAACACTCCCCATGCTTTCTTTGAAGCTGGGAGTACTTCAAATACCAAAATTGTGGATTTGATGATTTTCCATGTCTTTATTTCTGTGATTATTAACTCCTCTCTTCCCTTCTATTTTCACCCAGTCATCCTGACACAGGACATTAAGTGCTTATAGGATAACACCATTTCTTCCATTTAATTTCACACACTACATCAAAAAAAGCAACAAATACCTCAAAAGAAGAACAGAATGCACCTATAAGTAGGCATTCTTGAAATAATGCAGAAGGGGAAAATTTTCCTAACCAAAAATTGCAAATGTGATGACCTTAGAATTAGCTAGCAGAAGTGGCAACCCTGACTATTACAACTCCAACACCAGAAGCACATGAGCTAATTCCCTGGAGAAGATTTCTGTGGAGCAATGTCTTCAGAATCCACCGCTAACTTACTGAAGAGACAATCTCGGGGGTGTTACATCAACTGGTATTGTAAAACATGCACACACACACACACCCCCTCTCCTTGCATTGTAATTCTTATACCTGCAAAGCTTTTGTAGGAAATACCCCCCTCCCACTACCCCGATGCATGGTGGCAAATGACTGCAGAGCCATGCAAGCCATTTACCATCATAGGACTTCAAACTGCAGACTAGAATTTACAAAAGGAGATAGCATGCAAAAACCCTCTAGGAAATTAGTTTTTGGGGGCAGTGGGGTTCCTCAGGAACACAAAGGAAGGGCAATATTAAATAGGACGGAACAAAAAACAAGCATAAGGACTCAGACAAATTCAAGAACCTCCCATTGTATCAACTTGATCTGGTCCAAAACCACACTGTCACCAGGGACCCTGGTCAACTCATTAATAGTCCACAGTTCAGGTCTGATTCTACATTTTTTCATCAAACCTTATTATTATCAAATTAAAGTCTTCATGCTGCAACAAAACAAGTTTCTCACAAGAGCTGCAACCTAGTAAAACCAAATAACTATGTCCTAATCACATTGCCTTTGGATACTATTCTACTATTGCAATTTTCTGTAGATGAAACTACAGAATAAGAACAGTTGAAGCAATTTGAAGAACAGCTTTGTCATTTTACTCACTGGTATAATACAATTTGCTTATATATCAGTTATTTTATACATGCATACGTAATCTATTGTCTGCATTTTCCTTGTGCTTTTAGCATAAAAATGGTTAGAGAAAAATCTAGATGTGTATTTCTCCTGAGTTCACCAGTTCCTGCTGTTTGTTCCTCACCTGAAGTCATAATCCTGTCTTTGACATCATAATCATTTGCACAGTCACCAATTGAGATGTCACAAACGGAAGATTATGGCCAGGTAGGGAATAAGCAGCAGGAGCAGTTGAACTCTTAAGAAACAAAAATCTTGTTTTCATGCAAATGTCCTTCATAATAGAGAACAAAAGAACAAAGGGAGAAAACTACAATGGAGAGAAAAATACTAGAAGCCAGATTGTTTCTAAATACATGATCTCCCTGAAGTTCCCTCTGAGGAGTCAGCTGCTGATTAACAACTGCATAAATCATTACAAACATAAAACAAAACTTGACATCTGATAATTGAACTCCCCCCACTGCCCCCACTACACATATACACAGTTTTTTGCTTAACATGAAATCAGCAGAAATACAAGGCACTTTGAGAGAACTTGTAACCTTTAGAGGTATTTATATATTCCTGGCAGTAACTAAGCACTCTTCTCCTTGTTCTATAGATGACGACACTGAGGTCAAAGAATACACAGGACTTCTCTGAATCTCAGTCACCAACAGATTGCTGCAGACATTAGGTATTACCAAATTCAGACCGGAAGTAGCACAAATTCTGGAGGAACAGAAAACCCATAGCTCCAGTTGTAGTCCAACAGGAAGCTGATGCTCTGATACTCTGATTTACAAGTTCCAAAGAGTAAAAATAATTATGAAAAATTTTTATATTTAAAAAAAAATCATAAATTAATCTGTCTGAAATTGATAGCTAGACTCAATCTGAATGCCAATATAAAGTCACTGGGAAAAAAAATTAAATCAAAACTGCAATCCAGATCTGAAAGAACAGTAACTTTATATGTAAAGAGAAATCCAATCAGCTACACTGATACTGCTCACATTTTAAGGCTGCTGCAAAAACATCTACCAGGAATAATCCTGCTTTCATTTCTAGTTTCTTCTTTTATTCAGGTTTGGTTAAGCAGTGCTAAACTGGAAAATGCTTAAATTGCCATGTTCTTGGCACTGCTGCTATACCCTTATCAAGAAAATCAGTGTTTCTGCACCAGTCTAATTAAAAAATACAAGAAATTCATTTCTGAAAAGGGGGGGAAAAAGTACTGCTTCACATACTTGTGTTCTGCCTCACTATTGCTTGTGATGATGCTGAATGTATGCCATTAAATGTGACAGCATAGATAGCCTACAGCTCAAACAATTCCATCATCTGCCTGTATTCTATTCCCACACAGTCTTCTGGACATATCCTGTCCAGATCTTGTCACAGCACAGCAGATGTGGCAGGTCATTTCCTCAGCAGCAGAGCAGGGTAGGAACCTCAGCACGAAAACTGTGCCTTCTCTCCTCTTATTTTCTGATCTCCGATTTGTGGTGCTGAGGTATCAGGACTGTTTCAAGTTCATTTGAATTGTCCAAATAGCCTGCCTGTAAATAAAAGTGCCATGGCCTGCCTCTAAATAAAAGTGCCATTTGACAAAGGAGTTAATTCAGTAGAAAAAACTTTTTGACTTTGCCACTAATCACTTTGTATTTTAGAACTAACGCCCTCTTTCCTCCAAATCTGAGCAGAGTACAAGCAGGACTATAAACGACATTCCAGCCTTTAGGCACTAACAAGCATGAGAGCAGACTGTTAAAAACACAGAATAGTCTGGGTATCTGTACAAGACAACTGCACTTGAAAAAAAATCTTAAGAAATCTATCCATGACTTCTAGTAAAGGAGTTGCTGAGTAACTCTAAGACCACTTAGGATTTTACACTTGATGGACAAAACTCTAACTATCTAGATTTTAAACAAACTGTTAATTGCTCTCAAGTTGTATTTAACTTTGACATCTGCTGTTTCTTTTTCAGATCTCAAAAGAACTTTGGCTGTCCAGAACCTTATTAATTTTCCCAGGCTTATCAGTCTAGTTTAACAAAAAATAGTAACCTACCTAGAAATGTTATCCCACATTTGATTTTATACCTATCCTTTTTTTTTAAATAGAAGCTATATTCATCCACAGTATTCCTGATTGTCTTTAAACCTGTCACTTTAAGCGTCCAGATGGTAAAAGAATCTTTTGCTCCTGTACAAATTTATGTATTATGTATTAATAAGGCTCAAATTCTATATTCAGAAAGCAGATATGGATATTTATGAATAACTCAAAGAAAATTGCTTTACTGAAAATACATTTAAATTCCTCCATTTTTCATAAAGGATGACGGGTAGTTTGTTACACTAATAATCACTTGGAACATGCAAAGGGATGTTTAACTGTGTTCCTGTATCTTACTGGTGGCAGTTACCATGCTGACAAAACTTTTTCTATTCATACCAAAAAGACACAGACACACAAGAACATGGTCAAGTTAGGAGCAGGTGAAAGTCATACTGTACTGAAGTTTCTCATCTAATGGGAAAATGGATACTTTTAACTTGCCCTTTTCTAAAAATTTACAAACCTGTACTGAAAGCAAAAGTTCAATCATCTTGGAAAGAGTAACACTGTGTTCATATTGAATCTTTACTTCTTGGTGGAGGGAACAGAGCATGGAATCAATTCTACACTAAATATACATCCAAGCCCTGTATTTCCGTAACACCTTTGTAAGGTGAGCAGCACCCGTGCTGAGAACTGCCTGCTGAGAATTCCAAGACTCAGCCTTTAGATAACATATGGCAGCAATGGATAATGGACATTCTAGGAAGAGGCGGATAGAAAAATGCCAGTTAAAATATTTTAACACCAAGGAGGCAACAAGCCTTTCAGAATGAAAAAAATCCCCTCTTAAAAACAAATCAAACAACTACAGTGTACTTTGTTCAAGGCAAAAAGAACAGAGGATGCAAAACCACGCATTTGAAACCAAGGACTGAAGGCCAGTCCAGCCACACCTCTGCATAGTCTGTCAGTAGCAGCATTTCATTCCTAGAGGCCACTGGTGTCTGCTGTTAAAGTGAAAAAGGCTGGTAGGTAACAGTATAACTGATGTGCCTCCCAGCCAAAAATCCTTACTGTCATAAAACTGAGTGCTAAGCAGAGCTTTAAATAAAGTTTGGAAGGGAAATGTTCTCAAACGTTAGCCTGTGATTTCTGAAATTAGAGGTCAACTCTATTACCCCTTGATGCTTGACTTCTGAAATTCCTTAAAATATGGCACTTGCTTCCCATTTTCAGGAACACATCTCATGCAGTCAAGCATATGGAGTCAATAAAGGTGTCTCTTCATCTGCCATCTGAAGCTTTATTTTTCTCACTTATAAATTGCAACTGGTTTTAATAATAGCAATCCCTGCACATATTTGAAATGCACTTCCATTTTCCACATTGCAGAGCTATATGGCTTAGTAAATACATGCAATTTAGGTTCAAAACCATAGCTCCAGGCAGTACATACCGACAATTTTATATTACTGAAAATTAATGCCTTTTTTGCATATGCTTGAGCAATAAATTAAAAAGCTATGTCTTATATGTATCAATTGGGATTTTCTTAGCCTTCATTTTTAAAAAGAATCATGCATACAGAGTTGCATTTCAGTTTCTTCTCTGGGCTTTTAATAAGAGAATATGAATTTATTTCAATTCATCAAAAGCAACTAACTAGAACTCTTGGAGTCTCGTTATTTTGTACTGAAATTTGTAGGTGTTCAACTGCATCAGTATCCACCTCTGAACTCAATCCTCCAACTGAAAAAAAACTGGCACCTGCGTGTACAGTACTCACGGCAGTACCCAAGTAGAATAATCAAAGTAATAGTCATCATTTCTTTCAGTACAGAAAACTGCAGTCCCCATATCAGAGTAGAGAGGAAAATAAATGAGGTTATCATAATTGCTGGAAGGGGGGCACCAGGACTAAACAATCCTTTGCTGCTGTTCTCTACTGGAGAGCCCTGTTTCATCCTGAACTCTCCATTCTCCCACATACATGGCGCAGAGACAAAGCCATGGGTATTACTGAATGCATACTGAAGGTGCATGAGAAACAGGGCAAGAGTCTTGCTCTCTGCTTGCTAACACAACCTCACTTCTTCCATGGCTTTCTCTTTCTTACCCCAGGCTGACCAGTGACCAAGGTGTGAATGCTGGAGTAAACCATAGCTTAGGGAATCCTCAAATTAAGGCCACAGTAGAAGTGGCCAAAGAGATGGCCAAGGAAGGGCCAACAACTGTTGGTCCTTACTCCTCCTCCCCTCAACATAGAAGGGAGAGCCTGGAGCCAATTTAACCTAGATGGCTGGAATGCCAGGCCACAGACTTGTGGGACAGAAAGCTTAATCATGAAATCAGCAAGCTATGACAAAAAACACTTGAAACAAACATCTCACCCGGAACTCATTTGGGAGAAGCCTTTCATTTTTGCTTTACATAAACCATAAAGAAGACAGAATTGGAAATAAACCTTTTCTTCATCTGTGTCTTACTTGCTTTACTCAGAATATGCCTCTGCTCTAAATTCAGATTTAAACTTGGGGACGTCATGCTTCAGAAAGTAAAACTAATGTGGAAAAGATGAAAAAGAACTTTCAATGTGCAATCTAAAACACTTTTTACCTACCAAGTAAAGATGGAAGAATCAATTCAATAAAACAATGATAAGAGGAACCTATTAGCTTATTACCCAGTGAATCTTAGGAGTTCACATGCATTATTAGGAATTATACCATGTGGTTTCACAAATTCCACTAATTTTAAAATGCATTAGTTCATAAAACCTACAAAAATAATTACATAAATTGGAAGAATTTGAAAAGAAGTATCATCTTCCACTTCACAAGAGCAACGAGCTAGGCTGCGTGCTTATAAAAGAGAGATCTAGAAAATTATAAACATTTTCATTACCACAATTTTAATTCACCAATATTTGAAAGGAGCATATACAAATTCTACACAAGTCAAGTTCAAACTAAAGTTCAGGGATTCGTTTGTTGGGATTTTCTAAACCTTCATTCTACAAAACCCATAGCAATGTATTTTGCCTGTATTTTTCCAGCAGTGGGATCTCCCTGGAACTGCAGTGATGCCAAACCCCTCCATTACCACAAGGCTTGATATCAGCAACGGAAGCCTTTCTGGAGTCACTTTTTGAAGGTAACTTTCAAAGTCTTTCCTACATTACAAATATACTAAATGCACCAAAACATAATTTTCTCTAAACAAAATGGTATTCATCAAATCTTCAACCTATTATCCCACATTCTCTTTTGGAACAGACATGTCGATAGAACAGCATCGTCAATCAATCCGATAGATTTTGAGTGTATCCGCAATGAATCTACTCTGCAATAAATTGGCTTGAGTCATTTAAAAACTCCTATCTTAACGTTAGGAGAAGAAAAATTATTATTTTGATGTACTCCTCCTCCCCTTAAAGCACCTTGGGCAAGGGCTAAGCATTAAAAAGAAAAATAACCAACAGCTGTATTACAGCAATAAAGCCTAAATAAAAATGACTGATCAATCCAGAGGAGAAAATATAAAAGACATCATTCTACATAAAATACACACAAAGATTTTAACTCAAAAGTTTTCAACTGTGTCAAATGTGTTATAGTAATTAAACAAGCAGACAGGGTGCCAAAGCTGTAGGTAGTTAAAACACCCACGTTTTCCCCCTTTTAAATCTTTCTGCAGTTTACTAAAGCATTTAAACTTGTATCCTTTCACAAACACCATTCTATTAAGGTACTTAGCAAGAGCACCACAGGCAATGATGACCCATAAACCTGTATGTGGATTTCTCTGCTAGTATCTACAGCACCACAAGAAGAGAGCCAGGATTCTCTCCTTCCTCCTTGCATTAGGCAGGAATTTGCAATTCCTTTTCCAAAATTATTCCCGTTACACTTCCTCCTCAATGCGTGTTGCACTTACTTCTCTTGGATGAATCCCAGCTATGTTGTATTGCATCTCAGACTCCTATCAGCTCACCTTAAAAGATTGTTTTCCTTCCTGAAATAGTTGCACCTGAAAATACATAATTCACTACAATTTCATCAAATGGCACTGAGCAGTTGCTTAGCTCAAATTATAAAGAAAGAAGAAGGTTCACCAGAAGGCAGCTTCTGCCGCCCTTATAAAATACATTTCTGACATTTGAGCAACGCAGTGGTTTGGAAAGGTGCTGAGGAGCTGAGTGCTCCCACCTTTCAACAATTTCAAAGAGTCAAGAACACTCAGAATCAGCAGCATTAGTTCAAGCACATGTCAAATCACTTTATCTGAACATATATTTAAATATGTAAAGTAAGCTACAGATACAATTGAAAACTGCACAGAACAGAATTAAGAGGGCCAGTTTCCCATGGCAGAGGATCACCTGCAAGGGAGTAGCAAACCACCCTTCCAAGAGCTAATGAAGAAGTCCTTCCAAAGAATCCCAAGGCAGTATTCCCTTATAACTGAAGGCACACAAACCTATTTCAAATACTACTGATACTGTAAGATCACCCTAAAAAGTTTCCCCAAAGTAACTTTTACACTGCATCTATCATTCTGCTCAAATCAATTCTCTTCAATGCATTGCACTAAGGAAGACTGGCTGAGATACGGCTGGCATCAATGACAGCACCATGAAAACTGAAAAATTGCCTCTAAAAGGGTTTCAGAAGAAAACGCTCAACACTCTATTTCATATCACAGAGCCTGACACAGAGCATGTTGTTTACAACGCTTTCTCATAGCATTACCATTTTTAAAAACATTAAGTTGTATTAAGATACAGACAGCAATCTGTAACACCAGGGATCCAGTTAAAAGACAAAAGCTTAAAAACATAATGCACTAATAACAGGTTAATACCAAATAATAGGCAACAGTTATACAAGTTACTAAAAATGGGTGTGAAGTGATGAAATGGGAAATACGGGCTATGAAAATGCCTTGTGATAGCAAACCACGAAAGAAGCAATGGAACCATGGGAAGCAATGGAAACCAACTTTCATGCTATTTAGGCTGGACAAAAATGTTTAAAAGAAGATCTGGAAGGAGAAAAATCCTACAGTGGGAGTAGGGAGTCGAAGATGAAAATTTTGGTTACACACATAGATGGAGAATGCAAGGATAAGATGAATTACCAAAAGTGAAACTGGAAATTTGAGAGAAGCTCAGATCACTCTAGGTGGGAGGGGGGCAGAGAAGGAAAGGCTAGAGAAGTTCTTTGTCCCTACTGTTTCTGATATTTAGATCATTTTTTCCAATTCAATGAAAGCAAGCAACAATCTCCAAGTAGAATTAACAAGCACACAGAAAGGCAATAAATATGGATTTAAAGTGGAACATCTAATAAGAAAAGAAAGTCTTTCTCTTTTCTGCAAATGGAGGATAATGACAATTTAAATAAAAAAACCCATAGCAAACCATATTCATAATAAACGGTTTCTGCAGGCTACAAAAATCATTGCGAGGTGCTGTATACTGCAGAGTTTTATGACATTTTTTGGCTGAGTTGATGATTAGGAGATTACATAAGCTGTTTATTACTTGCTGCAGCCTATGGAGCGCAAAAAAATGAACTGGTCATTTAATTTACACTAAATTTGTCCCAGATAGCAGAAAAAAAGCAAAGCAACTCACTGAAGACAGAGCAAGCATTAAAATGCTGCAACTGAGAAAACAGCACAATTTTCCAATATCACATTGTACAGAGAAGAGAAGTAGTTTGGTAAAAGACAATTAGTATAAAAAAGCTCTTGAACTCTGGACCCGTGGATTAATGCCTAGCAACAGAAATGTGTGCATGTGCATTCACTTGCACGCGTGCATGAGCATAATGGTTGTGGACGGACCAGGGAAGAGCTCAAGAATGACATGGGGCAAGGGAGGAAAAGAATGGCAATTCAGTCTTCATGTTTCCCCGAAGTCTCAACTAGAACTAATCAAAATGAATTCATCTGAATGTCTGTGATGGCCAAGAATTTAGTCACACACAGTCTGGCTGTCCAAATGAATGGTGAGGAAAGGGCTCACATCAATCAGCTTCATCTGAGAAGACTGGCACAACTTCAATAGGGATTGACAGAGTTCAGTGTCTGCCAGACTGATGAGCCAAGCACCAAGCTGAAAATGTTCTGACTATTCATAATGACATTGCAGTCTAGGGTCTTTGATTAATTAATTCAGGAACTAAAGCATTCAGTTACTGTAAGAAGAATATTTGAGGTAGCTGTATCTCCCCGTTTACTGTATATGAATTCCCACTGCTCTGCACTCGGGCCTGCGCTGGTGCCATTACTGGAATGCCTCTGACTGCTGCTATGCTGGGTCTAATGCACACTCCAGTTCCTATCCTCCCTCAAACAGTTTACTTTCCTGCAAAATAAATAAAGCCTTGCAAACGCTCAGTGCCTTGCCTTTGAGAGATTTTGCTAAATGAGCCTTCTTCAAGCCACAAAAGAAACATTTGTCTTAATTGTTACTAATAATGTTATCTTTCAGCCCTCTCCGAAAATCTCTGACCAACAGCAGGGCCCTCGCCAGGCACTGCTATAAACGTCGCTAGGTAGCATTACACATGCAGGCAATTAACAGCTTAAAAAAAGAAGGTTGATCATTTTATTGCATTATTGTTCAGACAGAAGAAAATTCATTTTCATTAAGATAAGACCTTTCTACTCATTCTCAGCCCTAAATCCGGTTAGACGAAGGCAAGGTGTCTGCTATATTAATGTATTCCAATTAAACACAATTGGGTAACACAAATAGGAAACTTGAACAAGTTGTATTGAAGTTAGGGGCTGCTGCTACACTTTCTTAGGCATGCAGTCAGTCACACTGACTGTGTTTAATGGAAACCTTGAAGGGTGAATGACATTATACTGAAGTCAGATTGAAAAAAAACCCCGTATTCATCTCTCCCCAACCTAAATTACCTCACCAATATTGCCCATGTATTTGAACAAAGTAATCCATACAGATTCAGTCTGTAGTTGTCCTTTCTTTCTTTCCAGTGTGCATCACTTTTCTGCTTAGCAATGGTGCTCTCCTTAGCATGACATTTCCCTAAAGTATCCACCTGCACTGAAAAATATTTTAAAGGGAAGCAACAAGCTTGACATAAAAAGTAGGAGTGAGATCCCAGAAAAACAGCAAGGAAAAAAAACAAGGATTAAAGTTGTGAGAGGTTATTAATTGACCTTATTTCTCCACTATTCACTTCGCATCTATTGTGCATTTATTTTTTGAAACTCCATTTGTTCAAAAATAATACTTGCATGCCTTTTGCTGGAACAAAGTCAATCATCAATAAGACTGTGGCCCATGTAAATGATGAAATTAGCTAGAGTATTGTATGTGGTGCTTTAATAAGAAAGTGAAGAGGCATTTCCTTAGTTTTCATGCCCATTTAAGCAATCTTTTTGCTCCAGAGTAAGTCTCACCTGGCAGAAGACCATTAAGCTACAAAGCACAGAGGATTCACAAGGCAGTAGCATGAAGGGCCCTTACAGGCCACATACAACGAACCCCTAATGGAAATAGACCTAGTAACAGAGGATGCAGTAAACTCACCAGATTCACAAACTACACCCTTCTCCAAATAACAAACCATCTTTAAGGGACACACAAAGACTACAAGGCCTATTATAATCCAAAAGCTGTATTTATAGGCTTGTGGCTGTTCACAGCTTTCAATTTAGATTCAGCTTTCAAATTAGATTCAAAACTCCAGTTTTGCTCCTGTAGTGAATAAAAAACTCCATGTAAAGACAATTTTCTCCTTCTTAGCACTGGGAAATACAACCTTTAGGACATTTTGGCTTAGTTCAACTGATGTGGCTGCATTTCTCCCTTCCCTTGTTCTGTTTCAATAGATTATATAATTCAACTTCATCTGTAAAGCCCAAGGAATCCCATAGGTAGAGAACAATGTACTGATCTGTTATAAAGCAGCAGCTGATAAACAACTTTTTACTTCCTCTTGACTTTTAAACAAGTCCTCTGCAGTAGTTACTTGTATGAAACAAGATTTGTCATGCCAGGACCTATTTCTGAAAATCAACTGAAAAAATCAGCTATAAGGAGAGCAACAGTTATTTTAAAGCTGAAGGACATGTACAAGACACTCAGGGAAACAAAAATTCTGCTAATTTGAACTGATTACTGAGATCCAGAGTCTCAATGAAATGAGACTATCAGTGACTAAAGCAAAGCCATCCCACCAAAAATGTCTATACACAAACCTGTACTCATTTTGTTTCAGTCATATATAAGGTGACACCTTCCACTTCACTGCTAACAGCTAACACAGAGAACGGACTTTTAAAATCTTTCCTCCCTCCTTCTATCCTGTTGTCACTGCTGTGCATTTCGGCCTCCCTGGCCCTTGGCACAGTCACCTCTATGAAAGCCACAGAAGTATTGCAAATTGACTAACAAGATTAGCAAATCCACGCTTGACTTGTTCAATAAGGTGTTGATGCATGCAGATATATTTGCCGAAATTACTTCATCCAGGAGCCATCAAATCTCGCTGGAGTCCCTTCTATTTTCGGTCCCTAATCCCTAAACCTTTCTAACCTGCATATAAGACAAAAAAAAAACGGGGAGCTGAAAAGGAAGGCGAGGAGATAATGATGCCCTCCGCGAAGGCAGCCGATCAGGAGTGCCTCCCCCAGCCCCTGCACATACAGTCAGTGCCAGCTGTAGGCCAATTAAACCCAGCCGCTCGCAGGTGTTCACAGAAATGACTAACACAAAAGAAATTCGCACTTCAGAACTGCAATATTTAAAAGCTTTGAGGTGGAACCAAGAAAGATAAAAGCCCGAATTAAGTTTATTGCCACCTTGTGCTTCACTCTAATGCAGGTTTTGAACAGGGCCTCCCATTGGTATTAAAACTTGGATGAACATCTGCATTTAAAATACAGGAAACCGAGCACGTGAAGTGCTTTTAAAACGCCAGTTGCCATAGTAGATGGGGGCTTTAGTATATGTTCATTTATTATTATAGTTGTACAGCAATATGGTAAAATATATTTGCCAAGTGGGCAATACAAGCTCGACTCTAAGTCAACATAATATGCTAGATTGCTTAGATTTTCATAAATATTTTTGGTGCTTATTTTCCCTAAACATAACTCTCATTTCCCAAAATAACAATTTCTTTAATTTTTAATGAGAACAAAACCATGGCAAGATCTTATCATGCTCTCTTACGTTCAGATTAAAAACCACAAGAGGGGAGAAAAAGGAAAAGAGAGGCAGCCCCCTGACAACTCTCCATGTTCTCTTAAGTGGTCAAGTGACAGGAACTATCCGATAAGTGAATTCTTTCCCTCTCTCTACAGAGCAGCAGGCAAAATATCTGTAAAATGAATTTCTCTTTGTGGTCCTATAACAAAAATAAGTATACAAATTAACATCCAAATGTCTTTAATTCCCATGATATGTCTATTAAGCAGCACTTCTCCATAAGGCTGTTTAGCTATCCAAACAGCAGCCTGAAATTATTATCTCTATAAGCTTTCCATAACTTATCACTCAGTTCCTACGAAAAGCCATTAATTTTGGCCTCTCTCTATCTTGGTCTCGCAGGAAATATTCTGCAAAGGGATGTAATAAAAATGTGATTTCTGCCATCATTTCATTAAAATTCCCTGTTAAATTTCTATCTGAACAGTGTACATAATATAAAAAAACTCAAGGCTCTTATTAATGGTGCTGTTCCTTATGATATGGACTTTAAAAAATAATGAAGACCATTTCTTACTTGTAAGAATATTGTTCATTTTTCATTCCTATTAAAATTTAATCTGGAAGTTGTTTAAAAATGTTTAAGTTTCATTACATTTCAACATCTTAAGAAGGGGAAAGAGCAAGCAAGTTCATGAGCAGGAATGCTGTCACTCATCTGTCTCTTCCACGGATATCTCAACAGTAAATCACACAACCCATCCATGACTCAAGATACCCATCTGTAACACTTTACTCCTTACCCATCTCACAAAAGCACTGTGAGGCGATGTTTGCTGAAGACCTTCAGCTCCATGGGTGGAGGATGATAGAGACGAGGAGCAAAGTGTTTCCTCCACAGTATCTCTTGAGGTTTTGGGAGAGGGTTTTTGGTGTGGGTTATTTTGTTTTAATTTGATTTTTGGTGGGTAGTGGGTATTTCTGGAGGATTTAAGCAAGCTGAAATCAATGCAAAAAATTGTAAGCAATACACAATGAAAAACACATTAGAAGTCACCAAGTGTTCAATATGGGAGCATTCTTAGCAAACACACTACTGAGATGCAACCCCAAATTGCCTTTCAGAAACTGAAGAATCAACTTGTGTAGAATGTTGGGTCTGGTTCTCAAAAGTGGAAACCAGGCAGTTTTTCCCCACAGCAACACTGGGTTACTTCACATTTTTAAGAGTTTCCTAGAAGGAACAAGAGGTCTGACTTTCAATAGCCTTCTCTCTGCTTCCTTACTTGTAAATACTCAGTGGTGTAAGACACAGTTCCACCCACCTGAGTCACTGCGCTGCAAGGGCACATCCCTGCGCTCACATTCAACTCAACCAGCTTAAATCAACAGAACGAGACATTGTTCTGCGGCAAAGCTGAGTTAAATGAAGTGACAGTAACCCACCAAGAAAACTAAAATTAAACTATCAGAACTAGGGCATGCATCTCTTCACAAACACTGTGCTTAAGCACTTTCTTTTAATCAGGTCTTTTATTCAGGGGTTTAATTTTAGACATCTAAGTATAAAAATTCTGGCCCATACACTTAATGGAAGCGTGCGATTGCCAAGCTGAGAATGTTAAATCTAATTTTAGTTTTTCTTTGCGCACTTGTTTTTTCACACAATTTCTGCAACTGAATAGGAAAATATCTGTGATATTTTCTGGACTGTATTCACAATACTCAATTTAGGCGTTGCATGTGGTGTAGTTATAAAGCCTACTCCAGTAAGTTGGAGCTTTTCATTACTGACAGTGAGACCAAAATTTAATTCTAAGCGATCAAAGTATTTTCTGGGGAATTTTTTTAGTTTTGAAAAGATTCCTATTAAAATTAATGTTAATACATTGTGATCTGCACACATTCTAAATTACAAACTAAAAGTTCACTGAAACTCTTTCTTTTAGATCTCTTTGTGCAACTATCACCTAGTTATTGAGCTACAGGCAAATTTTTGAATTTTCTTCCTTACATAGATGGGCTCGTAACAGGGATATATTGATTTAAGCTAGTTTCATTACTACTAATGCTCTGCTAAATTTTAAAGACAATGCAATATTGAACAGAATAATGTGTTCTATTAATAAGCATGCTATTGAAATACTGAGCAGATTTATTGCATTTGGATGTTCAAATAAACAGTGAGATCATTTTATATATATCATCTCCTGCCTAAAAAGATGACTGAAATGGGATTTGATTTAAAAAACAATAATAAAAGCAACAAAAAATTGTTTGAATAATTAACCAATGGATTTTAATCAAAAAGAATATTCTCTAACCAGACATGTGTGGGTCTTCTTTAAAGCTGTACTTATTCCTTATTCACACAGATAAAAAGGACCTCTAAATGCACTGGCTGTAGCTAAAGTTTGAGGAAAGAAGTTTAAAAGGAGATTTAAGGTCTGTTTTGTAAATGAAATAAAGCAAACATGGCAAAACTTTAAGTTCACACTGCACAGCGCTTGGCTCTTGCACACATACTTAAGCTGGCTCGGGAACCAGAAGTTAAGTATCCATGTCAGTGCAGTATCTGCTTGAGCCTGCTAATTAAGCTTGCTGAGAAGAACTAATTACTGATGCAGCTCTACTGCTTCTGGGAGCTGAGCTAATACCACTATGTGGTACAACATATCAGCCTGTTCGGGGGGTACCTGACCAAAGCAGGGCACAACCATGCCCTCAAGTAATTCATTTCTGATAACAAACAACAAATAAAGATCCTGTTTCTTCACTGGTGACCCAGCATGTGATCTCCCACAGGCCCTCTCCTCCGTGCCTCATCTGCCACATACAGAAAATGCTCCTGCAAGACTGCCTGATCAGGGAAGGACTTACTGAGAGACAGGAAAATAAGCACCTTCTGAGCGCTAGCGTAACTGCAGCCAAGGGTTTGCACACACTGGAATCTTCTTCATTAACTCTGCTACAAAGCATCCTCATTTCCTGCATTCCTGATTGCCACAAATATTGTACTAAGTGCTCAGGTTAAAAGAGAACGCTTTAAGCCATTTTCCAGCACAAATTTGAACTGCCATAAAACATTCGCTTCCTATCTTGCTCTAACAGTTCTCCATAAGAATATTGCTAAAATTACATGGGAATCCAAGCTGAGGGGAAAAAAAGCAAGATTGTAATCAGAGTAAGCAAGCCCCGCTAGAGCTAACAACAACTGCTGGTTACTACTCCTAGAAGATAACAGTGAGGCAGGCACAGAGCACCACTGTGCTCCCAGCAAGCATAGGGCAATATGCTCTATGGACATCCTTGTCTCTCCATCTCTGCTACCACCACTACATATTTTTCTTTCATTTCTCTGTGGCTTGCACCCCATAAACCATAAACTGGACAGGACAGGAACTCTGTCTTATTTACACATGCAGCACCTGCCTAAATGACTCCAAGACTGATGATGATGCCTTTTCCTGGTCTTAAAATCAAGAATCAAACAGAGTTAGACGGGAAAAAGGGATTTTACCTTGGTATTTATTTTAAAGATCCTTAGGTTCACTACATCCAGGTCGAATGCACCTCAATGCACACCACAGTGTACACCCCACAAAAGATGTGGTATAACATTACAGGTGTTACTAATTAGTATATCTATCAAAGATTCCCCAATGAGAGGCTCGAATGAGCCCCCCTCCCCAAAGAACCTTCCCCTGGATGGTTCTATTCTAGTTTACAAAATGTGTTCTGGAGAGGACCCCGGTGTCTGGGGCGTATTGCTCCCTATCTACGAAGCCTCTAAAATGTTTGGTCTCCTACCTTAACAAACAAGTCCAAGAATGTAGGCAAAAAGCACTAAGAATACAGAAGTTGTAAAAAGGTATAAAAGGGGTTTAGAAGAAAAGGCACAAAATCATCATGGCATCAATGACTGTGGTCCCTCCATTTTCCAGCACCTCTGCAGTGACACAAATAAAGCAGAAAATCTGAATTTTGTTTCTAGTTTATTACAGCAGTTCACAAAACCTGACAGCTCCCTTGGCTGTCAGTATGTATTTCCAGGCTAAGGACCCTGCTGCCCAGTGCATCACCAGACTGCCCAGTAAAGAGCCCATACACAAGTAGTATGAGCATCAAGCTGTGCTTCTGCAAAATGGGCCAGAAATCTGTATCTTCCTTTAATATTCATGCTATCCCTAACAGAATGGAGCTTGATCTTCTAAACACTAACGCAATACAAACAACCACACTAATTTTTTACAACCTGCCATTTCTGCTTGCATACGCTGCATGGCCTACAAAAGGTTATGCATATAAAATTGTTAGGTTACAGTTATTATCTTGTTAGAAAGAACATTTTAAGAGCATTTGAGGAATGAAAGGACTTTTTTTTATTAATATTTCAGTAAAACTACAAGTGTGCAGTACTTGCTTCTGATGTATGAAAAACTAATTTCAATTCAGTAATGCAGCATAACTGCAACACCAAATCCCAACATGCCTCCAAAATCTTAAAGACATAAAACTGGGCCACAGTCAGACCTTAACCCAATCTTCACTAGTTCAGCAGAGATCTTCCACTGCCTAAGCAAGCTCTCTAATCACGGCTATGTAGAAATCTCTGCCTGTCAGATATTAAATCTTTTTAATCCCAATACTGATTAAGTGTATTTTAAAATGTTCCCAACAATTATTGTCATTACAGAGGACCTCTCATTGACCTGTGCTGCATACTTTCTACTGTTCCTCCAATCATTTTATTCCCTACCCACATTCTCTCTATAGCTTACCACAAAAGCATAAAAGCCTTTTTTTAATTAAATGATCTCATCTTTGATGGGCAGCTGAACTTGGCAAACTGAAGACACCTGCTGTGTAGAAAAGGCACATGCTTACCCTTACTTATAGAGTAAGTGACAGAGTTTCTTCCAAGTTTGAGAGAAATATCAACTCTGGATCTCCACAAAGCCCTCTTACCAACACTACATGCACTTACAGATATTCTTCACAATGCCTATCTTAGAAGATTACCCTCTCAAGAAACAATAACCTGGATGAATTCTTCTTCTGCAAATATCTACTGAAATAGCATTAGCATAGTTCACAAGTGTCAACAGAGCATGGCTATGTCACTTCCCTGTTCTTCCACTTGAACACATCTCCCTGTTCCTACCCTTTGTCTTTTTCTCATTCTGGTCTTGCATTTCCATTTCACCCATTTACTGTTAATCTCCAAATAATAACTTCTCTAACAAACAAGTTACAATGCACGCTTTAGGTAAACATCATGTAAATGTCAGAAGTCTTCTGATTATCTTCAATCATTCTTAATCTATATTGGCTTACCAAGTAAAGTATTTGCTGACTACCGTGAGCCCTCTTCTCAATTATGTCCTAAAACAAGTTTAAAAACTAAGTTCATAAAAGAAATGAGGATTAAGCACCTCAGGTCTCACTAATATACAGTCTTTAGCTAGTCATTCAAGATCCTTCCATGCATTCTTCTTCAAAAGGTACACCCCTTTCAGCTGACATGCTTCAAGATTACTTGCCCTGCCCGTAACCTTTTTAAATAACTGACTAGAACAATGATGAAATGAACCTTACCAAGTGCTCACTGGTCATTAGCTCACTACCTAGTCAGCACCTGTACCTGGTGCTAATCCTTTGATTTCCATTAACAGGCACAGTTCAGGCACAATACTGCACCCTTAGTTTAATTAGATGTGAAAACCCATGTGTCACCTGGTGTTCTGGGCCTTATTTCTGACCAAAATGAGATACAGTGCTCAAAAGCAGCAGCCTGAGGAGTCTAACAACCCTGCTGGCATTTAAATGGTTTGCCATTTTGCATGAACACTTCTTACGGCTATTTTATGTCTCAAAAACAGAAAAGGGATAACAGACTTGATTCACCACTCTTACCCAAGCCCAACTGTTCTTATTTCAATAGAGGACTTTGGCACAAAGGGAGTAATGCCATTATGAATCATGACGGTGCTTTGTTCTTGTGGTTTTCAAGCACAGAACTTGAAAAGCTTTACAAGTGCTGGTGGGAAGCACTGTTGACCTCACTGTACAAATAGTGAGCTTAGGCACCGAAAGCTGAAGTAATTATCCAAAGGTCACTGAGTGAATCAGTAGCAGATGCAGGACAAGCAACCACTTACATTCACTCCCAAATTCCACCCCCCCTTACTGCAATGAAGTTATAAGTGTAAATCAATAACTGAGGTCACCAAAAACGTTCTGCATGCAGACTGCAGTGAAGTCACCCTCAGAGAAAGCAATGACAAAAGGGAAGGTGCTTAATGAATTTTTCAATGGTCCTTACATAAGGGTACAACAATCCAGGAGGAGGTGAGAAGACGCTCACTCAGGAAGCCCTGTAACAAGGCTGCAGTGACAAATCATTACTCCCAGAACACTGCTGAAGGAAATGTAATGCTGCCGTCTTCCAAATGCTGGGTTATAAAACCTTTCACACATACAATATTTAAAACCGTGAATTACACCTGAGAATGTATCCAAACATCTAACAGTATCAAGTCATGCTAATGGTTATCTGTTTATAGGTCAGAAGGGCAGTAAATTACTGCAAGGAAAGTAGTAAAGCCACATTGTATCCAGTTGTGCTGTTTAACAGGTGATAGTGAAAAGTAGGTGATGCATGGAAACTTCAAGTTTTTATAGCTCCTGCCTCAATCTATATTCACTTATATAAAGATGTCACATTTTTAAACATTTAAAAGTCAAATTGTCTGGAGAATAGATTCATATAAAATTTATTTTCAGAAACTGATATTTAGCCTACTGCTGTAAGAGTTGATTGCTCTTATGTATAAGCTTTATTCAAGTTTCTACAGGTTTGAAAATACAAAGACTGGAATTTCAGATCCCATACTCAAGTGTGTCATTAACCAGAAACTGAAATGAGAACATTTCCACTTTCTCAGAAATATCCAGTTTGTTAGGATGATAACTGCATTAACTGTTTTCAAGTTTTTGTGAAGCTACTAAATATGACACTATTTCAACACAAGACAGGAAGGGGGAGTCACAATGGCAAAAGAAAAATCCTGAATTGGTTCCTTACCCAGCACAATATGCCCTGAGAATTAAATAGTTTCAAAGCTCTGCCAAAATAGATATTTGTAAGTGGCTAATGGCAGAAATGTTTTATTCTGTTTATGTCAAAGACACATTTGTCAGGCGCTGGACAGCCAGACAAATCAGGGTCTAATTAGTTCAGTCAATTCCCTCAGTTTTATCCTTTCAGTCTACACTGAGTTATTAAAGCATCAGAAATAAAATGCTACTGAGACAGCAATAAGGGAAATAAGATGTCAGAACTCTATTAACAATGGCATTTTCAGGAAGCAATGTAAATAGAAAATCAAATTTATGCAAGAAATATATATCAGTAAGTAATACTTAATTTAATCATGCTGCATTTATCTTCAAAGCAGCTTTCATATCCAACTGATTTAAAAAAAAATGCTTCAACACATCAACATTGTGACTTCTTTGAACAGTGACCATCATTCAGATTCAAATTCAGATGCCTACCTAATACAAGAGGATATTGGTCCTCAATCCAAATAGTACAGTTATACAAATAACAGTATGTGAATAATAATTTATTCCACCCTCGACATTTAGCCAGCTCAGAAAGAATGTGTGACAGTTAAGCAGTTGCAAGATAAAAAGAACCGGAAAATGCCACATTCAACTGAAATGACAGGAAATATTTAGGTAGACAGAATGTAATAAATTTGGCAGACTTATGGGAGTTTAATTGCCCCTTTGTGAAAAGAGATAAATACATGTAAAAATTGTAACTGTGAGGACCAGTTTCTGGGAGGAACAGCTTTCTGTTAGAGGTGTCTAAATCTTCATTACTTGAATACGACCATCAGAGAAAGGAAATTTTCCAAACCCACAGTGGGGATGGTTGTGCTGACAATAGCAGCTCCCAGCTCTGTGCCTGGCTCTGTGCATGCACCAAGGGAACAGTGGCCTCCTGTTCCCAGAGGGCTGTCACATATACCCACAACTTACTGGTCTTGCACCAGTTCACACCTGTTAGCACACACAGCGAGGTCCTTCCTACTTCTACCAGCATCTGCCATCCAAATAACTGAGCCTCATGTGCTCACAGATGCCCCCAGGATAAACTTTTTTTCTGCCCCCTACCACTGTGAAATAGTGCATCTTACAGTGATGGCTGGCAAGTACCACTTGAGCTCTCACTCAGGTCAACCTGTCCATCAAACCATGATATGTAAAGATTCTTCACTAACACAAAGAGAAAAGAAAATTGGTGATTACACCCAAAGTGAGAAGAGGTTTCTCCAAGGCTTTTGATAATTTAAAAAATGACCAGACCTCCACTTTACAATGTTTCTGACATTTCAAAGTGTTTTTGCAATATCCTTAAATTTTTTAGTTAATGTTCATTTTAACAGAAGCATTAATCTCTTAATTCAAGTTTTTAACTTGCTTCTATTAGGGAAAAAATGGGTTAAAAGGGAGTAATGAAGATCCCTAATTTTGCCATGTCTGTTTGGCAGCCTGCTATCTAGAATTTGTTCCCAACAGAAGTGCATGGATCCAAAAGGTTGAAGACAAATTAAAAGGAATACTTAAAATACTTACTAATTTTAAAAGAAAGGATTAGTTCAACATGTAAAGACCCTTAATAATACTTCTAAAAATCAACAAGCCAGACCAGAAAAAAACATGGTCCTGCTTTCTACTTAGGGTTGTCCATTTTGCTTATGTACAGTGTTCGTTATCTTAGTGATTATGCCATCTAATCATTCATGAAAAAGTAAACAGAATATCCTGATATTTAATAAAAAAATAACAAGGACTTCAGAAAGGAGATGCCCAGCTTCATCTAAACTGAATCATCTGCTGGATTTGAGTAACTTTCTGCAGGTGCCTCACACTTTCACTCTTGCCATGTTCACAGGGACCCAAGAGTGACTGACATTGCTGTTACTCATCATCAGAAAGAAGGAATCAGGGAGTAACTTTCCAATATGTACGTGTCCACCAAGTTACACAGCCTGACTGACAAAGCACTGAAAGGGAAAAGCTGCAAGTTTTCACATACTTTTTATAAAGCAAGTCGGCAGTCCTCTAAATTTATTTCTTTTTAAATAAGCACACTACTACAACCACGGTGTTTTCAATAAACTATTACAGTGTAATTAATTCTTAAATAAACTGATAATAAGAATGCATAGGGGTGTGTCTACCTAATAAAGGACTGTGGTGTTTTCTTCTTGTATTTTACTCACAGAAGCACATATGCTCCATGTCAGACGATGTGATTCTTTTTACCTCTGATGAATAAACACGTCCATGAAATGGATCATATCATATGTGTATCTGCCTTGTATGATACAGCACTCGAGGGAGGAGTTTTCCCCATGTTGAGTACTTGCTAACTGAGCTCTCCTTACATTATCTTACAACTAGACCTACTATTCAACTTTGCATTTACACAGCATTTTAAATTCACTGAGCTTACATTCTCTAACAAACACTGGGCATCATCTCCTATTTAAAGAGCCACAAACTAATCCAGAAAACAATTAAATAACTTGATGGCAATACAGCAACAGAACAGAATTAGATCCCAATTCATCTGCTTGCCAGCACTCACCTACCTGGTAGACCACAGTAGCAGTCCCAGCTGCACACTTGCATGTAGAATTCTCATAGTCAGCACAAGTAATGAAAAATATTAATCAAAACTTCTCATGACCCTTTAACGATATTCCCATGGAAAAAATGAAAAACAATGGCCTAAATATTTAAAGACCTTTTTAAATGTGTTTCTGAACTCTCATTTCTGCAAGTAAAAAGGACTGCCTCCAGACCTACTCCTGGCTCTGATTTTACCTGAAGCTTTGGAATCTATAGTAAGGGCGTAAGATGTTTCAAAAGGCTGACATCAGCTGATTAACCAGAATGTTCAAGTTATAAATAAATAAATTAATTAATCTGGGACTTACTTCTGTATTAAGATTTAGAAAAAGTAGAAAATACTATAGTCACACAACCAGAGAGAATATTATATTCAAACCTTGCTTACATGCACGCCAGTTCAAGTGGGAATGCTGAACTTGTGCTGATGTTTCAGGCATAGGTTTGTGTCTTCAATGGGTGCTAAATATGGGTTTGCTAAAAAATAGGTTACTTACAAGTCAGTCTGTGTATTCATTCACGTTATGTTTGCACATGCACCCACGTACACAGAACAGGAGGCTTTTTGCACTGGCAGTGCTGGTCAGAAGCAAGTCCTTCCCACATGTCTGCTAATACCAGAACACCACTGTGCATCCCAGGTCCTCTATCCCTCTCAACCTCAAGATCTCCAGGGACCCCAATGAAGTGTGCTCACACTTAATGAAAAAGTTACAGCTAAAAATAACCACTCCGTCTCCTTCAACCCCATGCCTAAATGTGCACAGTCATTACAAGGAACACTCTCAAATACACCAAAACCACAAATGACAAGGAGTCCCAGAGTGCCTAGCTGAACAAGTTCTGAAGGATAAGTATTCAAAAAGAAGCCACATTAAATGTGGAATGCTGCATTTCATATGAGTGGCATATGGATCTCAGGAAAAAAATGGTCTCCACAGCCATCACTTAACATCCAAAAGAGTGACTTCAGTTGCTCACAGGCAACTACCTTTGCAGTCTTGTGCTCTCACTTAATGAGACAAGTTCTCCGCTAAAATTTTCAGTCTCATTTTCTGTAACCATGAACAGAAACAGTTCCTGACCAAAATGATGTTCTCAGTGACTGTGAATAAAAGCTTTTCTGCTGAGGTTTAAAAGCAACAGCCTGCAAGAGTAGGTCCTTGACCTAGTCACAGAAGGGACCAAGGTTCTCAGAAGCAAACAACCCTTTAGGTTGGAAAAGACGCCTAAGATCATGAAGTCCAACCATTAATCCGGCACTGCCATGCTCACCACTAAACCAGGTCCCCAGCTGCCACATCTACACATCTTCGATATGCTTGCAGGAGATAGAAGTGACTCCACCACTTTCCTGGGCAGGCTGTTCTAATGATTGACCCCTTTTTCGGTGAAGAAATTTTTTCTCATATCCAACTTAAACCTGCCCTGGCTCAACTTGAGATCATTTCCTCTTGTCCAGTCACTTGTTACCTGGGAGAAGAGACTGACCCACACCTGGCTAAACCCTCCTTTCAGGTCATTGCAGCATGTGAGAAGGTCCCCCAAGTCTCCTTTTCTCCAGGCTGAGCCCCCACAGCTCCCTCAGCCACTCCTCATAGGACTTGTGCTCCAGGCCCTTCCCCAGCTCTGTTCCCTTCTCTGGACATGCTCCAGCACCTCTGTGTCTTTCTTGTTGTGAGGAACAAAACTGAACCCAAGATTGGAGGTGTGGCCTCACCAGTGCCCCCAGCACAGGGGGATGGGCACTGCCACGGTCCTGCTGGCCACACTATTGCTGACACAAGCCCGGTGCCATTGGCCTTCTTGCCCAGCTGGCCACACTCCAGCTCATGTTCAGCCACTGTTGACCAGCACCTCCAGGTCCTTTCCCACTCAGCAGCTTTCTACCCACTCTATCCCAGCCAGGAGCTGCAGGAGGTTGTTGTGACCCAAGGGCAGGACCCAGTACTTGACTTTGTTGAACCTCACACACTTGGCCCTGGCCCATGGATCCAGCCTGTCCTGATCCCTCTGCAGAGCCTTCCTGCCCTCCAGCCACCCAACCTGGTGTTGCTCTCAAACTGACTGAAGGAGCTCTTGATTCCCCCATTCAGATCATCAATAAAGATAAAAAACAGGGCAAGTCCCAGTATTGAGCCCTGGGGGACACCACTAGTGACCAGCCCCAGCTGGATGTAATTCCATTCACCAACACTCTTCAGGCCACGCTATCCAGTCATTTTTTTTCCCCAGTCACCAGTGCACCCATCTAAGCTATGAACAGCCAGTTTCTCCACGAGAATGTTGCAGAAGACAGGGTCAAAAGCTTTACTAAATTCCAGGTAGACACCATCTCCAGCCTAATCCACCAAGCAGGTGTTCTTCGCAAAAATTCCTCTGAAGTTTTAGAGCAGAGACATTCATCAGATGCATTGTACAACTAAGGTAGTGATAGTCATGACTCAGCTCCAGAGAGTAAGAGGGTTTTTGAAATTACACACCAGAAAACAGAAGACATCCTAAAGGGTTTTTTTGGTCTGCTCCAGTCAATAGAATTGCTACCATTTATGCAGAACAGATGGGGAAAGATTTAACATGGAATTAAATTAATCTATTAAAGATTAATGAGAAATTACTTTATTTCAAGGCAGAGACCAACTTCAAGGTAATCCAGACTTCCAAGAGAGGTCAGAGGACGTCATTTGCTTTCCTGTACTCTAAATCTTAGTAAGTAACTCAGTCAGCCTGAGAGCCCATGCATATGTGTGGGTAGCTTTGAATACTTTAGTTTCAGATTGACCATTTTCTTGCATAGACAGGAGAAACTCATGTATCCCTTTTTCAGTTGACAGCACTATGAAACAACTTTGGCACATGATGGCTCAGAATGTCTACATGATCTGTTTCTACTCACGTTCCAAAATGTGAAATTATACAAGCATGGTTTCGAAATGAAGAGCAATGTGTATTACTGTAAATCAAAGAGAGACGTCAGACATTTTCTGGAATTTGCCGTAAATAGACGGCAACCAAAAATTGTTAGCAATGATATTTAATGCATTCACTGGACCAGAGAGAGGTAAACATGCTGCTGTTAACCAAAAATCACATGCAATGTGTATGCAGACTTGCAGTAAATGCTGTGGATGCATGGTCTGTGCTGATGCCACTTCACCAGTTATATTCTGCTAATATAAGGAGATGAGTCCAACTGTCTCAAGAACTTAAGAAATTTGTCCTATGGTGGATAAAATCCCAGAAGGAGACTCCTTACAAACTTCAAATGGCAAACTGTGCATCAGAAAAACTTTAAGTTTGAACTATTTTGCAGCTCAAAATGAAAGACTCAAGCTAAATCTTAGGGTATTCAGAACTAACTCAAAGAGATATTTCTGCAGGCAATCATCCTGGTACAGACAGATAACAAATTCCCACCTTCTTAGCTGAAAGAAAATTACACCCTCGGCTCTCATGAAAAATCTTTCTGCCATACAAAGACCAACCTTTAGTGCCCTGAACTGATAATCACCTGGCTTTCATTAAATAAAGACACTTCTAATTAAACACCCTGATCAACACACAAAAATGTGTGCTTTGCAGGCAAGAGATGGCAAGCAATTTATCTTTCAATATAGTAATCACTTATATCATGCTATCTATAATCTACAGTGATGAATAAAGGTATTTAGAGTATGAAATCCTAAATGAGCTACAGACCGTATTCATTTCAACAGCAAGAAATGGCAACTCTTTTCAGAAATACGATTCCAACTGTTGGACTGGCACAGAAGCATTTTCACTTTTTACCAAAATACATTCTCACGGTATGATCTCCCTCTTGAAGGGCTAGTGACAAGAGAATACACAACAGTCACAGAAAAATTCAAGTTGGATGGGTACTGTGATAGTCATGTAGTCTACACCTCACCAAAACAAGGCAAGATTCAAAGCACATTAGTTTCCTGGTTCAATTGGGCTTTGAAAGCTGCCAGCACCGATTTTCCTGAAGTTCAGGAATGTAATGTTAATCACAATATAGCAGACAGTTGGAGGAATCAGACACGTCTAGGAACTGGGAGCTGGTGAATTGAGGATGTAAGTACATGAGAAACTGATTTTCAAGAGTCTCAAGTTTTGAAAAAGGCTAAATACTGCTGAACCAAAGGGCATGTGCATAGGTCAGATGGACTATACAACAGTAGTGCCACCATACAGCTAGGCAGCTACACTCCTAATGACTGCCAGGTAAACAGTAACTCCACAGAGTGATGGATAGAAGAGAAGTTTCCTTCTTCAAGGTCTGTAGCATAATACAAAATCTTTGACAGCAAGTGCATTCATATGCAGCCTTGAATCCACTGAAGAAAGCCGTATTCCCACTTCAAAGTGAGAGGATGCTGGTGAGTATGGCCACAATGCATTCTCCCAAGAGCCACTACAAGTCAGATTGGAGAAATTGCAATATCAGATCTAAGAGTTTGCAAAGTGCTTCTCATGGACAGGAAGTTCTCCTGCAAATTTAAATTCTCATATAAATCCAGAGGTGACATTTCACCAGTGTAACAGTATCACCGGAAGCCTACAAAGCCAAGAGGATGTTTTGATCTTGGAGAATGGAAAGGAAGGCACTGTCTTCTTTCCAGATTTGTCCCCCAACAGAAAAATATACACCAGACATGACTATTCATCCAAGGAAAGATTTCCACAGGAGGGACAGTTTTTAAAGCTAAATGGATAAAACTGAGAGAGGCATATTCAACGAAAACAAAAGGAAAATCAAAATATCTTAAAGAGACTAGAGACAAGGCTGATTTAAGACTGTAGAACAAAGAGATGGTGAACTGGCACCGATCTCAGTTAAGCAGTGAACTGAGTGAGCTGAGAGTGAAGTGCTTATCACCAGGAATACAGTGTCATTCACATCAAGAAAATAGACTGGGTGCACCAAACAGTTCTATTCTGGCACACATTCCAGGAGATTGAGTGCGGGTGGAATTCTGTTATGAATGCTAGCAACACACAGGTATTGCAACACTGATATTTCCTTTTTGCTTAAATATTTATGTCCATCTGCATTCCTGTTCAGTGTTAACATTTTTTAGACAAGACAGGTAAATGAACTATGACCTAGTATCTTGGAGGTAAAAGGAAAAAACCGTTATTTTTCTTCATGTTATTACAGGGTGGTCTATTCCAGACCACTCTATGTTTGAAATATCACTGCTAATCACTTTGAACACCCATGAAAAAGCACCCAAAATCTGACATTCTCAGTTAAAAAACAGAAAGAATGAGGATAAAAACATTATCTCATTTTTACAGATAAGAGAGGCACAGAGAGAGATCAGAGGATTTGCAGAAAGTAACACAGGTAAGGCAAGGCTATTCCTGACAGTTACTCATGCTAAAACTGTCTCTGTCTGGCCTTGCAAAATTATTCCAATACCCTTGAGTCCCTAGTCAAATTAGTTCTTTATTTATTATCCCAGTTTTCAAGTATCTTTCAGATGGGCTCATCCATTGTTCCCATACAGCTGGGTAAACAGACAAAGTCAATTCTATCATGCAGGTTTACCTTATAGCATTCAAAACCCTCCGCATGTGTGGGTTTTTTTTTTTCCTTTAAGCAAGCTAAGAATGTGTTTAAAGGTGACCTGTGCTGGAAAAAAAACGGAACTGGGGAAGTTTGGGGACAATCACAAAGGAAAGGTTTCTGAAGATTGGCATATTTCGATATCTTTGTCAAAGGAAAAAATTAATAAATAAGTAACCTTTGAAGCCTTAAAATGTAATCGTCCTTATTAAGGCAAAAAAAAATGGACAAGAATCTTAGTTGCCAATATGAAAAAAAAGCAAGGCTTATTAGTTTTTGCAGAAAAAGGCTTTTTCAGACTTCACTGTGAAGTGATACAACTGCATTCAACATTTTTAAGAAGTGATTCAAGAGAAATAGCAACATTAAAAAAAAAAGGTAAAAAAAAAAGCCTTCCCAAAAGTCAGTTTTGTTAGGATTTTACAATACGTCCAAAGCAGACCATGTCTTTCAGGATGCTTGCATGGTGCTTAGCATTGAACAGTACCTCGTTCCTGATGAGGGCTACCAGCAGACCCCAAAAGAGGGGGCAGACATCAGAACACAGAGGGAGAGGGGAAATGATACACCATTGAAAATAAATTCTTGGTATTCTCTTCCATCTATAATCCCACTCCATATCCATGCTTTTTCTGCACAAGGAAGAACTGAAGCCTCACACACGCACACACACACACACACACACACAGGAATCTTTGTGAATCAAGGGAATTGGCAGATGTGTTGGTAATCTTCCACAAATAAGAAACAAATGCTGTCAGCTGTACTTGTAAATTCAAATATTAACATTATAAGCAGTGCCAAGACTACAGGTATTATCTTTCCTTAAGGTGATAGAGCTCAAGAACCTCAGTTCTGTGGAAACTTATCTGCCTGTCCAACTTTAGAGCCTCAAGTCCTAGCCTATACTGCAAAACATCTACAGATTCATCAGCCAGAACTTGCCAAAGCAAACTGGATTCTTGCCACTGTTTGAGATGGCAGTGAAGTAGCAAGTATATAAACTAGGTCAGACATGATTACCTAGAACAAGGGCAATTTTCTTTACATGTCTGTGTAAAGCTTCTGAAAATGGCAAAGACTGAACATTCGGGCACTGCAGAGAGTATATCCAAAAATCATTTTTGATAGAAAAGTTTAACTACATTTTAATATGAATTATATTTTCTATTAACAGCAAGGCAGAAGCCTATTTTGCAGTAGAGTTCTTCCTTTACCGAAGTGCTATCTCTCTGAATCTGAGTCAACTTTAGTGACCACTTTAATATTCACTTTACAATTAATGCCTCTTTTTATGGGTTGGTAGAAGGTAAACCAATTTCAGTTCGGCTTCTAGGTATTGAATTTATTATAAAAAGTTATGTACTTAAAACTCCTATAATGAAACCAGAGGCATCATGAGATATTAACCTAGAGTTAATGCTGAGAAGGCCAGTTTGAATAATTCAATTCATGTCACCTTAAGTATCTTTTCAAATGGAATTAACTTTATCTCACAAAAAAAGGAAGTTCCATGTTCCAGTTACTGATTATTGACTCCATAAGAGTTCTGACTTAAATCATCTTACCACCACCTTCCCAGCAATTTTATTTCACTACTACCAGGATGCTTCTTTACATTTTGAGGCTGACTTCCATTATAAAAGAACCAATATCAGCTAAGAGGAAAACATGGTTTCAGAGTTACTGCTATCGTTAGGTGATACTAAAACAGACAAAAATAAAAGTTCACACCAAAGCATCTGCATTAGTTCAGTACAGCTACAAACCACGGCTGCATTTCAGCCACATGCACACAGCTACTGCAGTCGTTTACATCCTATAGAACTCCATCTCTTTTTACAACAATGCCATCGATGTTTGGTAATGCTGCAGTTCTCTTTACCTGTTAATTACCTTATTCTGACAGAAAACCAGGCTTGGAAACACTGAAAGGATATGTTCTCAAATACCTATCTAAACCCAAGGGAAAGTGGCAGCTCATGATCAGCATTATGGCACGGTAAGAAGGAGGGAGACAGGCAGGTGAAAAGCAGAAGCAGGTGGTGTTAAGATACAGGTGTAGCACTAGAAATTACTCCAAACAAGTAAGAAAAAGAGGGGAAAATGAACAGAAACAAGAAAGAACAGCTCAAAATAAGCAGAACAAAGAAGTGCTTCATTACAGATTACAACTGTGCAGTCCAATATTTCTGCAAGACACGGGAAAATCGAAACAACATCGTACGCCGAAATACAGAGACCCCGGTAAGATCAGCGGTGTCCTGAAACAGGAAACGCTGATTATGTCTCCTAGACAGTTCGACAAAGACAAAACTATGTAGCAAGCTAGTTATCTTGCTTTAAACCCAGACAAATCCAGGATTTCCTCAACTCAGACAAAAACGAGCAATAAGGAAAATATTTCAAATGGATCTGGATTCAAACAAAACTCAGGAAGACTTTCATTATCCTAATATTTCAGTAAGATGGCTATTATAAAAGTCCACCTTAAAAGAGAAAGGGAGAGCACAAAAGCTTCAGCGGGGCAGAAAGAGCAGGCACGGGCAGCAGTCAGAACAGCAGGAAAGTGTTCTGGGTACGTCTGTCCTCTTCCAATTCTTTCCTCTCCAAAATCCCTCCCTGCTGTGTTCCCCCGGGGCAGACCCCATCGAGGCAGACAGAACAATGCCGGCCTGAACTACTGTGTTAAGACAACACTCGAATAGAACAAAGAGACCCATCAGGACAGTGAGAGCTCACAGTTCAGGTATTAAAAGACGTGTGAAAATAACAGGTAAGACCATCAAGAAGCAGCCCAGTGACCTTTCTTGGGTTTCGAAAGCTAACCCATGAAGGAGTGCGTGAGGGAAAGAATGGACAGAGTGATGCAGTCCTGCTCACCTCTCCACAGTTTCTGAGCTGTGAGGAGAAACAGCACAAAGTGCTTGTTTGGGTGAAAAATGCTAACAGTTTAAAAAGCCAAATGAAAAGAACGAGAAAATTGAAGAGGAAGGCTAGAAACATCAGAAACATTTTGCACGCTACAAGAAAAAACAGTTGAAGCATGTTTTGACAGGTTTTTATCTATACCTACAAAGCTTTGCACACAACAAGAGGACTAGGGTAATTTCAGACCTGCTAGGCTGGAGCTGTAGAGTATGTAACCATAAATGAAATGTCAAGGCAAACCTCGATATAATATCTGAATTTGCATTTGTGGATAAAAGTACCTGCAAGTATAGAGAAAAGAAATAATGGAAACAAAGACGATAGAACTTTGCACATGAAACCAGAAAACAACTTTACAGAAGTCTCTGTGTATATACTGATAGAGTGTTTGGGAAGACAGAGGAACAAGAGGAGAGGAACGTGGATTGTTGAACTGATTTGACAGTCAGTGGGCTAAAGGTTTCCTACTATCTGCTTCCATGCTTTTGTCCTGTAGATGTGATGACACCGGATCCCTCAATACGATGGTCTAACCTAGTACAGGATAAATGTATTTGAAGCTGAAAGGCTAGAGATGAAACACTCAGGGCAAAACCTGAAGGAAGGATTGGCATCACCCAAAACACAGCTGCCACAGTGCTATTGGACTACATGGACTCCTCTGGACTATTTTTCATGGAGATCCCCAGCAAGCCGCATACCATATAAGCAACAACACAGACATCATCCATTCTGGGAGAAGGATATTCTTGTTTTGAACTCAATGCCATCACAAAAATGGATGGCAGATAAAAACACAAAAGAATGGAAATGAAATGTTTATAAAAGATTAAAAGCCTGACTAACAGCTCAATGTCTAACAATGTTGGACCAAGAAAAAAAAAAGCTAAGAAAACCCTAAAAAAACACATCATCAGGGCAAAAAAATCCCACTCCTGATGACAATGAAGTCAGAGTATTACTACCTGCTTCCTGAAGAGAATCAAAAGACTCCTTCCTGCACAGTCTCCAGTCTCCTGAGAAGCAGGATCTGCCTGTATAATTCTCACAGCAGGGAACCATTCAGACGACAGAATCAGGCCTCCTCTTGGATACTCTGTGCTGATGACTTTACTTCTAGCCCTGTTATAAATAAGCCTTTAAGACTGTTCCAGTAGAAGAGGGGATCAAGGGCATAACCTCTACAAAAAGGCATGGTCTTATGTAGGATGGATTCTGGAGATCTGCAGATGGAAGCTGCTACCAGAGAACAGCAAGCAAGAACATGGCATAGAACACTTGCATAGGCAGTCTTCTCTTCCAGGGTATGATCTGCCATCAGCAGGGATGCAAACCGAGCACCTAGCTACCAGAAAAAAATCTTCTCAAGCAACGATGCTCTCAAGGTTTTGGCCACCTACATCAGAGAAACACTTTACCACTTAATTTAACACGTATCCCCTAGCCAACGTTTTCTGGTTTTAACTGCATATAGAACTATAGGTCTTCTATAAATAGCTCAAATCAGATGAGCTGCTTTACAGACTTGAGAAAGCTCTTATTGACCAAATACATCATCTGTAATGCCCTTTTCAATCATCAAAAGCCACAATGAAAATGTGAAAGGCTGCATCTACAGTGACTGCAATTATTTTCCCGTTTAAATAACAAAACAGAAAACAGAAGAGCATCTTAACTTTTTCCTTGGCAAAGGTGTGGGTTCCCATGATTCCTACTCCATCACAACATAGTCAATTAACTTCACCTATTTATTGACCCAAAAGTTGTGGGGTTTTTTTTGTTTGTTTTCCTGCAATCCCATGTATTAAGGGAAGGACTTATGGGAAACCAATGACGTAATAGGATTCAACACTTTATGATGGAAGATAATACACTTACAGCAACAAAAAGATGTTTTGACTAAGTAATTTAAAGAAAAAAAGGAGATGGCAAAAGAGAGCTTACCTTCTGCTCCTTTTCCTTGGCAGCACTGAGTTCAGAAAGGGAGTGTGATAGCTTTTCTTGCTGCTCAGCCAGGTACTTCTGATAGAGGCTCAAAAGTTCTTGGCATTCTCTATACTGCTGCTGCAGAGGTGAGACATCAGAAGTTAAGGGAAAAACACTCTTTAGCAAACAGTTATAGCCAAATATATACCAACTTATTCTGTGTAAATCTGATTTAGATCCATAACAGTTCAATTTAAAAACAGATACCGTGTGTTTGAGTAGTGCTAATGATGATAAATCTGCTTAGAGATGAATGTTCAAGTACAACCTTCTTTCTACTCAGAGTGGAAAAAGAAGAATTGCACCAAATTCTTTTATCATCGGAAAAGGGACAGCAGCAGGAGGCAGGTGATGACATTGTTTCAGCTGGAACAACTACAAGCCTCTGATTCATATTCAGCAAAGCCAGCCATTACCAATGTTTATTCATAAATAAATAAATAGCCAGCCAAGTAAGTAAATAGTCCATTTTTAAGCACAGACATCGATTCACAAGCCCACATACCCAAATCCAATCTCTTTGCTTGAGCACCAATGGCTCAAAACCCCACAGCCACAGATGTAGCGCTAGAGGCCTTTTACAGACCAGCAATAATTTTTGGACAGTAATCTGGAGAAGCAGCAACTGTGGTGTTTGCAAGGATATTAGCAACAGTGTCCTGCCTTGCTTGCAGCATTGAAATTCCAACAGGAGATAAATCTGCTCTTCACCTGTCATTGTGTAATTCCCTCCCTTGCTCATGTAGCATGGTAAACCATTTATGCTCCCCTCTCTCCCCCCTCACTTTTAATTATGCATGCAGATGGGATAAGGGCTCGCTGTCCAAAGAGATTACTCTGAATAAATACTTTAATAACAAGTCACTGCAATTAAGGTAGGGAACAAAAACTTCTTCAATCTATAAAACGGTGTTGAGTTACAGATTTCCTTAACATTTTTATGATCTAATCATTGCTTCTGGGCAAATTCATGTTGCAATCACTTTTGCCAATCATGGCTGCATAAATAACTCACTGCTTTGTTATTCCCTGTTATGACCCTAAGGGGTTTTTTTTTGGTTCAGTTTTGTTGCCTTCA